>JADKXX010001181.1:0-221491 GCA_017310255.1 Butorides virescens | reverse complement strand
AATAGCTATTGCTTGTATTTTCAAAGTTATGATTTTTAACAGATGAGAAGAATATTTAGGACTGAAAATAAAGAGGGTCAAACAGTGAGTTGCTTCTTTCTGCTTAGGGGAATAAAACTGTTAAGAAGTGATTCTCTTATGTATGGGTCTGGAAGAGTGAATGAACCACAGGGCAGTGGCACAGCTCAGAGATCATGATACAACTGCATGAGAGGAACACCAACTCTGGTCTAACCACTGGTCATGTGAAGAGACGTAAAGAAGTTATATCATTTTTGCACTCCACAGCTAGCTTATGAGAAGACACTGTAGGGTTCTATTTTGTGCACTGCAAATGTAATCTTTAATTTTTTAGTGCTAGCAGCATGGCTTCAGCAGAAGAGATAAGGAGCATATTCCTTATGCCCAGATGGGCAAAACCAGCTACCATCATGGAAACCCAAAGATTAAAATGAGTTTCACATGTATTAATTAAAGGATGTCATGCCTCTTGTCTCCACTGACTTTATTTTTTTAATGAAAGAGTAACTAAAATGCATCTTTCATTTCTCCTATTTGCTCAGTTCAGCATTGCTGCATTCTGCATTGTCATTTAGAGCAGTGGAAAGGAAATCTAAAATACTTAATAGGATCAGGTAGCAAGCTGTGTTCACTTCGTGTTAACACAAATAGCACAGGCCAATGGTGAAACAGCTACCACGACACTTTTTTTTGTTTTTCATAAGAGTTAGTGTTAATTGGAAAAAAGGCAGTGTAAACAAAACTGTGATAGCACAGAGAGCAGCAGCTAACAATAGACGAAAAATAAATTTAATCTGCTTTATAGAAAACTGACAGGGAAAACCTATTTATTGTTACCTGCTGAAGGCAGTGCAGGAATTCTCACTACACCACCCACATAGGGTGAGGCAGAGCCACCATACCCATGCCTACGTGTTGCCTGTGGGAACCTGCCCATCGCATGCTGCCTGGCTTGGAGGAAAACACAAGTCTACTATCTGACCCCTGTTAACATTGGGATCAACTTCTTCTGGCCTCAATGAACAAGATAACTAGTCCATGACCAGCAACCTGTGAGAAACAAAAGTCAGCCAGATGGATCTGATGTCACAGCTGAACATCAGTTGCTGAATGTTGATTTGAGGGATAACAGTTTGGGTTGGAGCTAGGGGAGGAAGGTATGAGACAGTTAATTTAACATTTTATTTACATTGGCACAATACTTATTCTATTATTAAGAGTGTGTATGAGCCACAGGTGTTTTTCATGCTGTGGCTCTTTGCAGGATTGTACAAAAAGGATTCGCCTCCCAAACACTTTTCTTGGTGTTAATTTTATAGTGATATTTAATAAAAACAAATACTGAGGTAAAAACTAATCTCTTTGCTGTCACTGCCATGCAGAGAATCTGACTCCTGGGACAGGCTTCCTGGGTGCACACCCCTTCCACAGCCCAGCTCATGTCTGTTTCCTAAAGTAGCGCTGTGGCCCATTTGTTATATGTCATATTTGTCAGCACACATCAATCAGCCCTGGCACTACAAAACAATACACAGCACAGTGTTCAAAGAACAGCTGCTTTACCAGACTGCTGGAGTTGTATGTGGTCTATGCCCCAATGGATTTACAGTGCCTTGTTAATGTGCATATAAATATGGCATATGTCTCTCTGGTGGCTGTTACTAAGGTCAATTTCCTAAACATCTATGGGTTTTACTTTTCCAACTCCACTAAGTATTTCATTAAATTGTTTGATTGATTTCCTACTTCTGTCTGGTTCTTCCTCCTGGATGCCTTGCTGGCTTTCTCTGAAGTCTAGAAAGGAAATTACATGATTAAATAAGGAAAGGAGGAATACCATAGCTTGATTTCCACTGCCAGAAACAACATGTTATAGAGCTACATATATCTGAGCCACATTTATGAAAATAGAGAAATCCATACTTAATACGGAGCAAAACTCCTGAACTATATAGCCTGTCCCTCAAGAGAGATATATCACATTCTCGTTACTATCGAGAAAAGCAAAAATGAAAGGGTAGTCCATAAATAGATTCCAGAGGTAAAGCTTGCAAGGAGACAGGATCCTTCAGTCATGTACAAGAGTGCCTTAATATCTCAGACAATGCATACTACCTTGATTTTTATATCCTTAGCTATACTAAAGCTCTAATTTAGCCTTCCTTATTTTAGTGATAACAAAACCAAGCACAGTGTCAATTTAAGAAGGAACAAAAGCCTAGAAAATCTGGAGACTGTTATTATCAACTTTGTCTATTCATTGAAACTATTCAATTTTTCTGCTTTCATTGTCACTGTTTTTAGGAGTCACCACCAACACATATATTTCTTTATATTACTGGACTCATAATGGAGCAATTATCTCTCTGAATTTAATGTTTCCATACCCTGCACCAATCATAGTCCTTATCCTTAGAAGTGCAGAGATGCTATGGACTGCTATAAAGCTGATAAAAAAGCAGCCTCATATTAGATCGAGCTCTGCCTGGAGAGAGCCCCATTCCAAAATCCCACTGCTTTTTAAAAGCACAGGTTTAGAGAAGCAGAGTGACATCACCTTGACAACCATCCAAACCATCCCCTGTGGAGCGGTTCTTCAGTCATTTCCTCTGTGAAGCATCAGGTTGCTCAGATTTCTGCAGCAGATGTTCTAATAGGCTGTGCCTACACTTGTCCCTCTCTTTAGCTGGAACAAACAAAGCATTTGTAATACATAAGCCATTGTTATGATGGATTAGAAAATGATTATTTGGTATAAAACAGATTTTATCCAGATATTTTATTCTCTCCTTTTGTCTCCTCTCCCATAAGACTGTGAAGATGTGGAAAAAGGGGGTATAAAAAACATCCATTTGTGTCTCTTCCCAAGCTTAAATTCTGGCTACCCAAAGAGTTCCTGTTTGTGGCAGGCCACCCTCTTTTTGTTTGCTTCTTTGCCAGTAGCAGAGAGCACACTGTGATCCTCCCATAAGGAGGCCTGTAAGTGGTCTTGACCACTCCTCTTTGTTGTTTCAGCTCTTTCACTCTGAATGACAGTAGAAGTCACACTGTGAGTACATATCTTGGCATTTTGCTCTGTATGGGACTGGCATCCTTACAGGCAACCTGCTGCCCTGCAACCATGATCCCCTTCAGCTTAATCAGCGTGCACAGATGTTGAGTGTCTATGTACCTACCAAAAGTTGCTGGCAGGTTGATCACACTAGGACTCTCCAACATCAAATAACTCTGGTCATTGATTTTCCTGACTCCTTAGGGAACTTCAAGAAATGTTTGCCTTACATGCATTTGTCAGGTACACCATCTCACATGAGTTTTACTCTGAACTTTCCCCCTTCTCCTTCACTCCTATCTTACTGTCTGTTGGTGGATGGAAGTGCACAAAATAGAAGGACATTTAATTTTTCTTAAACCCTTTTCCCTTACCTTAGTGACACATTGGTACACAGTATTCAACACAGGGTAGAGGCAGTCAGATTCAGTTTGGGTTTTTAAATTTTTTTTCATTTTGTTTCTATTCATAATAAGCTGATCTTTGGCTCATAAGCTCTTTATTTCCATATACAAAAGGCACGAATCACTGCATAGGTAATAAAAATGGCAAACATGAAGGAGGCCTGTACATTTCTGCTCTTGCTTCACATACTCCCTCTCTTAACACTCTTTCTATCATCTACCTGATCTTGTACCTTTTCTGGCCTACAAATTATTCTTGCACTCAATCCCTTTACAAAATCTTTTGCCCTAATCCATAAGTGCCTTACAAAGCACCTGATTCAGTATCTTCATCTCTAAAATTGAGTCATTTTATTGGCTTAATTCATTAAAGAGTGGTTTCCATCTTCTACAGCCAATCCAAACTGACTTCAGAAATACAGTCAAAAAAGAGGTACTTCCATGTTCCAACTCTTAAATTTAACATTTGTGACCACTTCACATGTGTCTTGTTTAGTTTGTGACTGGAGGTCTGGACACTGTCATAAACTTCGGTTTCTTCTGGTTCTTCTTTTTATCTCATCCACTGCTGTAATTTTAATGAACATGTCTTTAGGCTAAACACCTTGCTGCTAGAAATAGCTATCTTCCAAACAAATATTTTTCAAACTCCTTACTTTCCCTTTCTGAGCACTAGGCAATCTCACAGTGCTTACAGCCTTGCTTCTCTATTTTCCCTCCTCCTCCCACTCTTCACTTCACTACCTTCCATCTTCAACTGACAGCTTTGACCTGAAAGCTTTGGCTGTCAGGGCAGAGAAATTAAAATACATTCTCTTGCATAGGGAGGTAGAGCAGAAAGAGGAGCAAAATGCTGTATTTCCACTGAGAGCAGTATTCCCAGCCAAGCAGGTTATTAAGTATTGGATTTAATTGCTTCTCTTATTTTTCATCTGCCACATTTTCAGATTATCCTTTACCTCTGTTTTTTCATCTTTGACCTTTCTCAAGCATGGAATAAGAGGTTAGGAGTTTTCACTGTGTGTTTTATTAGGATGCAATAAAAAAAATAATATAATCATTGGGATCAAATTAAAAATTAATATAATCAATTTTAGGGCTTTTAAAGCAGTCCTACCACTGAACTCTGATTTCATTCACAGAATAATAGACTCTTGTAAATTGGGCTTCAGTACTTTTTTTTCCTGTAAAATAAGTAGCTCATCTCCAAATCAAGCTTGGAACAACTTCATTTTCTTGCTCTTTCAACTCTATAGGGTACAGAGCAAAGCTGGCAGCTTCCCAGTGAGTGTAGCTGCTATGGACTTCTCTTTGCAATTCACAACAGAGAAAACATGCCACTCTTAAAGGAAAGTTTTAATTTGTCACTGCTTATAAAGCAATGTTTAAGTAGTAGGGGTTATTCTCATTTATGGGCAACAGTTTGACTCTCCAATCAAGGCAGATCCTACTGCCTTCTTTTAAATTCAAATCAAAGCACTTTTCCTGTGTTCTGGAATACTTATGCTTATTTCTGTTGATTTTTCTCTGGTGGAAGGGATATATTCTTGCTATGTTGTTAAAATTGAAGAAAAATAAAGAAAAGAAACCAAAGAAACATGATACAGTGGGTGAAAGAAAGATAATGAGGTTATACTTATATTTTTCATTTTACAGAAAAGGCTTTGAGTCATTGCAAGATGGACATATCATAGAATCATAGAATACCGGGTTGGAAGGGACCTCAGGGATCATCTGGTCCAACCTTTCTAAGTAAGAGCACAGTCTAAACAAGATGGCCCAGCAATCTGTCCCACTGAATCTTAAAAGTGTCCAATGCCGAGGAATCCACCACTTCCCTGGGAAGATTATTCCAAAGGCTGATTGTTCTCATTGTGAAAAATTTTCCTCTTGTGTCCAATCAGAATCTCCCCAGGAGTAACTTCCACTCATTACCCCTTCTTTCCCATGTGACTTCTTGTAAAAAGGGACTCTTCATCTTCTTTGTAGACACCCTTTAAATAGTGGAACATGATGACAAGGTCTCCCCTAAGCCTTCTTTTTTCAAGGCAGTTGTCTCAGCCTTTCCTCATATGGCAGGCTTCCCAGTCCTTTGATCATCTTGATGGCCCTTCTCTGGACCTCCTCCAGCCTGTCCAAGTCTTTTTTTGTATAGCGGGGACCAGAACTGCAGACAGTATCCCAGGTGCGGCCTGACAAGCACCAAGTAGAGTGGGATAATGACTTTATCTCTGCTGGTGATGCCCTCGTAGATGCAACCCAGCATCCTATTGGCTTTCTTGGCCGCAGCAGCCCACTGTTCAGTCATATTAAGCTTCCTGTCCATCAGGACCCCCAGGTCCCTTTCCACAGAGCTGCTCCCCAGCTGGGTAGATCCCAGTTTGTGCTGCACTCCTGGATTGTGTTTTCCCAGGTGCAAGACCTTACACTTGTCCTTGTTGAACTTCTTAAGGTTCTTGTTAGCCCACTCTTCCAGCCTATCCAGGTCTATCCACCCTGCAGGGTGTCTCTCCCTTCCAAAGTGTCCGCTTCCCCACTCAGTTTGGTATCATCAGAAAACTTTGTCAGGGTAAACTTGATCCCATCATCCAGATCACTTATGAAGATACTAAACAGCGTTGGGCCCAACATCAATCCCTGGGGGACCCCACTTGTGATGGGTTGCCAGTTTGAAAAGGAGCTATTTGCCACCAACCACAGGATGCAGCCTGTCAGCCAATTCCCCACCCACCACACAGACCACTTGTCTAGACCATAACGCATCGGTTTCTCTGGGAGGAGACTGTGGGAAACTGTATCAAAAGCCTTGGAAAAATCCAGGTAGAGAATGTCCACTGCTCACCCCACATGAACTGAGCAGGTTATTTTGTCATAGAAGGCAATCAGGTTTGTCAACGCTATGCTTTTGGTGGGTGTTGGGGTGCCGGGGCACCTCTCCAAACCTGTGACTGCAAGAGATGGAGACAGGGAAGGACATGAAGTGATAACAACGTCCAAATGGGACAGAGCTGATTGCGGTAGGCAGAAATGCCCCTACTACGCCCGAGTACCATGCATGGGCATTGTGAGCTTCTCAGAAGACAGCACCTAAAAATATCCTTTTAAACAGAGAAGAAAAGTGTCAGACACTGGTTGACAGCAAGGAAGAGCCTATAGGAAGACAGGAAGTATGGCAAAAAAAATGGAAGTGGGCAAAAAAGACAACTGCTCAAAAAGAACACCTTTAATAACCTAGCAGGAGCTGGTACCCAAGGGCTTGAACACTTAAAAGAGCTGAATATCTGTAAGTCTTGGTTTGCTTTCCATTACGCATCATCCAGTCACGTTACAAAACAGTGAAAGCTTGCAGTCGTGTTTAGTAAGCACGTTCCTTGGCGGGTCCGAGAGGCGCGCACGCATGGGGGAAACTCTGAGCAGCGGTCTCAGCAGAGGTGCCCAAAGACTTGTCTTTTTTTTTTCAGCTGTCCCTCTTGGTTTAGTAAAAAGTGTCACTCCTTGATGTGTGCCTTCTTCCACCTCTTCCCTCAGACCACCACAGACGCAACGTCGACATGCTAGCACTCCAAGCCACAGCTCCCCAAAGGCAGAAATGGTTTCAGCCCCGCCAGGATCTGACCCCGCAGCCAGGCGGGCGCGAGCTGGGAGCGATGCCCGCAGTGGGAAGAGCGGCCTGGCTTTTATAGACAGTGTGTGAATATACTGCAATGTACAGGCAGTTATAGACAACCTAGCTGCAAAACATGATGGTCAAGATAAGCCACAATCCTGACCTCAGAGTCATAAAGGGAACTGTATTTTAGATGCACTTAAGTAGCTAGTCACAAGAAAAATGTGTTATGGAGCTAGGGACTGCTCTTCAAAGTGTTACAGGAATACTCTGAGGACACACTATCTTTCCTCTAAAAATTAACCTTTCACATGTATGTTCTAGGAAATGCCAAAGTCAACAGAAGCTCACAATAAAGTAAGAAAAAACACATCACTTAAAAATAAATACACCTGTATACACATTTTAAGCTTCATGACTTTGTCATGCAATGCTTTTATTCAGATCACTAGTGCTTTTTTTTCATGCCATCATATTTTGTGGAAAAAGCAAGCCCATCTAGGTCCATGCAAATTGAATTCTTTGCCCTTATTCTGTCTAGTTTGGAAATACATTCTAATTTCTTTGCTGGTAACATTAGTTTTAAAGAAAGTATTAACTCTTTTTATTTTGGTGAAATTTTACTTTTTTTTTTTTTAAATCCAAAGTAGCTGGCCCAAAATTTTACATGAATTCCTTACAAGCTGCTGGATTCCACTTTACAAAGCACTTTTACAGTGCTTAACAGTTAGTCTTAGATGAATTCCCCTGTAATGGTTTGAGCTCTTAAAGGGCAAACACTTTCTATTGTACTGGCTAATTTATCTTATCTTTACCATTTGTGTCCTGTTATATATAACTTCTTTTCTGCTCCCTTTTAAATTTTTTTTGTAGAATTTCCTTCAAAGAACAAGCATTGTTAGCGTTTGGTCTTTTCCCCCCCCCCCCCAGTGCTAGCTATCTACTTTATTCATCTGTACTTGCCTTAAATAGATTCCAAATGGAACTAATCTAGAGTAACTGTGCTCAGAACAATTTGGAATTCTTTCAGTGTGAACATTAACCATTTTCCCCCACTTAATATGCTGCATAAGTAACAAGAAAAATGCAGAAAACTTTCACCTCTGACTCATTTACACATGCCTTTTATTAGTATTTAAAATGCTAGATGGCTTTAACACCTCATGTTATCAGAGAACTCAAACATTAAATTTGATGGATAAATTCCTATTTGTAAGTAATTCCTACAGTATTCAGAAGAAAAAATGTGGATAAGGGTTTCAGCAACTTGTTTGTTTATATAATGGATTTGCATCTACATTATAAGTAATTTTGCAGTGAAATATGAATGGGCAATCACTGTTTCATGCTGAGGAAATGACCACCAATGAAGCTCATGCCAAGATATTCCTGGCAGCCCTTAATATTAAAGCTATAATAAAGAATGAGAAATTTAGTTCTAAGCACTTTGACTGATACAGTGTAGAAATATGCATATGTATATATGTATATTTTTTTTACTATAGGCAGAATTATTTAGTGTGCATTTAATTGTAATTAATCCCTCATATCTACAAACAAATAGCTTTATGTGCCTTTGCATCTCACTATGAAGTTATATTAAAAAAAATCTTGCATATTTATTTTTAGGGATAAAGATAAGCCAGCAGTTTTCCCCAAATGTGACTATATTCAGATGTTATGTCTTATTTTATATTCACCATTAAATACATATATTAATTTCATGGGTAAGCTAGAGTGTATATTACAGGTTGCACTGAGACCTTAAATACAACAACTTATCTTCGCACACAGGTAAGTCTATCTTGGCAATTAGACTTTCTGAGCTTAAAGTCAAACTTTCTGATTTGGTGATTTTGCTTTGGGAGAGATTTTACTTTGGGCACCAGATTTAGCTGCACTAACAGGTCTATTTGTTAGAAAACTAACATAGGGATACACAATGCAAGCAAAGTGTGCTTTGCCCTGGATGTGCAAGAATGCTACCTGACATTTTTTAAATGTGACACAGACACAAATACTAAGAGGTTATAAGTATATTACATAAAGAGAAATAAAGGAAAATAAAATATGAATGCAATGTTTCAAAGTTAAGTTAAAGGCAGTCACTGCAGAAGACAGCCCTTTTTCGTCATTTCTGTCCATGGAAGGAATTTGCAGATGATCTAAAAATAATTGGTTTTTGTTTCAGACGCAAGACAGACTTCTTTAACCTGACTTCTCTAATACAAGAAGAACCATCAAACAAACAAACAAACATGCCTAAGCCTGAAAATGTCATGTACATACAGTTTATTCCAGAGAGAGAGAGACAATGCAATCCTCGTGTGACTATGTTAAGAACATTGGTTAATGTATGTCTGGAAGATCCTTTGATGTTACAGTATTAAGGTATAATAACTCACATAGAAAGTAATTTCTTGTTCATTAACATTTGGTCCTTTCTTCTATGATTTTATCCATAATACTTTTGACTGCTCTATAAAATTAAGGAGTATAAGAAGATTCACAACACTTTTCATGAATTAAAAGTATACCCCACCTACTGTCTGTAGTACACTGCATTTAGCTGATTTCAGTCTTTTGATCTTTCTTAGAGCTCCAGAGCCATTGCACAGACACATTTTACAAAACCTGGGTTTTCTTCAATCATTACAAAGTTCTTTACCCTCTACAGTGAGAGTGGAGAACATGATATTGCCTCCATCTCATTGCTCTGAACCTCACTATAGGTAGCACTTCACATTTAAATGTAGAATCAAGCCTTTCTGTAAAAACTAGCCTGTCATTTTTTCACTGTGTTCTTCCAATTCACATTTTACCTGTCATTTTTTTGAAATGGCTTAATAATTGTATTCCTTATGCAGGATTCATATTCCATGAGACAACATATATTGTTGCATCCCATTCTAAATTTCTCACTTGTTGCTGCAGCATTATTCAGCGTCTCAACAGCGCAACAAATTTGAAGATTGTTTAGTCCATTTTTCTGTTTCATGTTTGGAAAAATGACTGGTTTGAAGTTTGCAGTTTAGGCTGATGAACTCAACAAGTCTATCAGCCTTCTGCATGAAACACTCCCATTACAAGGAACACCTACCCTAAAGAAGTTGTGAGAGTTTTGCTATTGAACATAAAATTGGAAGGATTTGACAGCGAAAGCTGTTTTCATGAAGTACTTGAAAGATTAGTCTAAAGTTCTTTCTACTTGATCACTAATATGATCTTGATTTTTTTATTGCAAGTCTTCCTGAATAGCATGGGAGCTACATCTGCAAATTATAAAATGTAGCTATTATGAAGTCATTAATTTTAATCTCCCCTAGAAAGGAGTGATTACTCTAAAGTTAAATCACTAAGCCAAGCTTTTGGTTTTGTAATATTAAATCTCCAATAAATATCTCTCCTGTGGTTTAACCTAACTTTAAATAAATTTAATTCAGACTAATTATATTGCAAAAATAACAGATACATGTGAACAGTGGCAGGACATGAAGTACAAAACAAAACCACTGGCATGAAGATGGCATACACAGCCTCTATCTCTGGCTTCCTATTATCCACAAACACTAGAACACATACACACACACACGCGCGCGCGTGCATATATATATATATATATATATATATATATATGCCCCCTCTAAAAAACCAAAGCAAAAAGGGAAGCAGCAAGGACTTTGTCACTTGTGTATAGATGAAAGACATATATATATTGTCTCAGAAATCCAAACATCTGTTTTTTCTGGCTGAAGAAGAAGCAACATGGCAAAAGCTAAATTCAGTGAGGAGGTTTGTGGGGCGCTGAAGCCAGCCCTTCTTCATGCTGCCCAAAATGCAGTGAACATGGATAAAGACTCCCTCTATTCCTAACGTTGTAGTGAAGTAAGGCAGCCAGACCTTCTGTTTCTAAACAGGTTTTACTACAGAATCCACATAATAACCTGGGCAGGATTATAAATACTTAAAGGAAAGGCTCCAGAGGTGGAGAATGTGCAGAGGAATATGTGAGAAGTACTGTTTACCTCTGCAAGTCAGGTCTTTTGCTCCACAGCTGCACCTGCAGGATGTAGTGCATCAACTGTTGTCCCTACAGTGCCAGACCCTCATCCAGGTCCTAGGCTTAGTCCAGCAGCTTCATAGCCCTATCCCATGCCAAAAGGTTGACACAATGGGAGAACAATTCCAGGCTCCTCTGGCTTGAATTCCAATTCCTATTCAGTACTCATGTTGGGGTTTAACCTGGCAGGCAGACAGCTAACCACCACACAGCCATTTGCTCACTCCCCTCTGCTCCCCCAGTGGGATTGGGGGAGAAAATTGAGAAAAAAAGAAGTTAAATTTGTGGGTTGAAATAAAGACAGTTTAATAGGACAGAAAAAGAAGGGATAATAATAATGATGATAATAATAATAAAAGAATGTTCAAAACAAATTATGCACAATGCAATTGCTCACCACTCACTGACCAATGCCCAAGCAGTTCCTGAGCAGTGGTCACTGCCCCCCAGCCAACTCCCCCCATTTCATATACTGAGCATGACGTCATATGGTCTGGAATAACCATTTGGTCAGTTCGGGTCAGCTGTCCTGGCTGTGCCCCCTCCCAGCTTCTTGTGCACTTGGCAGAGCATGGGAAGCTGCGAAGTCCTTGACTGGTGTAAGCAGTGCTTAGCAAAAACTAAACCGGCACTGTGTTATGAACATTCTTCTCATCCTAAATCCAAACCACAGCACTATGCCAGCTACTAGGAAGAAAATTAACTCTATCCCAGCTGAAACCAGGACAGCTCATCAAAGTTTTTGATCATTGTTTCAGAACATCTATTCCTTGTCTTAGATTCTCATCTTCAGCATCTCAGTTCTGTGCCCATGGCTTAGCCTACTGCTCTGCAGTCAGGAATCACCACTCAGTAACCCCATATTTATTCCTTAACCCTGGAAAAGGCTGCAACAGTTTCTATCTTCTATCTTCAGTTTATCATCTGCCTTTTTCCTAGCGCCTTGTGAAACTATTAGAGACTGGAAAGTTTGTTTGGGCTTGAGGAAGGAAAGGAAAAAGAAGAAGAGGGAGTCAGGTTTATTTCCTCCTGTTGGTCTTAATATCAAGATACAGAATTGCATCCAGGCTGTTTTTATACCTTTTTATTCTTGACTGTGCTCCAGCCATTTGGCTTCTTTCCACCTCATCATCTCCTCCCCACTCCCTGCCCTGTATTTTCTTATTCTTTCAGAATGATCCCATCAAAATAGTTATAAATGAAGCTATTGTTTCTTGTTAATTTACCAAGTCATAAAATCATAGAATCATAGAAAAGCCCAGTTGGAAGGGACTTTGAAAGGCCACGTGGTCCAACGTTTTATGGAAAAGGGAGCCAAGATGAGCTTATCTGTCCAGTGACATCTTGAAAACCTCTGGTTATGGGGACCCTATCATGTCCCAGGAGAGGTTGTTCCAGTGAATGATTGTTCTCATTGTAAAAACTTTCTTTCTCATATCAAGATGAAAACTCTCCTGGTGCAACTTGAACCCATTGTCCATTGTCCTCTCCATGTGGGTCCTTGTGAAGAGAGAGCCTCTGTCCTCTTTTTAGCCTCTCTTTAAGTACTGGAAGCCTGTGATGGGGTCTTGCTGACCCTTCTCTTCTCCAGAGACCTAACACCCTTAGTCTTTCCTCATGGGTAGGCTCTCCAGCCCTTTGATCGTCTTTGTGGCTCTCCTTTGGACCCTCTCCAGTCTGTCTGTGTCTTTTTTGAATTGTAGGAACCAGAACTAGACATAGTACTCCAGGTGCAGCCTGACAAGTGCTGAATAGAGGAGGATAATCAAGCCTCTATCTCTGCTAGTAACAGCCCTGTGCATGGATCCCAGGATCCCATTTGCCATTGTTGCTGCAGCAGCGCGTTGCTGCTTCATGTTCAGTTTGCTGTCCACCGGGATCCCCAGGTCTCTTTCAGCAAGGTTGTATGGTAACAGGTCACAAAAAGCTGCCATGGTACTTCAAAAAGATAACATACAGTTAATTCTAATTTAGTAATTTTCATTAATAATCTACTGATAAATTCCTTCTTAAACTATAAGGTAAGGTCCAAAGGAATGTTAATTCATTGGTGTTCTTATGTAGTATAAACTTTCTAATTCAAACTTAGTACCTGACATTTAATTGCAGATTAAGGAATGTTGTCAGTTTTTCTACATTTAAGCAAGATTTCAGTTTTTCAAGATTAATACATGATGGAAGGCACTTTATTAATTTACAACATTCATTCAAACTTTTGTATTAATTTTCCAAATTATTTTCTTTACATATATTGATATTACCTGAAATCTTACCAGAAGAAAAATTGCAAAATTACTCTGCTACTAAGTGTCAAGAACTGAACATCTGTGTTATCAGTGTGAGAAATAGGGAAATCTATAGTTTGGGATTTTTAAAGCTAATAGGAAAATAGTTCCACAAAATCCTGAATTTAACCAGTGAGCTGAGTAGCTGTCTATTCTAACTAGCTTTATAAACACCAGCCATAATGCATAACATTTATATTTAGCTATATTTTGCAACTGAGCACTATTCTAACTCTATTTCTCAAATATTGCCATACTTCAGTTCCCACAGAGAAGTTAAAAAATTATTTCCGTCCATAAAGGCAGATGTAAGTTTTACCGCTCAAATAGCTACAATTTATTTGCTTCCTGTCCTATATATAGCCACTGTCAAAAAAACCTACACCAAAAAATTCTATCAGAGATCCACACAAAATATCCTGTGGTCATATCACATGTAAGTAGAATTTCTCTGCACTTGACTGAGCCTAATATGTTCCAGAATCCTCACATATTTTGATTTCAACAAAAAAAAAACCCATTTAATGATACTAGCAGGTAAAAAAAATAATAAAATCATAAATTCTTACACTCTCTTTTTGATTTTTTTCCTTTTTGATGCATTTGCACAATTTTAGCTCAGACTGGAACAGCTGATTGGTGACTAGATGACAGTGACCTAAGACAACACTTACCTTGGCAGCATTAGGAGTAATACACAAAAATTATTTTCACAAGGCTGAAGTGTTCTTAACCAATACTAACAATACATTAGGCTCAGACAGGGCTTTTTGTTTTCAATATCAGGCATGGGATTTGCCCCTATTTCTCTGCAGAAGTGAGACAAATTCTGTTTTCAGTTAGAGAACTCTTGCTTCATTGAAAGAGGGAAAGCTAAACCAGCTCAGTAGAAAGCCGAATTACAGCTACAGTATTCAAAGTCAGAAAGGCAATCTGAAATGAAAGAATTGTAATTGCCCAGCTGAGTTGCTTCAGGCACATATGTCTGTGGGGGTTTATACCTTATGCAACTTCTTCATTAAATAATTTTATAGCATTGCATTGACCAAAATACAAAGTCTAGAATTTTAACCATGTAATTTGTTTTAGTGTACTTGCCTATAAAAAGCTTTAGTAGTAGCTTCTTTTTTCAGACCTGTACAGATCCATGGTGTCCCATAGACTCCTTCACTAGCAATATGTTCTGGTACTACGTGAAGACAATTCAGAAGTACTTTCCCTAAATTGTGTGTGGCAGTATTATCATTAAAATTATTGTCAGTGAAACCAAAATGTGCTGGTGTAAAGAGAACATCTATTAACAGCAGTAATTGTAATTTGCATGAAACCTTTTACTTTCATATATATATATATTACACAGAATTCACTATGGTTCACTGAGGTTATCAGAAAATTGTGTCTCAATTATCATGTTACAAGTACATTTAAGAGTCCAGACAATGATCTGAGTATATGTACTGAACAGACACAAAGAAATAGAGAATTCCTGCACCAAGGAATTTATAAACTGTAAAGCAGAGAGGGAGAAAAAGAGAACAGAGAGAAAATGATAGAACAAAAACTGAGCAAATGCTCATAGAGGGGCAGATCCAAGAATACCAGGTCCCCAACACCAGAATCTGTTGATTTTGCTCCTATCAGAAAATCAACTGTGAAATGAAACCTGTAAAACGCATCCATCCTGCTAATATGTAGAAGAATATAGATTTAGGAAATAGAATACGGTTTACACACCTACTTATATTTTCTATTACACCCCTTCGTACTTAACGTAGTTTTCTTTTTATCATACCCAATCTTCGATTTCTGAAAAACAGATTTAGTGTCAGGAATATGAGATCTCTTTGTCTTCTAATGAACTGTTCTCTGTACCTTCAAAAAACCCCCACTGACATCAGAAAGGCCAAGGTTCCCCAAAAGATTGGTTGATGGTAATATGACATACAATAACCTATATAACTGTACTCCAATCAAGCTCCTCTTTGAAAGACCCCTGCAGCAAATTGTCCTTTCAGTTATAAAAATAAAAACCTGGCTATGTCTCTCACCTAACATTCCACTGCAAGCAGAGATAATGAAAATAAGACCTTCCAATTTTAGAAAATTCTGGCGCTTTGAATAATGTTTCATAAAAGAAAAAAAAATCTAGCCAGTATTTCAGGCTTTTATATTATGTAAAATACTTCAGCAAAAGAACATATTTCAAAGGTAAACTGTGTCAAATCACTTTTGGGCACCTAAGCTATGGGTTGCTTTTTTCCTAATAAATAAACATGTAGAACAAAATATCCATTGTTTTGGATCTTTAAGGGCATATATATTTCATACAGGTTTATGTCAAGAACTAAGACTTTATTCCTTTTCTCCTGGTGTAACTATGTCATATACATAACAATGATTTATTATGTTGCATTTTAGAACACTTAGAATACTTGAAAAAATCCTCATGAATTTATAGGCACTAACTGTGATAGCACAGGTTTATCTTCATTAGTTTCATAAACTGATAGGTTTATTTTACTCATAAAATAGGTTTCCACTTTGGCACAGAGAAGACAGCAAATTTGATATTCCTGAAAACATTTTCTCATTTCCAGACGATGCTGGCAATCTTGCCATTACATTTCCAGACATAACTCTTAGCACTGTTGTTTTTAAGTCTCCCCTGTACAACCTTCCCAAGTATAGTAGATCTGAAATAAGTTGATGGTAACTGGGTCTGTTCGACTTTGCAATAGCTAACCAAGCCCAGAGATTGGTTAATTCCTTTCTTCTTCCTTCATGGAGACACCTATTCACATTGTCTACATCTACTCTGTAATTCAGGGGTGTCCTGGGGGCAGGGCTTGAGACCAAAGTTACTATATCACTTAGAGATTTCAAGCAGGTGTCTTCTGGAGCAGAAAACTTCACCTGGCATGTGAGAGCCTGCCTCAGGCTGCAGGAACCCCCTGCATCCATGTGTCTTGGTGGCCACCTTCATGCAGTACAAGTACCCTTATGGTAGTGAAATATATGCTCCACAGGAGAGATGAGTATCCATCCCACTGCCTAATAAGATGGCAGGTGAGATCTGTGGGGCAAGCTTATGTGAGCTGCATGAACCTCATAATCCTGGGCACTGGTCTTGGGAGTGCTCCTTAGAAAACCATTTCAGTGAGAAATAGCACAGTTAGTGATATTAATAAAATTATTTCTTCATAAACCACGTTGAAAGAATGCTCATTTCTGAAGCAAAATGTTCAGAAAATCAAATAATTTTTAGGAATGTAATCTTTTCGATGAGTGATTGTTTAAAATTTCTTGTATTGTATCATATGACCATTATCTTCTCTTTGTCTGAAACCTACCTTTGAAATGGATATAATTGTAGAAAGACAACATATTAAACAAATTTTTGTAGAACAGCTGTTGTAATATGTTCCTTAAAAACCCAATGCAAGAACATTTGTTTTGGCTTAATGTATAGCATTTACTCAAAAAATTTAAATGTTTTGATCTTTCTGGTTACAGATGCAAATTTTTATGGGTTTGGGGATTTCATTTTTATTTTTTTATGATTTTTTTTGGTATATTTTAAACTGATCAAGAGAGAAATGGAAACTTTTAGACCTACTTAATATTATGAAAATTCCCACTGGATTTACACTATGTTATTTAGCACAGATGTTTCTATAATTGTGATATATCAAGAGAATTTTGTGTTAAATTGGCCTCAAAATTTCTCATTTTTTACTTGTGGAGAGGTAGATACAAACTAGCCCAAGGGGGAAGGCATTTAGGAAACTACTCAATCTGTTTTAAACACTGACTTTTCCCAGCACAGTTATCTAGCTCCTCAGCTACCTTAAACTATCAGGATAGTGATTTGTATATTGGAAAATATATACAAATCTCATGTATATACTTACATAGATACACACACAGAAACATAGATGATTTCCAGAGCAGAAGCAATCAACCTTGATTTTAATGAATTTGCCACTTCAGAAGTATTTGTCGTCAGTCTGCCTGGGGCTTTAGAGAAGACTACAGTAACAGCACACAGAAGTCTTGTGGTAGCTCTGTTTTGGAAAAACAAATACTTGTTCTACCTTGTATGATAATGTAACTATATAAGTTCATTTGGGACCTTCCCGAAATGCAAGGAATATATGATGAGTCACCTGCTTTTACACTTAATTTTTAGAGATAACAGGAAGTGGTTTACTCCTGCTAAAACACACACTTTTGGACAAACTTGCAAACTTTACCACACTTGACCCCTTCACTTTTTACTCACAATCTTCCCTCTCCTCATTTCCTACCACATTGGTGACACTTCTCCATGTAATTTAGAAGCTCAGGTTGTTTTTCTTGCTGATGTCTCAGTTCTGGATCTCCCAACTCTAGTCCAGGGAAGGGGCCAAGCCAATTTCACAAAGACACTATAACCATGTCTTCATCAGTAGTGCCTAAACTAAATCATAACTCTGAGCCTGTCACTGATTTCACACATATTTCCTTGAGAAACTGGTAGGGGAATCTACAACATTACAGTTTTGCTGTGAGACAAATGCCTATATAGATAGGGCACTTCTAACCAAGAGACAGATTCTACAACATTTGAAGCAACAAGATGTTATCACACCTTACTGGGTGATTGCATCATAAAGTCACAATTTGGATCTGTAGCAACCAATAGCATTTTGTTATTGCTATCCCTATTATTAGTACTGCAGCCCAAACTTCCAAAGCTATCAGCTGTTTGTTGTGGTAACTAATCCAGTTTAAGACCAGTACCAATGCATAGATGTTTCCGAAACACTGATTAGCAATTTCTTCAGGGAAAAAAAAAAAAAAAATTAGGGCAATAATTGCATGTCAATGGGATTAATTACTTAAGTATTGTGTCATTATTCCATTTCTATCTACCAAAATAATTATTCTGTTTAGCCATTCCAATGACTAAGTAAGAAAGATTATTTTTCAATTTATAGACTGAATTTTAGAGAGTTTTATTTGACAGAGACTGCAAAGATTCATTAAAAAAAATAATTATTATTTAACTGTTATTACAGTTAAATAAAAATCATTACCTTTATCTGTTCAACCAGCAATGGATATATTATCAGCACAATAGTTCTAATTATTCTCTACTGTCCTAAATTTTTTAAGAAAATAAGCTAGAAAATATTTGTATTGGTCTTCAGAAACAGAGAAAAACCATGTTTAAAAAAAAATAATATTAGTGTGAGGCTGCAGATATTAACTTTATTAAAGACTGCTTCTCCTGAAGTAGTTTATACTTAAAATTTCTTAGTTAAATGGGATCAATTTTACAAATTATTTGTAGTTTAATGCATCTGAATTACAGTAGCAACTCAATAAAATTTAAAATACTTCTGTCATTCTGTTTACCAGACTGATATTCACAGGTAACTGCTCTATGAACACTGAGGCACTATTGCATGCTTACAATACTGAACAAATGATATTCCTCTCAGATTTAATACAGACCCTGTTTGTTAAAAGATTATACTGAAAGTAGTGGAGAAATTGTCATCTTAAATTTTGGCCATGTTTACAATGTGGTAGGCACAGAACAAATATAAGAGTATACACTGTGTTTCATTGTCTGAACAAGACAAAACATAAATGAAAAAAATAGGCAAGGACAGAGAGGATTAAGCAGTGAGTGTGCTTTTAATAAAGCTTTTCCAGCTCCTGGTGCCTTCTTGACACTGCTGGGTGGGTGATGATGTATGCTGGTGGTGGGCTGGGGCCTCATCACGGCAGGATGTCTGTTCCTGCTGTGCTGGTGCGAGTGCAGTGCTTTGAAAGAGACATTTCTGAATGGTGGTGAGGGGGTGCAGGATGCTCATTTCTCCCGTGCCTGCCTTAGCTGCGCCTCCAGCTCTCGGAGCCAATGCTCTGCCTTGGATCATGCCTGAGCCTCACGTTGGTGATGCTGCCAGAGCAGCCAGAGCCCTGATCTGCACTCACGGTGCTTGTCCCCTGTGCAGAGGGTACCTCACTTGCAGAACGTGGTATCCACCTCCCTGGGATTGCCCCAGGGAAATGCAGTCAGGCCGCCAAGGGCTTGGTTTGCCTTGAGCTCCCCAGGCATCAGTTTCAGACTCGCCATGGCACAAGAAGCAGTGGGCAGCCATGTACAGCAATGTCTACTGGATGAGATCAGCCAAAAATCTGCCCAGATCCCATGTGCCATGAGTTGTTGCCTTCTTCTACCTCCTTCTCCTTCTCCTTTTGTTGTGCATAATATATCCCCTCCATGGGTCCTATACTTAATTCTGTTGTCAAGCAGATGAGTGTGACTGCAATTAAACTATTTATTGCTTCTTCCAATAATAGTGTATAGACAAATAGAAAAAATAAAATACATATAAGGGCAAATTCTTCCCTTCTTTTTCCTAACTGAAACATTAAGGAAGTTCTAGGAGGCAGGAAACAACCTGGACATCCAAGTCACTGTCATGAGTCCTGTGCAACTTCAAAGTCTGAAAATTTTTGAGACATAGATAGTATGCAGTAGCTATGCCAACGACACCTAAGGGCCCACGACCATTTGATTACCTTGCTTCTCTTCTGAATTTAGCAAATGTTAGGCACTGGAAAATATTCCATCCACACTCATTAAAGACATCACTCCAGATTTGTGTGAATTAACAGGAGTTTTGCAGTAGCCTTTAATAGAAAGAGGATTTTAATAAACATCTGTGCTCAGCAGTAATGCAAAAGTTAAGAAAAATGTCACACAAGTACAGCTACAGGACCTAAGAGAACTTTGATTACGGCTAATTTGACAAAGAGGTTGTGACAGAATATGGATTGATTAAGAAGGAGTCAGGTTTTTTGCTCCTTGTGAAATTGGTATATTATAAATTGCCTTGCCTGGCTATTATCAAATTTTTCTTTTGGTTTATTAACTTGGCAGAAGTTTTTAGGAACTAATGGACCTGCCTAAGACAAACAAATAACACAGGCAGGACTCTAGCCTCTCATCTGCCACAGGTCAGACGGACCAAATTGCAGCGTCTGCCTGCCAGATGCTATTGAAGAATCACAGCTTCTCACTGGGCGTTTCGGAAAGACCTTCTGTATGCTCTTCTCAGTGACATGATACTGACAGCAGAATAACCAGTGGAAAGGATTATTACAGAGGAGATTCCTACAGGACATTCAAGTCAGTTAAAACACTTGCCACAAAATATTGGTAATTGCTGCAAGGTAACTAACAAGTAGACCTTAAAAGAAGGAAAGCAGTTGAGAGGACAACTGTTTTAAAAGAACAAAAGTTACATAGGACCTTACCTATTTTTTTTCTTTCCATTTTGAGTTATCCACCTTTTTGCCACTTTCTTTTTAGGAAATTTTCGATGTAATCTTCATAACCTATACTAGTTAGGAAATAAGAAAGGCTGGTTGCTAAATTCTTTGAAAAGTCTGTGCCAAATAATATGGATCAGCAAGTTTCTTCTTTCCCACTCTCCTATTACCCTCACTCTCCCACTGGAGAGAATAGGATTCATATATCTTCTCTGGTTCTACCCTATAGATTTTTCCCACCAAAAATGATCTGTTGCACTATTGCCATTTATTCTGATGAAGTGACCAAACAGACTGTAATGATTGGAAATTGCTAACCAGTCATGGCAGTTCTTTCTATCCCTGCTCCCACCAAGTACCACCCCAGCATCCCATGGATGTTGCTCTCCCACCTGTGGATACAGTTTCCTAAGGCAGCAGTGGTACTCTGCCCCTTGTCCCTCCCACAACATCTAGTCTCCTGGCTTGTCTTTGCTGTATATATTTTGGATCAGATGTCAAATCTAAACAGCTTTTTGCTCTTCCACTATCTGGCTACATTTTGATGTTTTTCCCCTTCTTTTTCTGTGTTTGCAGAGATTGGTGGAGGATGCAACAGTCAGAAGTAGATATCTACATAAAAAGGAGAGTAATTAAAACATCCAGTTGGGGAATCCAAGTTGTAAGAAAAATTAGAAAATAAAATCACAAAGAGGAGAAGATAAAATACTACTAAGATTCTTTCTTCTAGTTTTCTGTACAAGTTCAAAGATGATTTGCAATGCAACCCTCAAATAAAGATTGTATCTCTTGGTGAATGTCCAGGGAAAACAATTATATTCTGTATACAAAAACCTGAGTATCAGGGCTTCAGAGATGTTTTGATTTGAATCTGTAGGATTACTAAAAGAGGACAAAAAAGACACTCAGAGAGGCAAAAGCATGTAGAGCATATTCAGATGTATTTGCAAGGTAAGAAACAATGCAACAAAACCGATGTTCAGCTTTATGTTGTCTGTAAAATCAGAACTGATTATATTTCCAACTGCATCTTAAACTCCAGGAAATATTTTCCAGTAAAAAAGTAGTCAGAACAGATATATACATATTTTTAAAAAATCCTCAAAGGAACAGAATATGGGTGAATTTATTACAGACTTACACCTCCAAACACAAAATCTAGAAAACCCTCAAGCAACACATTCTTTTTCAATGAACAAATTCACTCTCTTAATACGAACCTCAAATATCATATAAGCAGGAAAAGTTTAATTAAAGTTAAGGAATAAACCCTGTATATTAAACAAAACAAAGTACTCAAATTTATTTTTTGGCTCTAACCCTTTCTGTTTGTATGCAACTTGGACCAAGACCAAGAAACTATAGTCAGTAGGCAAAAAATATGCATCTAAGCATTTGCCCAGTTTTGGTCTAACACCACTTAACTTACTTATTTTGGAAAGAAGCCCAAAAGAGGACATAATCTGCCTGTAGTGAAGTGCCAGATTGAGTTTAAAGTCTAGAAAAGTAAAAAAAGATCCAGGGCAATGGAAGATTGTGACAGGGTGCTGCTTGCTATACATGACACAGCTTTGGCCCAAAGACAACACTCAAAGTTAAGAAGTCAACTTTAATATTCATATCAATCCACTGATATCCATTTAGACACTGGCAGGAAAAATACAAGTTAGGGTAGATGTTACCAGAAGTTGTCTCTAAGAAGGGGAATGAAAACACTTACCTCACATGTTCCCTATTCAGGGACAAATCAGGGCCTAATCTTGCATCAAACAAGTCTTTCTAGGTAATTTGTTTCAGCATTTTATGTACTTAATGAGGCTGGATCCTTTCTAAAAACATTTTTAAAAAATAAATGAAAATTGAAATGTTTTTCTACTGTATGTTATAAATAATGTTAAAATGTAAAAAGCTATATGAATGCATAAAGCATAAATAATTTTGGAAGATACTAAAAGTAATGTTACATTTGTTAAACTATCATTGATGCTGACAAGCACCCCAAATGGACCAGTATATGAGTTTCATGCATTAACAGGGCATATATGTAATAGCCAGACAATCCGTATGTCCTGGTTCCGGCTGGGACAGTGTTTTCTTCCTAGTAGCTGGCATAGTGCTGTGGTTTGGGTTTAGTATAAGAAGAATGATGATAATTCACTGGTGGTTTAGTTGTTGCTAAGCAGTGCTTACACCAGTCAAGGACTTTTCAGCTTCCCCTGCTCTGCCAGGTGCATAAGAAGCTGGGAGGGGACACAGCCAGGACAGCTGACCCCAACTGACCAAAGGGCTATTCCATGCCGTATGACGTCATGCTCACTATATAAAGCTGAGGGAAGAAGTAGGAGGGGGGGGGACACATTTGGAGTGATGACGTTTGTCTTCCCAAGTCACCGTTATGCATGATGGAGCCCTGCTTTCCTGGAGATGGCTGAACACCTGCCTGCCCATGGGAACCAGTGAATGAATTCCTTGCTTTACTTTGCCTGTGCGCACAGCTTTTGTTTCACCTATTAAACTGTCTTTATCTCAACCCATGATTTTTCTCACTTTTACCCTTCCAATTCTCTCCCCCATCCCACTGTGGGGAGAGTGAACAAGTGGCTGCGTGGTGCTGAGTTTGCTGGCTGGGGTTAAACATGACACCATATCTGAAATATTCTGCAGTATTAATTTTGTGGGATATATCTGTTCAAGATATGGAAATTTTATACATCTGTGTCTGCCTGTGTGACTGACATGCTAATGTGTGGAATCTGTCAAATCACTTTAAAATAGTTTGGAAAACTTTTTTTTTCTTTTTTTCCCTCAGTAGAAAATTCATCTGATGTTTGCACCCAGAACCATGAAAAATACTTCAGCCCCATCAGTCAACTGCATAGTTTTGGAAAGGTCATGTTTTCATGGACTGCAATCTTTCAAAATGGATTGGACTAATACCAATGGAATGGGTGACAACACTTATTAAGTCCACTGTTTTGGGTGAAATCCAGCCTGCTCTGTCAGTTTTTTTCACAATGACATCCTTGCTTTCAGGGGACTGATAAAAAGACTTACCTACTGAGTGTGCTAAGAAGCATTTTTTTTTTATATTAGAATGTATTTCCTTTTTATCTTACAGCATAAGTTAGAGTATTTCAGTTTCCTTATATTTTAGATATAACTGTATGTCTAAATTGCTATTCCATTTAGCTGACAGATATTGTTATATAGATTATATAGGTTATTAACATTTCAGTTAAATTTTGAACCAATTTAAACACAGAGTGTATATTCTTAATGAGTATTTTATTTGTTTATTTATTTAGAAAGGAAATAAGGTTGGCTGATTTAGGGGAACCAGAACTGAAAGTTCACAAAATTAGTGTCAATGAAGAATTATTAACAACAAGATATTCTATAAAGAGATAAGCTTCCATTTGCTAGTTTAGGTATTTCACTTAACTACTGTTTTGTTTCTGAGAAAAGAAGGAGAATCTGACAGCACCCAAACACTTTTATTAAAAAATTAAAGTAGCTGTGGCTTAGACCAGATTCAGTATTTACTCCTGAACTTCTACAGGGAGACCCCATAGAAGGAACCAAATGATTACAGCACTTGCACAAAACTATGAAAATGAAGCATTACTTCTCAGATGCATCCCTCTAAACAAACACAATATCAGACGTTTAAAAAATCTAAGCACTTCAACACGTCTGTTGCAATCCCTGACTGGGATCCAGAAGGCAGGCCTCTGAAGGACTTAATCTTCTTGGTATTCCAGGCCATGACTAGCCCACAGAAACAAAATCAAAGCTAATTCTCCTACTGAGGGGGTGAATAGTAATTATCTTATCGAGACAGAAATGTTTCATTTAGACATCTCTGGTTTAATAAAATGTTGCCAAATGCAATGCTTTTTTCTGATAGATTAAGACTGTGAGCCAAATCTCCTCTCTCCCAGGTGACAAAACCATCAGGATTCAAAAATTGTACTGAATCTGGATGACTCCTCCTGGCTCAGTGAAAGCTGTACTCTCTGTGTCTCAGTTGTATTGTTTTGAGAGGGGTATATAGAAAAATGTCTTCAGTCTATTACTTCAGTATTGCTTTGGGAGGTCTCAGTATGAGGCAACTAAAAAGCATCTCTTTCTTCCTTATTATTTTATAAAAGGCCAGACAATCACACCTTCTCCATAACATATATTAGAGATTTTCATTCCTCCCTCTCCTCCCCAATGAAATTACTCATGCATCTTGAGAAGTTGTGGAGATCCACGACTGGATTCATGATGATCTGGATGGTGTGATCAAGTGTAGCCTGATGAAGTTTGCAGATGACACCAAATTGAGTGGGGAAGTAGACACTCCAGAACGGAGAACCACCCTGCAGAAAGATCTGGTTAGGTTGAAAGAGTGGGCTAACAAGAACCTTATGAAGTCTAACACAGACAAGTGTAAGGTCTTGCACCTGGGAAAACACAATCCAGGGTTACAGCACAGTCTGGGATGCACCTGGCTGGGGAGCAGCTCTGTGGAAAGGGACCTGTGGGTCCTGATGGACAACAAGCTCAATGTAAGTGAGCAGTGTGCTGCTGTGGCCAAGAAGGCCAATATGATGCTGGGTTGCATCACAAAGGGCATCACCAGCAGAGGTAAAGAAGTCATTATCCCACTCTACTCTGCGCTTGCCAGGCCATACCTGGAATACTGTGTGCAGTCCTGATCCCCACTATACAAAAAAGATGTGGATAAGCTGGAGGGGGTCCAGAGAAGGGCGACCAAGATGATCGAAGGCCTGGGAAGTCTGCCATATGAGGAAAGACTGAGAAAACAGGGATTGTTCAGCCTTGAGAAAAGGAGGCTCAGAGGTGATCTCATCACCATCTACCAGTATTTAAAGGGTGGCTGCAAAGAAGATGGAGACTCCCTTTTCACAAGGATTCACATGGAAAAGACAAGGGGTAATGGGTACAAATTAATGCTGAGAAGATTCCAACTGAACATGAGAGGAAAATTTTTCACAATGAGAACAGTCAGCCATTGGAATAATCTCCCCAGGGGAGTGGTTGACTGTGCCACACTGGACACTTTCAAGGCACAGCTGGACAGGGTGTTGGGCCATCTTGTTTAGACTGTGCTCTTGCCCAGAAAGGTTGGACCAGATGATCCTTGAGGTCCCTTACAACCTGGTGTTCTATGATTCTATGATTCTGAGATCTTTCTCAGAAGCAGGTTTGTAGATATTTATTACTAGGAGAGACCTTTTCCATCTCCACCTTATAAACCTGATAGGCAAAATGATCACCCAGGCCCTGAGCACTCAGTGTGTTGATCCAACTAGCACCAAGTCATCTGGGCTCTGCTGAAGGGTAGGCCTCTGGCTCCTGATTAGCATGTTGCAAGTTTTAGATCTCATTTGATTGCCCTCAACATCCTCCTGCAAAAATGCAAGGAAAGACCAAATATCTTGCCTAATAGTCACATATTGGGTCTAGGCTCAGGTTTCTCTCTAGCCTGTTCTTGTAACTGTAATGGTAGACCTTCTCAAATGACTCTGCTCATTTCTGAATACTTTCTCCCCATCACCACTGCTTTCTTCTGCCTTTATATATTTTGAAGGGTTGAAAATGATAAAAGAGAGCTTTCAGTCTACAGAGTGGGTCCTTCAATCTACAAATCCCATTTAAGAAGTGAATTTGTCAAAACCATGTCTCACCTCTGGAAGCTAGCAAATTGCAATGAACAATTTTTCTTAATACTAAGCTTTCAAACCCTGCTGCTTATCTAAGTTCTTCAGTGCCTCCAAGATGAGTCTCTCTACCAAAAATGTGCATGATCAGGATTTGGTGAATATGTTCTGATTATTAATGCAGGTGTATTTAAGACAATAAACTTTTTTAAAATTAGTGCTTCAAAAGTGCAAATTTAAATGAGGATTTCAGTGAACCAGTAAAATCTGCCAATTCCTTCTTTCACCCTGAAGAGCTTCAGTTACACTTGAAGCACATCAAACAACAAAGGCATCTTCACAGGCAAGTATGAATAGACATGGGTTTTTTTTCTATAGCTATAAGTTAAGTTTGCCAAATGCAAGGTATTTCTGATCTGGAAACTGCACATGCCAGTTCTGCATCCAGGCACCAAGGAAACAGATGATTGAACATTGTTCAACACTGACAGTGATATTTATGGTCAACTCAGGACACCATCAGGGCGAATGGACATCTGCAGGCATCTCTTTGTATAGTCAGACAAGGGTGGTGAAATGGAGGGAAAAGGACAGCTGTGGTAGAAAGAGTGAAGGAGCAAAGACTGAAAAACTTTTCTGAAAAAGAAATTGAAGAAATGGAAAGAAGGAATCTGGTGTATATGTCAGGAAAGATATTACTAACATGGTCTGTAACCTCAGCTGTTCAAAACAAGTACTTGCCAGAAAGGAATATGGCTCTTGCAAATAGGCAGCTGCAAAAGCAGTGGTTTTAGTTTTACCTACGCTAACCACAACTTCAGTCAAAATGACAAATCTCCAAAGCTCATCTGAAAGTAGTTAGCAACGTCAGTGCTTCTAACATACCCTCTTTTATACCAGAGAACTGAAATATTTTATCAGTGCATTATAGAACGAAGAAATATAAATTACAGAAACACCTTTGAATATACTAAGAGCATGCAAATATGACATGCAGCCACAGCACATAAAATCTATCATAACAAGCAGACTGAAAATTGCTTATTGAATACTTACCACTCCAGAGGTAAAATAAATAACTAAATAAGGAAATAAATAAATAAAAGTGTGCATCCCTGCTATACTATTTCCCTTTAACTCTTTTTCTTAGACCTCATTTAGAGAAGTGCTTAAGTCTTCAGAGTAACAGGCTGGTCTGGGATTCAAAATGTAGTATTCAATTACACGGGACTTCTACAGCTTTGTTCAGATCACTTTGTTACTTGTGTATCTCTATCATTTTACTTTTCTTCAACATTAGGCCTGTCTTTTCTGTTTGTGTTATAATCTCTTCATGACAGATTACATGTTTCTTCATGTTCGGGATCTGGCACAAAGGAACTGTAATCTCTACTGCATTACACGTAATACAAATAATAATTTCAACCCTATCTTCTCTATTTTCTTTTTCCTTATAATCGCACTTGATAGAAATCCTGCTATCAAAATTATTGACTCAGACAAATAATGTCTTCATTTTGCCACTTGCTTTTCTTCTCTCACTGTCTGTGACCATCTGTGTGATGTTTAAGCAAAAAACACAACTACCCCATACACACAACTATAACCAGAAGCCTTTCCACTTAAATGTCTTTTTTTTCCTTTATTGCCTTGTCAACATTAGTCACTCCTTTGATATATCATAATGTGATGTAATTCATGCCCTCATCTCATTCTGAAGACTCAACTCCACTAATTTTGGATTCCTTCCTATTCCCTGAAACCAGTCAGTGACATCTGTCATCATCCTGCCCACTTGCTTGCAGGCTGCCCTACAATTTTCAAGGCTGCAGTCAATGTTACCCTGTAAAGGGTTTGTTCAGGGACCGTGGCACTCCCTACACTTTCCTGTGATGAATTACGTCATATGTACTTGTTCTTTTTTTTTTTTTTTCCTTCTGAAAACCTGTTATTGGTGGTGGTTTGGGGTTTTTTTGTTTGTTTGTTTGTACTTGTTTGTTTTTCTATATGCCACTATTTTATAATAAATATGTTTTCACACAGAGAGATTAAGCAAATGATGTTATCCTTCTGCTCTGAAGTGAAATATACAGCCTAGTGCAGTTCACAAATTAATGACCAGAAAGTAAGGTAAAATAAAATCAAGAAATGCTCTTCTAGTCGTAACAAAACCTCATTCAGATTTCAGTTTTTTTCCTGTCCTCTTTTCTTGTCTCTGTTGATGTTCATCTCAGGTTATTGTTTTTCCTACAGTCTTGATGTTACAAAAACTCTTTTGTAACAATTCAGTACAGGAAAGACATGGACCTGTTGGAGTGGGTCTGGAGGAGGGCCACAGAAATGCTCAGAGGGATGGAATACCTCTCTTATGAGGACAGGCTGAGACAGTTGGGGTTGTTCAGTCTAGATAGAAGGGTCCAGGAAAACCTTACTGCAGCCATTCAATATGTAAAGGTGGCTTATAAGAAAGATGGGGACAGACCTTTTAGTAGGGCCTGGAGTGACAGGACAAAAGACAACGGTTTTAAACTGAAAGAAGGTAATTTCAGATTAGATATAATGAAGAACTTTTTTATGTTGAGGTTGGTGAAACAATGGCACAGGTTGACCAGAGAGGTGGTAGATGTTTCATTCCTGGAAACATTCAAGGTCAGGTTGGATGGTGCTCTGAGGAAACTGATCTTGTTGAAGATGTCTCTGCTCATTGCAGGGTGGTTGGGCTAGATGACCTTTAAAGGTCCCTTCCAACAATGAAGCACTCGATAATTCCACATTGATTATGGTAAGTAGAACACAGTGTTCAGCAATTTTGGGGACCGGGCATTCCAAGATGCATAAAATGTGTTCAGGAAACTTATGGTAAATAAAATGGGGGGAAAAATTTGCTTTTCTTCTCATGCTGATGATTTAGTCATAAAAAACAAAGTGGTCTCATCTAAGTTAAGTCAATATTTTCCCTGAATTTTTTCACTCGTCTTCTTCTATCCTGATGCTTAGTCTTTTTTGGAAGGTAGAGTGAAATAAGTAACATTTTTATTTCAAAAAGGGATGAAATTACAAAGTTCTTCAAAGAAAAATCTTACCTGTAGATGTAGTCCTTTTTCCTTCATCATCCAAATACTTGCCATGCTTCAGAGACAATTATTATATGCAAAATCAAGCAGGTTGACATTGAACATGCCGTCTTAAATCAGGCATTTCCTAAGCTTGAAAGAACTCTTTCTTCCCTAACACAATTTTAATATTTTTGCATTAAACTCAAAGCTAGTCATATAAAAATTTTAAATTTGTAAGTCCAGAAATTTTCCTGACACCCTGGAAAATACACACATTTTAATTTGAAAAATAAACACATACACTTAACATCTTAAAAATATAGAAAGGCATGACCTTATAAAAAAAACACATTCTTTACAATATTGAGTCATCTCAAGAAATGACAGATAGCATTAAGCTTCCATAAACTTACAGCAGAGGGAAATTATCTCATGAAAAATAAAAAAAAAAGTAATTTAAAATTTGAATATCAGAGGAGAAAATGTGTGACATGCAAAGGGTGACTTTGATTTAGACTGATTCTGAGAGTGCAGTATTATTTGGTGAGGAAGTCTTATACTACATTTAGTTCTTGAAAAATTAGAGAGAATGTGATAGAAAGTTTGAAATATGCAATGATGTTATGTGAAATAAATGTATCATTGGCATGACCACAAGACTTTAATTCTTTTTAACAGATACATTGTCAATTGCTTTTAAAAATACTTTTAAAAATATGCATTCCTTCATGTTGGATTTGAGAGAGTGAACTTAAAATTTGACTTTCCATGAACTCTTGTGCTTGATAAACTCCGAGACAGAAATGCTTCTAAAAACCAGTTAAATAGAAGCACAAGCATGCCTCCAGCGAATTAATTGAAGAATTGATGTGAAAATTAATTGAATTCTCTCTACTGGTGAAAAATGGTCAAAGTCAAGGTCAGCATGTGTTTCAAATTCCCAGACTTTTATATTTGTTCTCATTGCACTGTTTTAATGCTTTTCATGACATGTAAAATCCAGTTGTGTCATGAAAAAATGTAATGAGAAAAATTGCTGAGCTGTACAATGTTGCTATATAATTGATAGCTACTCTTCTAATTGTTGTCATGATAAACTCTTTTGTCTGAATAATTTTTTTCATCCCCACAATCTATTGACAGAAAAAAACCCAGGAGAATGAGTAAACTTCAGCTTTTTGAATACAGCTCATCTTCACAAAGCAAAACAGAGCACAGTAAGTGAGGACAAGGGGAGATTTGCTTCAAAAATGCACTACTGATCTAAACTGATAAACTAATGGAGGTACTGCCAGAGGTTCCTTAAGAGAAGGAGACTGCAAAGATTTCACTGTGATGTGGGAACCTATTCAGTTGACTGAAACCAAATCAAGAAGCAAGGATTTGCCTTCAAGGGCAGACAGAACTAGAGGAGTCCTATATATAAACCCACATCTCTCTTATTCATGTCAGACTTTGCCACTCTGAGTTTTAAAAAGCTTAACTATTCTAATTAGTTTTAAAAGACTTTTGGTCTTTTGTGAGGAGCTTTCTATAGGAGAGGACTAAGCAAACCCACATAAAATCTGTCTGGACACCCCATCCTATTTACAGTGGCAGCTGTTACTGGTGTCAGACAGAGGCAGCCAGCTGAAGGTCTGAATATGGAAAATGTCTGGTTGCAATACCTATTACTTGGAAAACTAAAAAACTTCACCAAGTTGCATATTTCACATTTGTAATTTTATATAAAGAACTTTACTGCATTTACATTTCTGTAAATTCAAGGGCATAATTTAACATACATAAAGGTTGAATATCCAGAAATAACACAAGCAGAAATTTTTGATAAAGCAGAACATTCCCCCACCCTGCATACATAAAGACTACATAGTGGGTTAGAGTATTCCAACACATTTTAGAAGAGTCCTACTTCCCCCTCATTTTTATCAGTTATAATAACACTGCTTATCACCAGAAAATATTGCAAATGGCAACAAAATGATGGTGTTAAAAGTTGCCTCTATTAATTTAGCCTGGCTGAAATTAGGTAGAAGGAAAAAATCTCATGTCACTATATGTGTTCTGCTGGCTTCCTTTTGGATGACTACAAGTGGTTCTTACAACCTATGCCTGTACAAACTACTCAGGCAGAGCAAATCCCTTTACTAGCCAGCATATGAAGAAACAAGCAATGTATTTTAAAGGTTAGTAATATCAACTTTGTCTTCAACAGCCCTTCACTGTTGGTGTTATATTGTAAGATCTAAGCCGAGTGTACATGCAGGCTGCACACAGTGGGCTGAAAATGGCTAGTGGGAATGTACAGCTAGATGTAACTCTGTCCTATCTCCCATCCTCTATACACTTTCTTCTACCCACAATAAAACACTTTCCTTTCACAGACATTATTTCAACAATGATGGACTCACAGAACTTTGTTTTGCCTATAAGAAAGGTATCATGTCCAGTGTGACCAGGAAACTCAAAAGTATCTCAAAATTTACACAGGACATCATATTCCCACACAGAGAAAGGTAACACTGCCACTAGGGACAAGACTTCAAAATAGGGGGGAAAAAACCAGAAGACAGAGCTAAATATTTTTCCCTAGCTGTGGTTTCTTCAGGGGCCTTAGGTGAAGGATTAGGGTCACAGCTGATGTCACTGTTTTTTAATTTGAATGCACCCATCTCCACAGGCATTTCACTCACAAGTTGGAAATTTATTCTTTTAATCCTTCTTTGGAGCTTGTTTACCACAGTATTTGCTGTTTATTTGTCTAAATCCATTTTATGTAGCTTTGTCTGTTTTTCTCAAAAGAAAGGATGTCATCATTCATATTCCAAAAATGATTAAGAATAAAAAAGGGTGTTTTGCCCCTTTATATATAAATAAAGGGAAAAAATGCATGCTTATCTGCAGCAAGGCTTTACTTTTCCTCATCTCATTATATAAGGGAACGCAGAAAGAAGAAGAAAGCATACACACGTGTAACTTTTGGTTTGAAACTTTTGAGACAACAATGAGCTTCACTGCTTTAGATGCTAATTATTCTTTTGTGTATAGTGAAATATATCAAAACCAGATAAAAAAAAAAATTGCTTCCTATGGACACATACCCCAAAAGTCATTATGAAAAAAACAATCTTGGGGTTGGAAGGAAAAATCTGATCTATCAGAATTATAGTTGTGCAGAAACAGAACATACAGTGGCAAAATATTTATAAAAAATAAAAATCAGTGACAGCCACTTTTAAATATAATATATATATAAAAGAAATTGCCTCCTTGAAATGAACTAAAGGAGTAATACAATACATCATCAATAGAACTAAACAGAACTTAACCAAACTTGAAGTTCTTCAGATGAAGAAAATAACAACACATAGTTACATAAAAAATGCACAAAAATAGAAATATGGAGAAAAAAATTAATCAAGAAGTGTTCAAATATCTTTTATACTAACAAAAATGCTTCCTTTAGCTGTGGAAAATACCATAGCCCTTATTACAGTGCAAATATATGAAAGTTTAAAAACAGGTAGAAATAGAATCTTGAGAAATAAACAGATCATTCAAGCTTTTATCTCAGACTATGGTATAATTGAAAAGAGAAGCTGTATTAAATATTCCACTCAAATATAAATTCTTCAGGTTGAAACTCCTCATTTCATTGTTCAACATTTTTTCTCACCAATTTTGTATAGTCCTGACTTGCCTATCAAATAGCCAAGTATTTATGTATGTGTTAATCTTTAACCATATGGGAATAGTCCAAGATTCAGCTTTTATTGTTCTCCCTCAATTCATATTATTCAGACATTTTTAAATATTTTGCTGACTGCTGACATCATCTTCTCTTTATAAAGTAACTCTGAACTGCAAATAACAGAATATGCATATGTGTTGCAAAATAGGTCAAAACATTTTCTCTGCTCCTCCAATCCTAATGTCTCATACTAAAGTTGTGCACAGCCGATAGACTGTTCCTGTGAAAAAAGCGCTTGTTTATTAAGTGTTGCCTTCACAATCAGAGACTAGAAATGTGAAAAGCTTGCAATATTATGTCTCTCATCCATTTCTATTTCATCAGGACTGGAAAAATCCTAGGATTTCTCTTCAACCAGTTTATAGCTATGAGACACCTTTTCATAATATTTTTGGATAACACATTTTGTTAGTGTATGGCCCGCCAATAGTTTTGAATGTTTATCTGAACCCAGAAAAGCCACCCCTTTTACATGGAAAAAAATGTAAGCAATTCTGAGTTCAGATTTTTTTAGATTTATGAGTTTATGTTTCTACACTGCCTTCCTTTTTTTTTTTTTTAGGAGTGGAGAACATCACTTAGTATTTCATTGTGGTTTATTCTCCTAGAAGATTTTTATGTGATTACTAATGGAAATTGAGCATTAGTATTATTGCATTGTGTGTAGAGTGCTCTGTTCTTTACCTCTTTCTCTTTGATATGTAATGTGGTTTTGATGCTACTTACTGATTAGTACTACCATAACAGTCCAGTCAGCATTAGAAGCTGTTGTACCCACACAATCATTCTCCTCTCCTTTAAACACTTCATAATAATTTTTCCCTTTGACTAAACAGTATGTTAACTACTTTTTCTAAAGAACAGTTTTAATGTGAATAAAATGTAATTAGAAAATGTAAACCACTGACCTTTCCTTACTTTTATACATATTTTCTTTTATTCTGGACATATTTTTAAATGATTATGCTCAACAGTTACTTAGACACTATCATGCAGCTGTGAGTTTACTACTTAATGGCACATTAAAAATCTTCTCTGGCTGTTGCTCCTAGACTCAGTATAATATTTCCCAGTACCGTATGATTACTACATTGCATTCTTGGAGCCTCATTAAAAACTTTAATTGTAAGACATATAGATAAAATATTTTGGCAGAAATCCACACATTTATCTTACAAAAAGCCCAATATGTACAAATTCCTATAAATGAAAAGTATTTTCCGGAAGACTTCCAGCTATTTGTAACTGTGAAGAATAGATTAAAGACCTTATGAAGCAACTGTAGAGGGCAAAATATAATAATATGTGAGTTGTTTTTAATAATTAATTAAAAGCCACATACTTTTTTTCAATACAAAAATAACATAGAGTCCAAGAATATCTTCCAAAATATAGTTATAATAACTTCTCATTCTTGTCAATAACATTTAATTTTGCCACTTACCAGCAGATCTCAAGGTCTTCCAGTTACTGAGTTACAAGTAAATACCAGAAGGAGATTAGCAAAATCATTATCCTCTACCTGACCTTCCTTCTTCTCAGAGGAACCTGAGAATTTACTGGTATGAACCACAGGGACCACAACTTTAATTTTCACTGTCAGGAGAACTATGGTCACAAGACCAATGAAAACTGATGGGTCCATCAGCCCTGAATGCCATGTAGCAGCCCAGCACCTAAAGGTCTCTCGTAATAGGTGAAATCAAACACCACTGTGAACCCTAAATGATTCTTTCAATGAATGTAGAACATACACTCTTGGCTGGAGAATTAAATTTCACAAATTATTTTTCCATCCCTGTGTTCTGTATCCTGATTCACAAGGAAAACCTACAACATGCCTTCAAAAGACAGGTTCAGAAACCAGAAGTAATTCATGCTCTAGATACAAAAATCAGGGATTAGGAAAGAATATGATTCTATTGCACATAAACATTTTTTTCAACCCACCACCATCTGACCCTTCACTTTGAGGGTGATAAAAGGTATGTTTATCTATATCTCTTATTTGCTAGGGACAGTAACTTTTCTACTTCATCTTTTGCTAATACCTCACTAAAAGTATTTATTAGCATAAATAAGAAAACTCAGAGAAATTCGTTCAAACTTGGATTGAAGATAACAGTACTTGTACGTTGGTCTGAATAAAACAAGATAGTGTTTTGGTTGCACCACAAAAAAGCAAACTTCCTGCTTTTTGTACATTATCTGAGGCAGCTACTAAGGCTGTTGAAAGCCACAGGTTTACAAAGCAATTATTAAATTTTACAGTACAGTTTAATTTTTCTACTTGCTGCACTCTATTTTATGTAACAAATATCCTTTGGTCATCCATTCAAAGTGCTGAATGTGGGAGGAAATTCAGCTTGCTAAGTACACCTAGGAAAGTATTTACAAATTTTATTCTCAAACTTCTGAATAAGTACTCAAGCCAATTTTGGTGTTCATTTAAAGTGATTAGAAATATGATACCAGGGTTTTTTGTTTGTCTTCACTTTTGCAAACAGAAACTCATTAAAATGCTTTTTTGTTTTCCTGCTGTTATGCAATAACACAGCCTGCAATGATAAGTTTTATCTGTCTAATTTCTCTCAATACCTGGCTTCTAGTAAGTACTATACACCTTGATGAACTATAACCTGCCTTCTAGTTATCATTTAAAGAGATTATCTACCTCATCAACTGATTTCTGATTGTATTGCAGTTTTGAGTGATATTTATATTGTAATAAAAGGTCAATGGTACAGACCGCATAAATAGCAAATAGTACAAGGTCACAAGTTTGTTACAGAAACCTGCCTTGTTTTCAGTAAAACAGATAACCCATCCATGATTTCCAAATTTCAGTCTTATAAAAATAATTTTCACTCACTGATATTGTAGTTAGTCTTTGGCTCTCAAAGGATGGTTTGCCCTGGCAGCAGTTTTAATTCCTGTTCTGCCACATAGGTCAAATAGCCATGGGGTAAATGGTGCCTGAGACATAAAAGCTGAATAACTGTGCTCAGGTCTGATCTGGAGAGCCTTCAGGTAGACCACACACTTCATGTATTGCCATCATCTTCTGGGATTTCATTTGAGATTTAAAATATTTCTGTGCACATTATTTAATGGCAGAAACTTAAGTGCCTAGTGCCAGATTCATTCTGTGCAGTGTAAAAAATGGACCTATAATAACTGTCTCTCATACATCAATGTCAGAGTAAAAATGAACAACTACCATACAACAAGGGAAGGTTTGTTCCTTTTGACTAAAGAAAGGCTTTGCAGCTCAGGTTCACCTGGGGTAACCTGTTCATCAGTAATTTTGAAATCATAAAAAAAGAAATTGAAGATGAAATTACCAGTCCTTCATTCTGCATTGAGTACATCCTGTGGCAAACATGAAAACAGTTGAATTCCTGTTATCTTTTCGCTTACTGGGGCCGGTGTGTGCCAGTGTCCCTGGAGAGACACTCTGTGCAACATGGAAACTACTGTAACCAGAATGGATCACCAATATAGCTGCAAAATGCTGTCTTCAGTGAAGTTCTGCACATTCACTGTCCAGGCAAGACCACTTGGCCAATGTTGACCAGCCTAGAGCCTTGTTCAGCTCTTAAGACTACAGGAACAGGAGCCACTACAATCACTACAAACACAAGCACTGCTATTCCTTCATGAAATGCTAGAGGGTTTGTAAGCATCCTCCTCACATAGAAACTATTACAAGTTGACAATGTTATGTTCATTTGACAATCTGGCCAAGTCTGAATTAATTATGAGAGGCTGAAGGACTAGGTTGCATTTTGTACTGAGTCCCTATTAACTTTGGGGACATAATTTGAAACTACTTTTTTGCAGTACAGTATAGTGGTAAAGTATTCATTAAGTAGCAAGAAAACCTAATTCTAGCCTCATCCATTATTTCTTTTCATATTTAATTAGTTAATTTAAAAAAAAAAATTTATACAGCAGTTCAAATGGTCCACTGTGCACATCTGCATGTTGAGAGAATATTATAATTAGAAATAAACTCACCTGGTCTAACTACAGGTACATTTTTGCTTGCACCTTTCTGAGATTCTTCGGATGAGGGGTAGTAAACTAGAAACTGTTCAAATCAGTAGTAGTTCATGAACATTCAACTCTTTTTATCACTAATGAAACTTCAGTCCCCTCTGCTGCTTCTGCCAGGGAATCTGAATTAAGAATACGTAACGTCAGCAGGGAGTCGATGTTTTGTCAGTTAGGTTCCTGCCATTATTGCAGTAAGAACTAAATATTAAAAACCAGCCACATCTTATTTACAAAACAGTTGCTCCCTGCTGAAATTTTAAGATGTAAGCTTAATTTTGCAGAAAAAGTAATTTTCTATTCACATTTCATACTGCAATAGCACAATATTTTGCAATGGATAATGCAGCGTTCACTGTAGGAAAAATTCTATAATTACTCTATTAGTTGCATGACAATGAACCAGGGGAAATTGTAAGAAACTAACAACAAACTAATTCAAAACTTATACCTAGAAGTCCAACTCTTTAATTTAAATGTCTTTAAATTGAAAATTATTATTACTATTACTACTATTATTATTATGAAAACATATTCACTGAGGTCTTCAGATTCAGGTGATTCTTATACTTCTTTACATAATTTGTGTGATCAAAATATTGGCAATATTCTGATGTCTATTATGATGATTTTCTCCTCCATTCCACCCCTTCCTAGGGGGATCACATATTTAAGAATTATCATTAAAATACATATCATCACACAATCTACAATCTTCAAAAACTTCACTTAAATCAACAAAAAGAATTCTCCATATCGAAGTTAAAATAGCATCATAACCACACTGGCAAAAGTGGACAGTTTACACACACTCCACCTCTCATCCCTTTACCACAATTAAAAAAAAAAAATCCACACAAACATTCCACTCCTCGCTTTCTAGAATGTTCAGTCCATGTTTTACCCATTACCTCTCTCAGTTACTATCCTTATTTTGAATTCCTCATACCCCACAGGAATTCCCTCATGTTGGGTGCCAAGAAAGGACTGTGGTGGATTGACCTCGGCTGAGTGCCAGGTACCCACCAAGCAGCTCTATCAGTCCCTCTCTTCAATGGGATGGAAGGAGAAAAATATGACAAAAAGCTGTGGGTTGAGATAAGGACAGGAGATGACTCAACAATTGCTGTCAGAGGCAAAACAGACTGAACTTGGGGAAATTAATTTACTTAATCAAAAATCAGAGTAGGGTAATAAGAAATAAAAACAAATCTAAAACACCTTCCCCACACCCCTCCATTCTTCCCAGGCTCAACTTCACTCCTGATTTTCTCTACCTCCGCTCCCTCAACCACGCAGGGGCATGAGTAATGAGGGGTGCTGTCAGTTCATCACACCTTGTTTCTGCCACTCCTTTCTCCTCACTCTCTTCCCCTGCTCCAGCGTGGGTCCCTCCCACAGGAGACAGTCTTCCACAAACTTCTCCAATGTGAATCTTTCCCACAGGCTTCTTCATGAACTGTCTCTTCCACCGGGTACATTCCTTCAGGAGAAGACTGCTCCAGCGTGGGTCCCCCATGGAGTCACAAGACCAGCCAGCAAACCTGCTGCAGCCTGGGCTCCTCTCCCAACGGGTCCACAGGTCCTGCCAGGAACCTGCTCCAGGGCAGGCTTCCCATGGGGACACAGACTCCAGGCATCCACCTACTCTGCTTGTGGGGTCCTCCATGGGCTGCAGGTGGATATATGCTCCACCATTAACCTGTATAGGCTCCAGGGGGACAGCCTACCTCACCATGGTCTTCACCACAGGGTGCAGGGGAATCTCTGCTCCAGTGCCTGGAGCACCTCCTCCCCTGCCTTCTTCACTGACCTTGGTGTCTGCAGGGCTGTTTTCTCTCACATCATCTCACTTCTCTCTCTGGCTATTGTTCCCCAACACGTTTTTTTCTTCTTAAATATGTTATCACAGAGGCACTACCACTGTTGCTGATGGGCTTAGTCTTGGCAGACACAGGGCTTCTGCCATCTTCTCACAGAAGCCACCCCAGTAGCCCCCCTGCTACCAAAACCTTCCTATGCAAACAAACGTGCATTTAAAAATGCGCACTACCAGTTTCCATGATTTTTTTTTCCTCCTTTTTAGTTCCTTTATGTTCTGTTCTCCTCCTAAGTCTACAATTGCTGACCTTCGTAATAAATGCAGATCATAGAATCATAGAATGGTTTGAATTGGAAGGGACCTTTAAAGGTCATCTAACCCAACCACCCTGCAATGAGGTGCAACACCTTCAACTAGATCCAGTTGCTCAGAGCCCCGTCCAACTTGGCCTTGAATTTTTCCAGGGATGGGGCATCTACCATATCTCTGTGTGACCTGTACCAGTGTTTCACCACCCTCATTGTAAAAAACCCTCTTCCTTATATCTAGTCTGAATCTACCCTCTTTTAGTTTAAATCCATTACCCCTTGTCCTATCATAACAGGCCCTACTGAAAGGTCTGTCCCCCATCTTATAAGCCCCCTTTACATATCGAATGGCTGTGGTAAGGTCACCCCAGAAGCTTCTTTTCTCCAGGCTGAACAACCCCAATTTGCTCAAAATTCTTTTGCAAAAGCAGTTACTAATCAGTGCTTTGGAATTTTGATTTCTGGCTTTCTCTTTCTCTTTGGATTTTAATCCAAGATAAATTGATTCTGCTGATTAATGAACCAGACTTCTTCCCCAGCATAAACTGACTGAGATGTGTGTTTGAAAAGGGACTGAATATCAGCCTCTGACTCAGAATTATCACATACACTGAAAGATGGCTTGACTGGCTATCTTGCTTTCTCTTGGCATGGAAATACTTCTGAATGTTTCACAACCAGCACAATCTGCTCCTCTATGTTGGTTTTCTCAGCCTTCCTAAAGGGCACACACCTGTATCATCATTAGAAGAAACAGGACGTAGAACTGCAGTTCTTCTCCACATAAATCTCCACACAAACTCTAGCAGATGTATTGTGCCAGGTGACATGCCTTAGAGTTACCCCTGGAACAAAGGATTCATGTTTCCAGCTGAAATAAAAAATTAAACTTTTACAATTTCAATACTATATAAGATTAATATTAAAACTAAGAAGAAACTATGTTTCTATGTTTTCCTTAGCAGGATTTCACTAGGGTAAATTTTGTATTTGTTTCAAAGTCTCTTGTGACCATATTTGTTCTTATATTAACACTTATGTAGCTCACTTACTTTGAGTTATTCTCTCCCCCCCCAAACATGCCTTTCAAATACACCTGAAAATACACCATTTGTTCCATCCAGAAAAATATGATAGGCTTATTATACAACTCCTAGTATGACATTCAGTTTCACTAGGCAATGATAGTTGTCAAGTTGAATAATCTAAATTTATCATTTTATTTTACAAAATGCACATTTATAATATGGTATATATGAGTATGCGTATACGTGGAAAGATAGTTTCTGTCAGTATGAGATTCAATAAGTCATAAGCTACTTTAGACAATTACACCAATTCAGGGACCAGCATATGACAAGATGAAATACGCTTAAAATGCAGTTTTCATTAAAATATAGACAACATTTTAGCAACTCTACTCTAAAAGCTTGAATATATTGATTTTACTTTCCATTGCCCCTAGCAACACAGGGTTTTAGAGACATGGAAAAGACAATTTGAGAAACAGAAATGTATAAAGGGGGAAATCTGTAAGGATTTTGCCTTTTAAATCTCTATTAGACTTCTATTTCACAGTTCAATTTTACAAACTCTGTATTGAGAAAGATAACTATAGTTGATATATTCAAACCTCTTGACCTGATGAAAAATCCCACTGGTGCTACAACAGAACATAAAAGGAATACCCCTTCCCAGCCATGGTCAGTGCTACCCCTGCCCTTGTTGTAAACTCAGGAGTAATTTGAATGCATACACTGGTCAGAAAAGAGGGCTTATAAACCTATTCAGTTTGAGGGAGAATACTGAATGGCATCAAGCCAAAATCTGGTAATGTGTTAGTGTTAAACAGTGTACTTATCTGTGTGCCAGCATACAAGCCTAGGTTCCGGTCCTGTTTAATTTTCTAGGATAGTTGCAGACTTTGAAGAAGGCTGAATGAGCTGGCATGCAAGACACAGGAAAAAAAGGCAGTCATTGCATGGCACAGATCATTTCCTGAAAAGGAAGGTAAAAGAATCTTTCCTGAAGACAAATTTGTCCAGAGTCAGTTAGGGTCTTCACTGTGGGTGGATCAAGCTGAAGTTTGGAAATTCAAATGAAGGTGGTGAATAGCTATTCCTCTGAGGTAAAAGGCACAAACAGTAACGTGGAGAAAATTGAACTTCATAGAAAGCGGTAGAGAGACTCTGCTCCAAAGAGTTCTTACTCTTTTCCTGTGAGGCAGCTCCTAAATGGATCAAGCAAATCTGTTACCCCGTACAGTATGGGCTACCTATGCGCCCAGGTATTATCGGTCATAGCAATATACTGAACACATACTATGTTTGATCAAAATAATGATTGTTTCATATGTTTAAGTTCTGGCCTGCCATTAAATTCATGCTGTGCTCTCCCTGCACTTTTTATACATTTTTACAAACCAATTACTCTTTTTTTTCTGATTAGCCCCATTGTTTGTGTTCAGCATAGCTTCCAAATGTCCCAAGTTCTTTTTGATCCAGAAATTTAATTGGAGAAAAATATCTACTCAACACCAATTAGTTTGGAGTGCAATCTGAAAGAAACCTCAGTGACATAAATCACTTTCACCCCAAAGTGATTAATTATTTTCATGTCTAGTCTCACTTAAGAGCCCATAATGAGACACACACAATAAACCTGTTTAGCTATTTATTTCACATGCTTTTAATATAAAGACTGACACAGTGTGAGGGCAGCGAAGGGTGCATTCCTCAGAATGCCAGGTAGCCGACAAAGGAAGGGAGGAGAGTTTTACATTATATTAGGCAAGTAATTGTTTACAAACAAGTTAAATGCAAGAGATAATTTCTAGTATATACAAAGAGAAGTTTGCATATGTACAGAACATCTTTAATGTTAATGAAGAGCCTAACATGAGAGTCCCTAACACAGAGGAAGAACAGAGTGAATTCTGGCTGTAAGGATACACCGGAGTATTCTCTCCCCCCCATCTCACAAGAGGACTTGGCTAATGTGATCCTGGAAGAGCAGAGAAAGCATGAGAAATGTCTGAAACCTATAGGATCATCTAGAGGGAAATAACAACATGGCTGCGTGAGGGAAAGAGACTTTCCTGACGTAATCTTCTTCTACAAGGTGACATGATTTCTTCGATTCTTCAACCATATAACTCAATTTGTAACTGTGTTGACTGCTTCAGATATGATGAATGAATTCACATTTTATCTTAACCTGGCTTCAATGAAATGTGATTTAAGATAGCCTCTTTCTGAAAGAACTTGCAGCCTTAGTCAATTGCTATTTTTCACTGTTCTTTTTTTTCTTGATCAATATTATAAATAGTTAACAAGAACAGAAAGTCACTGAAACCAGGAGAGAATCTGCAATGAACTTGCTCTACAAAATCCCCCAAATTTAATTGGGAGTACTGGAATACATTATTGTGCTGCATGAATCAGAAGGGCAAAATACGGCTCTGAGTAGCACATAAGGAAGAATATTTTTCTCATGATAATTCTTTTTAAATGCTATGGAAGAAAATAAACACATCTACAAAACTTTTTCTGACACATTGTATCTCCTCTCTACCTTATTACAAATAGGAAAGTAAATATTTGGTTTTTAGATGGTCCAACATTTTCCCACTGTGGTGGAACATAATTTTCTGAGGCAGTTCTTGATGCATGTACTCATTTGTGATTATGTTTTTATGCTTCATTTTCCTTTTCAGAATTTTGCTTTTCTGCTTATAACAATCTTACACACTTTCATTGAAAATGAAAGTCGGCAATCAGCTTGCTACAAATTCATTTGTAGCTAAAAATAGAAAATGAAAAGTTTCACACTAGCATTTTTTGCTACAAAACATCTGTCCCAGAGTTTAAACAGTTTATGAGAGCATGATTTTTGATATCAGAACAGGACAAATGTTTGTGAGCTTTCAGAACTCAATTTGTAATTTATTGTTCTTAAAAATACCCTTGACATTTAAAAAGAAACTAAAAAAGAGTCATTGAGAAAAACCGTGTAATGCTATAACATTATGTTATGTACAAAATTTCACTAATTTAAATTAGTAAATTTCTTGACCACTTTTTTTTTCACATCTAGGTGTTATGTGGCTTTAGAGATTAGTCCTTAAAAGTTCTTGTCATAATCTTAAGAAATTCCTAAGCATAATTTCAGAAGACATTACTTGGTGTTGTTTACTTCACTTGTTTTATAAATATTTCTGTGATATTTTTCAGTTATTCAGCATGAGAAAGTTATGGATTTTATCAAAGTGTGATTTTGTTTTTCTTTCAAACGTATATATATCCAATTTGTTAATAAACACCTGGAAAGAGAGCCCAGCTCCAAGACAAAACTGTAAATACCTAAGGCTAAAATTTCTGCTCTAAGGAAAGAGTATCTTTCACCTCATAGAATTTAATATGAATTTCTTTGTGGTGAGAAATTTAATGGAGTTGAAACTATTAGACTGGTATTTGGCACACCTGGAAGCAGATTTCATTTTTCTCTTGAACATGAAGTACAGAGAAGCACAGAAATGCAGGCTGATAAGTAAAGAAGCTTAGTTATACAGCAGACAAGTCCGTTTCTTACTTTATTCAGCATTAATTTTCTCCTCTCTCTTGAGCACTCAAAAGCTTTCAAGGAGAGATAAAGAACATGTATTATTTCCCTGAAATTATTTTTAAACAGAAATATCTCTGTAACAATGCAACTAGAAACTTTAATTCCTCACAGCAAGCAGACCCACAAATTTAGTTTGAATTTAGTTTCTAAACATGTAGGGTCTCAGTTCTGTCACACACAAAGCTGAGTTTCTAAGGTGCTGAGAAGCCAATACAGAAAGGCGCAAATGTAACTGCAGAAGATTAGTAACAACTAATTAACTTATATAGTGTGATTTCGATTCAGTAGTTATAGTGCATCCTCTCAGCTTGGAGGCTAATCATGAACTGTGACTTTATACTCTGCTTACTTTTTCCTGGCTTTAAGCAGAGATTCTACTTGTAGAAGCAAAACCTTTTTCTTCAGCACTCATATGCCTCAAGCCAACACCACTGCTATTTTGACTCCCTTTGGACTCATGCACTGCAGGGTTATTCTACTGATACATTTCACCTTGTTAGCAATAAAGACCATCTTAGACTGTCCAAGCAGTCAAAACCTGAGGAAATGGCTCTCAAATCTTATACCAGGCTATGTTTTCCTCATATGAAATTCCCTCTATTGTTGCAGCAGTCTAAAGAGACATGTAGCAGGAAAAACATTTCCTGATCCAGTTCTTATAAGTAAATTAGATATGGTCATGAGAGACTGTAGGAGTGCTGACTAACAGCAAAATTCAGCTCTTTGTCAGACTGTTCTCATTTTCTTATAGACCTGTGCTTTAAGCCAATTAGAATCTTGTTAGCATTTAATGAGAGTTAAATGACAAGATCCATTGTTTTTAATCATTGCTTTATCTTACAAGCTAAGAGAAATACTCCCAGCAGCTTTCATTCCACTCAGCAAACTGGTCTGGGAGAGGGAGAAAAGTTGAGAGAATGGATTATTCTTCACTGTGGTTTATTTGTGTGGTATGATCATATGTATTTGCATTAGATTTATTCTGGGCTAAATTCACAGAGGTCAATTAAAAAACTTTTCCTATTGGTCTTGGTTTGAGGTAACAAGTCCAGCTAGGTAAATTTGCCCATGTCCATATATATGGCTGGTTTCAGTCATTTTGCTTGTTTCCTTATGAAGTGTTCTAAGTTGATGTTCCAATGTGTAAATTAGAAACCTTTAAACTTCCAACTCCTCAGGTCTCTTAGTTATTCATTATTCTGCTCTTCTTTCTCTTTGTCAACCTGCTAATAAGCAATCTAAAAACATCCTTTATGCAATTTTCTAGAGCTAAATAGTTGTTACAGAAATATGTCTCTATGTAAAATAGGGATAATGATATTCATCTCCTTTGTAAACCACTTGAGATCTTCAGATGGAAAGTACTAGATAAGTATTACCATAATAAGGATGTCTTTCATACAAACCAACAATCATAACGTAAATCAGATTCATTGTCAAGAGAAGTAAACAATGATAGCCTCATAAATGCATTATCTCATTGAACAACACTCAAAGATACAGATAGCAATTATTTGAAAAATAGTAAGGAGAAGATATTCTTAAAGAAAAATATGCTGAAAGTTTATCTAGAAATAAACAAAAAGATATTCTTGCTAGATTGCTTTCAAAACAACATTTTTTTTCTAATAAAAGGAAGAAAGAATGCTAATAAACACTACAATTATTTGTTCACTACTGTATCTAATTGGGCAAGAAGGAAAACAATCAATCAATTGAACTCTCAATGTTTATTTTTCAGTTAGTCATTACTGTGAGGCTAAAATCTACGCATGTGTAAAGAAATCTTTGTAATGCCTGCATCAAAATTACAGTTTAAAAAGTTATCTTTTTTAAGTCATTCTAACTTGTGCAACATAGTGTGTAGTACTGTGGAGAAGGTCGCAAGTGTAATGAGTGTCCTCTTTTGATACTATTCAGCGCATTACTAGTCTTTAAAATAAAAAATAAATTCTCTGTGAATAGAGATCCATCAAGATTTTTGGTCAATAATACTCCATTATTTAATTATTCTCCCAGAAATTTTACTAACTGCTATTCAATATTTACTCTGAAATATTTTCAACCATGTTTTCCCAGTTGTTTTCTATTACAATAAAATAAAATTGCCTAAAATACATCCGGCAATGAGTGAATCAGAAAAATCTCACTGAGAACACTTTGTTTATAAGGATGTCTCCTCATGGAAGGTAATATTCAGTGGAGTCTCTATAATGTGCTACAGAATTCACCTAACATCCTAGCTGTAAGTTAATACAAATGAGAGTAAGTTTGAATCATGTTAGTTGAATTACACTATTTTTAACAAGAAAGCAGGAAAAAAATCAGTTCTTTAAAAAAAAATTAATGCTTTTCAATTTTTCCATTGGCAAAACAACTGTGACTCACAAAGAAAAACATTTTATCATAGATCAATTAGAATTTGTATTTTCACAACAATTCTGAAACAACCTTGCCAAACAAGTGAGTGGATGAGTGAATTCAGACCTCTCTCTGTAAGACTTAAGATCTTTCATGCACAAATCCTCTGTCACCAATGCTCAGGTATAACTCATTTATAAAGAAACAGCAGATATTTTTGGAGTTTGGAGGAGAAGCAGTTCTTAAAGAAAGTTCTCTCTCTGATGTCCAGTGCAGAAAAAATATTGTTAATATTATTTAATAACAATTACAGAATATCTGTATTTGTTTAATATCAAACATTTAAAATATTTTGACAGCTTTCATACCTGATATAGTGCAAAATTGCTCTAATTGCTTTGTTGTGCATTTTCCCAAAAATGTAGTTGTGCATATAATGTGATACTGTTCACTCAAACAATTATTTTGTAGTTTTAAATGGAACACAGAAAAAATATATCAGAGAGATCAACTGTTACTTATGACTTCTCTGGTCTACTTAAGAGACAGCTAAGGGGTTTTTGTAACCTGAGTAACATTTTCCTGGAAAGGTTTGACCTCAAGATTATCAGAAAAGTCATGAAAGTGAACATTACCTACTGTGAAAGAGGATAGAGGTAGGGAACACTTAAGCAAATTGGATATACACAAGCCTGAGACCAGATGGAATGCATCTGAGAATGGTGGGGGAGCTGGGCAATGTTATTATAAGGCATTTCTCTTTATTGTCTTTGACAGATCATGGAAATTTGGGGAGTTCCCTGATGTCTGGAAAAAGGTAAAAATGAAACCCATCTTCAAGGGGCAAGAAGAGGATTTGGAGAACTATAGACTGGTCAGTCTCACGTCATTCCCTGGGAAGGTTATATTGAAAATCCTAAGAAGCCTTTTCAAGCCACCAGAAGGGGACTGGGAACAGACAGCATGGATTTACCAAGGACAAACTCTGCCTCACCCACCTGACAGCCTTCTACAATGAGATGACTGGCTCTATGGATCAGGGGAGATCAGAGGAAATTGTTTACATTGACATTAGCAAGACTTTTGTTGTGGTATACTGTAGCATCCTTATAGAGAAATTGGTGAAGTGTGAACTGTTGCAGTAGACTACAAGTTGGATGGAAAATTGGCTGCACCACATGCTCAAAGGGTTTTGATGGAATACAAAGTCCAGCTGGCTACTAGTGGTGTCTGTCAACAATTAATACTGCTCCAGCCAGTACTATTTAATGTCTTCTATAAAGACAGTGCACTTCTTGGAAGTCTACAGACAATATCAATGTGGAGGGAGGGCACGGTTCAATGACAGGACTGCTATTAAGTGGGATGGAGATTTAGGCTAACAGAGAACTTACGATGTTCACCAAATGCGAATGCAAAGTCTGGCATCAGGCTAGAGACCAACTCAATAGAAAGCATCTGTGAAAAAAATAGACCTTGTCTTAGTGGACAAGAGCTTGAACATAAGCCCATGGCATGCTTCCATAAGGAAGAAGGCCAGCTGCATATTGAGATGTACTAGCAAGAGTATAGCCAGAGGAAAGGCTCAGAGTACAGTATTAATCTCTTGACATTCTACTTTCTTTCATTCTCCTTTGCATCCCCTTGCTTTCTCTCCAAATCCTCAAACAGTTTAAAGGGGGGAGGGGGGAAGAGAGGAAAATATAAATTTTAAACAATAGTTTATCACTAAAAATTATTTCTCTTGATTAAATATTATACATTTTTTTTTTCACTCTGAAAGGGAGTCATACAGTAGCACAGGTTGTCCAGAGAGGCTTTGAAATCTCCATCCTTGGAGATATTCAGGATGACTGGATAAGTACCTGAGCAACCTGCTTCAAGCACAGTTGGAATATATTACTTCCAGAGGTCCTTTCCAACCTGTTTGGAAACCTGTACGGGTCTATGATTCTATACATACAGTTCTTGCTAGTTCAGTGGGATGATACAAAAGAAATAATGCTATTGTTTAGTTTAAGATCAGAAGTGCTTCTATGACCTTCAATTAATGGAAGTATTGTACTCAATATATTGTTATGGGCAAGAAGGAAACAAGCCATATATATATGTATATATATTTATATGTATACATACAAGTAGATAAGAATCTAGATAAGGTTTTACCAATCTAATCAGAATGCAATAATTATTAGCCCAGTTATAGTAGTTACTTGTGCAAATTCTACAGAAGAGACTCATTAATAAAATCCTTAAAATGGTCACGCAGAAACATTCTAATCTCTACCAATTTTCTCTGGTGGTGTGTTCAACCTTCTGAAGTCCCTCTAGGTCCCAAGGTTGACAGGGCTAGTCTTCCTCAAGCAGAGAGGTGGGAGCTCTCACAGTAACTCACCAACATCTTGAGGTCTTCACCGGGAACAGTATGAATTCATGGTGGGTGTCCCTTCCTTCTCGGTCACTTGGATTTCTCTTTATACACTTTTCCATCCCCACCTGCTTCCTTCCTCTTGGTCCCAATGAAGAAGTGAAAGCTGCCTCACAGCCTCCCAGTATGCCCTGGGGCCATTTGTCTGGCAGGCACTGCCTGGGGCTGACAGTCCCTTCCCCCAGCAGCACTCACTGAGTTGAAGCTCAGACAGGCTGGGCGATGGGTACTTGGCCACGAGGCACCTATTAAAACTTGATCAGCCCTGCTCAGGCCAAGGACAATGCAGCCACCCCCTGAGACCTGCCACAGTATGCCAAGAGCAATGGAGAAAATATATTTGCTAGTCTACAGGGGCTTGAAATAGTTTGCTGCATGGAGTAAATCAAGCAGCAGTCTAGTGAATTATGTTTTCAAAAATTGGCTTGGAAAAGTTCTCCATATGCACTTGAAGGTATAGATTTGTCTCCTGAAGCTGAATGCTCCAGGCTTCTTTAATGGTTCCAGAGGTATGAGTTTATATGTAGCTCTTTCTTATATCAGAGACACTACCCAAAGTCTCTCAACTACATCCCATTTTCATCACATCTGAAGAAATTTGACATATTTCAGACCTATTCTCTTCTGCCTTACTTGGCAGAAAGTGGCTGAGAAGGTTAAAACACATTTGGAGAGACAAACACACACAGAACGATCACAAAATGTTATTTCATGAAGCCATGCTGAAGATCTGAAATAGTGATTTCATTCTCAAATCCATGGTTTACATTTTATTTTATTTATTTTGGGAAAAGCGCAGGACATCATATAATTCAAAATCAAGTTTGCTTTTGTTAAAGAAATATCTTTTATCAATATGTATTTAATCAAATGATACAACCATAATTGATGAGGTTTTTTGACTTAATACCTGATACCTGATCTTTGTCCTATATCATTCAAAAATTATTTTAGGAAAACAGGATCACTTCAAAAGACATAGAAGCATCTATAACATCTCTCAATCTTTATGTTACCTTTTTTTTGCTTCCTTGGTGTTTGCACATCTATCATAATTTTTAAGCACTTGTACATTTTTTTTCAGACATCTACACCACAACATCAGAGATGGCTGGTAACCAGCATGAAAAAGAATCAAACGTGAAATAAGTTCATTATAGTAACTACAGATATGCAGAGAAATAGGCCTTAAAAAGTGTAAAGTCCCAAAAGAAGTCTGATGGGCTAAGTGACAACCTTTCTGAAAAACAAGTTCTTTAAATAGTCAAAATCTGAACTTCAAATTCAGAACAGTCTTGTCATAAGTTGAGGAGATTTATTTTCTGTTAGGGACCATTTTCTTATTTTGTCCTTTCATTTATTTACCCAGAAATTCAGTTAAAACTCTTACACGAGATGAAATAATAGAAAATCCAATGATCAACAATGGAAAAATCAACATGAAAACAGAGACATTAAAATCCACACCTAAATCCTATTCAGCATGGCTCAGAATATAACCAGCTGTATCTCATGCATTAAAATACTGTGCAGGACAAATATCACTATATACCCAATGCAATACAATGAACACATTAATTGAAGAAACACGGCAAGAGTGGACTGCAGTGAGCCAGATGAGGGTGGCAGCACTACTGGCATGGTCCGTGCTCGCACCACCAGTACCCAAGCACAGGTTAGTGACAGAAAGCAGGATCCCCCACAGCCACATGGTGATCACCTCACAAATGCAAAGTGACACAGTAGGTCCAGCTGGAAAGGCAGGTCTACAAGGCTGAAGCTGAAACAGGGCTCCTGTGTTACTGGGAGGAGGAGGTGAAGGTGGTCCCAGATTAGGCTATTTAAGGTAACACAGGACTGCTGGTACCCTCATGGCTCTGATATTGCCTGATATATACATTTGTGTTGCATATTTGAAGTAACCCTCAAAAAAGCATATATAATTCTCTGTGTGTGTATATATATATATAGTTGTAAATGATTCTTATATATGATTCTTTTATGTTCTGTATCATATTTTATATATATTATATATATATGTCCCCTTATAAAATTCAAAGAAAGTTTGGATTTTTCTGCCTATACCTTATGGTAGAGATATCTATTTAGAAAAATATAATATACAGCAAAGGAACAGTCACAGAGCAAGAAAGAGATATCATTTTGGAAAACACATCAAATTACAGGTACATTCAAGGTACTTTATTTCTCTTGAGTTTTACAAGTATACAATTATGTAGCAGGTTTCCTACACTAGACGGTGGAAGAATTTTTGGTCTTACATATATTGTACAGGTAATATGCCTACTGTTCTACAAGTTATTTTCTGTAGTTTAAAGTTTCCTTCACATGACAATTACTCTTTATTAAAGAATTAGCATGGATTTCCATTACTAGTAGTGGAAGATTAAAAAAAAATTCCCCTTGGAGACATCTCTATTGTCATTCAAGGAGTACTTAACTAGGATTACAATTTTACATTTTAACTATTGCAAATCATTTGCAAAACACATGGGGAGCAGTTTTGACATACATTAGATGAATGCATGGTTAATGTGAGAAAATATAGGCCAGTGGGAGGTTGTTTTTCAGGAAAACAAATTGCTTTCAGTGGAGCTGATTTATGAAGTAGACCATGATGAAATTTAGAAAAAACAATTGCAATACAGACTAATGATGTTAAGTGTCATATATCAAGTTAGTGTTTATCAAACCATGTCACAATCTAAGACAAATTATTTCAGATTTTTGCAAAATGATAGCAAAAATTCCAAAAGAAGAAAAACATTTGTAGGTGAGTGGAAGGTTGAGAAATATACTCTAACATTTGAAAAAGAAGTGATAAACTATTTCTTACAAGAAGATGATAAGTTTAAAGCAGGAATAGAAATATTTTCAAATGCATTTACTTTAGACAGAATAGGTTTTATTTAACAAATGCAGAAGAATAAATTTAACCCTGGAAAATATTGATTTATCTAATTAGATAATAACTATGCAATACCGCACTGTACATGTTACTATTAGATGACAAAATAACATCATGATTATGTGAAGAATTAAGGGCAAAGTTTCTTTCATTAGACTTTAGGAAGAATTTACCACATGTTGTGAACCACCTGGAGCTATTAGGGCAGTATATATAACTTCCTTGTTCTCCTCTCTTCCTCAGAATTCTAAATCCTTCTAATGTGATTTATGAACAACAATTGATTTTTTTCACCTTAAGACTTTAGTATTATTATATTTATCAAATATATTTTACCATTTTTTTATAGAGATACACCCTTCAGAAAGTTGATTAATATGAATCCTTCAGGCCTTACAGTAACAGTGCTCAGTTCCCCATCTCTTACTTGCAAAGAATCCACTTTCACATGAATGCACTCAAGCCTATTGATACAAATTTTGCCCAAGACTGAGATTAAATCAATACCCTTAATTAACTTATAGGAAGTCAAATTAAACTCTATGAAATACCTTGCTTCCTACCATTTTTCATTTAATTAATGTCAGTGAAGTTTTTGTAGTCAAAAGAGAATTCAGGCTGAAGTTGATAAGTGGTGATAAACATCAAAATGGGAGAATTTTATGGTTTTGGGGGTTGTATGGCAAATATTTGAATGTTACATAAAATTACTGTTTAGTGTTTATTCTTAATATTGTTTTGCTGAAGACAAATCTGGGGCTTTATCAGCTGCATAGAAATAATATATCAAAGGAAAAACTGGAAGAAAGTGGCAAATATCTGTTAAATTAATTCAAAACCAGGATTCCCTCTTTCTAGATGAAGCTAGAGTAATAAAGAAACAGAGAAAGCTTCCAACTTTGATTGAATGAATTGAAGAGCAGGTTTCAAATATATATTAAAAATGCATATAGTGAGAGAACTCAACACTAGAAGCTGTCTTTAGTTCTGTTCTGTTGCAGCTGAATCACATCCTTGGTTGCCTCAAAAACAGTGTACAGACTGCTGTACATAAACACGTACTCTAGATGTTATCTCAAGAATTGATGTCTCTCATATGTGTTTCACTAAGGCCTTTATTCAAAAAGATCATAAAAACAGCTTTATAAAATCATTCTAAAAGCATGTTTTAGAACAAAATGAAGTGTTATTTTTTCACAGTTGTTGTTTAGTAAAGATACATTTTAAGAAGTCCTGTTGAAGAAAGGGCTTACATGTAACTACCATGCTTAAGCTGAATATTTTGAATAATTTCTTCTTTGTATTTTTAACTTTATGTCAAAGACACCTAGAATGTGTTTTGTTTTGTTTTGTTTTTTCCAGAATCTATTTTCATTAATATACTTACATTTTTTATATCTCGTTAACCAAGGTTGTCTCAAGGTAGGAAATCTGTAACAGAAGAAAATCAATTATTTTTTCTTTGCGTTATCAATGTTGATTGTCATTTCCTCTGTATTTCTAGGGCTTTGCATAACTGTTTGGTTAGCATTAACATTAATAAAACATCTTCAACTGCCTATCATTTATTTTATTAGAAATGCCATTTTCATTCTTGATTCTACTGGACTATTTAATAATTAATGGTGATTATGAGCTATTTGTCTGTACAATTCCTTAATGACATATAAAATTTCCCTGTGCTTTGAAAATATAAAATATATTTAATTGACAAAATCATTAACATTTCTTGATGGATATTTTTAATGTCTTCACCTTCAAGAAAGAGAATCAAGTTGAAATTTCTTCCTGTTCTTGGGCTAATTCCTTCATATCCATTGTACACTTTCACCTTTGGAAATGAACTCAAGCTCCTAAATGAGTGTGCTCAGTTGCTGGTAGTATAAGAGTATTAGCGTGACCACAGTCCCAGCTGTGTGTCAGGGAACACAGATGTTCAGGTAAAGCCATGCCTCCCACCTCAGCTTCTCTACCTCCAGCCACCTGGTGATATCCTGAGGATGAAGGTCCCCATTGTAGCTGCTCATTTGCCCCAGCTACGTCAATTTCCTGAAAGGATCCCTTGGGCCTGATCCCCCAGCTTCATAAACTGGCTCCACCTGTGCCCCCTTGAGGAACTGTTCACCTCTTCATCTTTGTACTCACTACTGTATTCTGACCTGGCATTTTTCCTACAGCTAGAACCAAGAGGGCTAGTCCAGCCTCTGGATGGATTTCTGTGGGTGGTATGAAGTGTAGCTGACAGGTTGAAAAACAAGGAGTCAGTGTTTCTTGCTGCAGCAAGTTATGTCCAATTAGCTGATTGGCATTACTTCAGATTATCTATCTAGTCATAATTTCTTGAATGAAGGTACTTGCCAGTAGTAGGACAAAATATTTATATCAGCAAAGTCAGAAGAAACTATTTCTGCACACTGTGATGGAGTTGAGAACTTAAATGTAGGTCAATATTGATCCATAATGAATTGAATAATACTGAAAAAGCAGAATTTATCAACTTGTGAAGAGAGTGGGTTTTTCCTGAGGTTTTTTCAACTGTGTTGACTACAAAACTATTTGGGAAAGCAAAAATGATGTGTCCTGTACTTTCTTTCACTATAGCAGTAGGCAGTAACAGAGGCCTTTAACTAACCTTAGTGTACCAGTTAAAGCTAGTTTGGGATGGGCAGTAGTAATATGCAAGTTTTTCCAGTGATTATAGAAGAAGTTTTGATCTATAATCTCTTTGTCTGGAACCACCACTGAAATTTGTGATGGCTACTTTTTAGGATAGAACTAAAATGACAGTATTCCTCTCTATGTAATATTTGCTCTTCATTATTAGTTTTTAATTTTTATCTTTGAAATTCTAAACTATATATATTGGCATGAGTCAGTAGAAACATATACCTGTATCTAGAACAATTAACAGATTTTTAATTTATAAGGAAACATTTTGATAATTTAATTTGTATATCAAGCACACATATCTGGAGGTGCTAGAATTCCTTCTTTAGAAAGACATTTACAATTGATTTAAAGACATTTTCTGGCAGGTTACACCTCTAGATTTTTTTCCCCAAGTGACTCATTGCCTTCTTTCTTCATGAAATAAAGAGAGAGCGACATTCAAGTAAACAACGCATTTTAGTACTTTGGTTTTAACAGAAAAAAAAATGTATTCACATACTTCATTATGCAGGGGATGAGAAAATAACACTTTTCTTTCCCCCAAATCAGTAGTAAATAATCCTGTGTATGTTGTGCTTTTTAGCTCTATGAATACACACAGCTCTGAAAGAATCCAGATCCCAAATGTCAAGAATGACTGATAATAGGGTTTCTTCAGAGAATCTGAGGGAACAGATAAGAGGTCTTGCACAACAGTAAACCAGCCCAGAGACATCTTGCTGGATAGATTCATTAATACCTAGCAGCATAGTTTAAGATACACATAAATATACAGATATATTTTTAGACTTAATCAAATATGCATATACACCTATTCTACCCATGGTTGCCTTTAAAGGCAAAGAAGGGTGCTTTTGTTCTAGAAACAATGCTTCTGTGACTGGTACATGCTGAAACCTCACGTTAGTCTGCTCCTATTCTTCTAGACTCTATATATGTGGAACAAAAACTCTCACACAGAAGTGAGAATAGTTTGCCTGCCCCCCTGTCCTGGTTTTGGCTGGGACAGAGTTTATTTTCTTCTTAGTAGCTGGCATTTTATGTTTTGGATTTAGTACGAGAAGAATGTTGATAACACCCTAATATTTTATTTGTTGCTGGGTAGTGCTTAGACCAGTCAAGGACTTCTCAGCTCTCAGCTCTGCCAGGTGCACAAGAATCTGGGAGGGGGCACAGCCAGGGCAGCTGACCCCAACTGGCCAAAGGGCTATTCCAGACCATATAACGTCATGCTCAGTATATAAGCTGGAGGAAGAAGAAGGAAGGGGGGAAATTCAGAGTGATGGAGTTTGTCTTCCCAAGTCACTGTTACACGTGATGGAGCCCTGCTTTCCTGGAGATGGCTGAGCACCTGCCTGTCCATGGGAAAGAGTGAGTTTATTCCTTGCTTTGCTTTGCTTGAGCACGTGGCTTTTGCTCTCCCTATTGAACTGTTATCACAACCCATGAGTTTTCTCACCTTCACCCTTTCGATTCTCTCCCCCAACCCACTGTGAGGCGGGAGTGAGCGAGTGGCTGCGTGGTGCTGAGTTGCCGGCCAGGGTTGAACCATGACACCCCACCCCCTGCTTTTGCTTTTTTTTTTTTCCCTCCCCCTCAAATCTCCGCAGAAGAAATCTAGATCTCTGGTATAGCAAACACAAGTGGAGACAAACATTAGGGAAGGCCACATTAGTAAAGACCTAAGAACTAGTATTTTCTAAACACATCCAGCAAAATTAGATGAGATTGTGTGATTGCCTTTGATTACTATTCTTTTCTCTGCCTTGTAAATAGTTGTGCTAAGGGTCAAGACAGTCAAAACTTTTTTATCTGGGTAACAGTCAAGTCTTTCTGTGCGTGATGGCAGACGTCTTTTTAAGGATGATTAATAAAAAATGCCTTTGGAAATGAAGCCCTAAATACGTTTGAATATTTTGTCTACTTGTTATTCATCATTTTTGTAGCATTATTGCACAAAATAGTTGATCCCTGATTACTTAAATACTAGAAACTGTGTTTAAACAGTATATTCCATACTTCTGGTGCCTGCAAAAAGTTTTGGACATAAGAAGGAAATATTTTTATTTTCAATTAATAAAATTCCAACATAGCAAAGTAATTACTCTTATTGATACATAGCTAGGTGAAATCAAATGGTACAAAGAGTTGCCTACAAGAATCTATATTTAGAGTATAATATATTTGGGTATCTACACAGTGGTTATCTGCCTATTCTCCTTTACTGATATCTTCAGAAAAACCAAAATGTAATCAGATTCAGACATTTCTCAAATTTTAAAAAGGAAAGAAATACTTTGAATGTTTTCATGTCACATTTCATAGATTTTTTTTCTCTTTCCTCCATTCTTGTATTCTTCACATAAATGTAAAAGTATCAAATGTTTGTTTTTTTCCAACCTTTACAAAAAATGCCAAGACAAGAAAGCCCCAGGCAATGGCACACCCAAGGAACTGTTTTTCTGCTGAGCTGCAGTTCTCTATGAAATACAAGACTCATTTTAAAAATTCAGCTGGAAAGAACAATTTCTCTATGAAAACTATCACCTTACATTCCCCAGATTTCCTTCTAGATTAATTTGTTCTTGAATGCTTCTAGTCATATAATTTCTTTTTTTCATCCTCACATCTTATCTTTGTGTTGTTATATAGTTTTCGGAGATTAGAGGATTTTCTTGTAATATGATTTATCAGTGTTTTAAGCTGGATAAGGGTTGACACATTTGGGAAACTTGAAACTATTTCTATGAATTCACTTTCCAAGGCAACTTCCTTTTCTTTCAATAATTAGTAATCTTGGTATTTTGATAAAATGTTGAATCTAGGTGATGCTGAGAGATTATATATCTGCTTTACAGATTACGACTTGGGAAGAACTAATTATGATTCAATGTTCTTGAAATGGGTTGACCCCTCTCTTTTAATGGATAATCCTGAGGTTTTTTAATTGACTAGATTAAAATTATTAAACAAAACACCTGTATGCAGGTATTTATGTGTTTCAAAGAGAACAAATGATCTCATGCAAAACATGTTTTGAATGGAATAATTTGAAAGAAGGAATAAACCCAGTATTGCTCTTCAAACTAACTGGACTTAAATTAGATGCAGGTATATGAGAAGTGCTGTATCCAAGGGCCATTAAATGCTTCTGAATTCCTGAATAAATATTCAGCTATAGCTTTGCTCAAATTACTAATTAGCCAGACATGTCATAAAACTGAAATTCTACTTAAATTTTATAAAGCAAAGGTTGAAGTAAGGGTTAATTTAGAAGTTTTCTAGACCTCTTTTGTGATGTAGATACACACTGGATAGTGAACATGTGCAGAAAGATGCATCTGAAATGCTTTGCAACCATTATCACAAAAAACCCCACCCCAAACCCAAACTGTAATTCTGCTTTTTTAGCTGAAAGAAATACTGACTATTCCCACCAAGAAGGGCATTGACATTTACAAGTGATTTGAAATACAACATATTCTTTGATAAACTGGGAGATGTAGACTATGACTATGGTGAAAATTCTGGTAATTTCTCTTTTGTATAAACAACATGCTAACAAAAGAGCACATGTAAGTGAACAAAGCATTTCTAAAACTGCCACCGCCTATTAAGTGGCATATCTACTTTTGTAATTCAAACTGAAGAAACTGATTTTCATCTAGAGGTTCTGGATTCAGTCCCCATGAGAGAGTATCACAGCTGAATGTTTCATTCAGAGTTTACTACACCTGTATTTGAAATGCAATCTTTAAATATACAACATTTCTTGGGAAAAGGTGGTTTTGGTGGTTTTTTTCCCAGAATTTTAGGATGTGATCTTTTCCTACTGAAAGACATAAGACTTGCTGCCATAAAAACATATTGTGATTAAGAATCCCTTCATTTGGCAAACTTAATGCCATAGATTAAATAATATTTCCTTGTTCTTCTAGTATTTCTAAATATCTAGTGTAATTTACTGGAAATTAAAAAAAAATAAATCCTGAAACCTAGACAATTATTAAAAAGTAGGTATAGACTTTGTTTCTCATTTTAAAACATTATAACTAGGTGTACACAATTATCTAAACTTTAGAGGCAGGTGTTTAATATAACATAAAAGAAATTACGAAGTTAACCTCAAGAAGACTAGTAATAAGTTCACAAATCACTTCTCAGTGAAGACATAATTATAAATTTTAAGAAACATACTGTTGAATTGACACAATTGTAATGACATCTCTGTAGGTGGCTCATATCGTGCTCTGCTTTATACGCTACTAGGAGCATAATGACAGCATTTGCACAATAGGCCTACACAAGGATGAGGTAGCATAATTGCAGCATCACTGAAGCATGAATACAGACTAATTAACAAAATTGGAACTGCTGCATTCATGCTCACATTTCATCTATCTTATTTCATTTACTTTTACATGCTGTTGTGGTCACAGAATTGCTGTGTTTGTTGTCTGAATATTGCAGATAATATTGTCCATTTGCTGCCACCATCTTCCTGTTCACTTTGAATGTATCAGTAGTACAAGCAGGACTCCATTTTATGGAGTACTCTCCTCTAATATTTTACTTCAGGTTAGCCATGGAAGGTCCATTTTCCCTTGCATATGCAGAATATTTGTATGTATGCATAAATATGTATATACACACACATATCTATACGCACATACATCCAAATATGTATATATCTCTACATATCCCTTTTCCATGTTCTGCCATTGGCCTATTGATGCTATACAGCCTATATTTGTATGTACATATGCATGTATATACATATACACAGAAACTCCTATATGGATCACAACAGTTTTCTGTATGTTTATACACACATAAAGTTAAGCCAATAAGGCAATATGCAAGAATAAGTAAAAAAAAAAAAAAAGCCTCTGGGAAATTTAATCAGCTAGTTAAACGTTATGACAGGCAATTGAAAAAAAACAACAAATATTCTGTGTTCAGAAGAAATGGTGATGCACACAACAGGTGGCACATGATTTCTGCTCATGCTGTGGTAGAAGAAAAATGTTTACTGCTGATACTGCTTCTGCAGCTGAAAAATCTGGAAAAAAAAATATACAGAGAATGGCATTGCTGTTCTGCAGTAGGTGTAGTGCCACATAAATCTCTAGATACGTCATTTGTTGTCAGCCTGGGGAAAAAGAACAAACAGAGATCTAAACATTCAAAAGTACAGTTCTAGAGTTCTGTTCTTGTTTAAAATACAGACTGTAAGGGGTACTAAGCTGGATATGTAGGTGCTAAGAAATACACACCCTACTAAGCAGCAACTACTGGATTTTTTTCAACAAACAGTAAGTTGGCACCAAAAGCATTGACAGATTTCCCATCTTCCTTGGGGCATGTGACTCTGCATCATCATCAGTTAGTAAAACTGCAGTAATTTGTTGTATGCATTTCAGGTTTCAGCAGAGATGCCAACATTCATTGTTCCAAAGGAATTCATCTGCTCTAGGCGTCAGCTTAGACTTCAGCTATATCAGTCTGTTGCAGTTTTCTGCCTGAAACCTTCCTGAGTGAAAGTAACTACTCACTAATCTCTGCAACATTTTGGCAACAAATTGAGTCAACAGAAAGTTGATTCTTAGGTCATAAATTTTAAAAAGATAAAGAAGATAAAGAAGAATTGGGGATAAAAAAAAAAACCAAAAAACCAAACAAAAAACCAAACAAGCAAACAAAAATAGCAGAAGAACCAGAAATATTTTAAAAGTACCAGATTTATGGCAACAATAAGGAAACCATTACAGCTTGTTGGTTATGTCAAAAAATACTGATCTGAGGAAAAGAAAAATGCTTCCCAAACATGGGAAGCAGGTGACATTTCCCACTGAATGCAGAGGACAAAAGAGTTCTCCTTAAGTGAGCTTTTTTTTTAAACTGCTGAATTTACACAGCTTAATTTACACTGACTAAAGAAAAATAAAATGAAATAATTACAGCTGAAAAAAAAAAAAAAGATCTTATATGGAAGATCTGTTTCATAAATCTATATGGTTTCTATTGTATTGTCTCAAGCAGTAAGAAGAAACAGCCAGAGCTTACCGTGTATGTATTAGCGATGCTGACGAATCCAAACAGAGCAACACTATATGCAACTGCAAAAAGCACCTCTGAGCATCACTGAATATTCAATTCAATTAATTAGATTGTTATGCATGTTTTAACTCTGCGAACATTAATTGTTAATGACCATCATAACATCTGGGAAGGAAGGCTAGTTACACCACATAAAATGCTTCTAGTTTTGAACAGCATGGGTTGACATGAAGACATTTACCTCAAGTAACAACACTGGGTTAACACACAGGCACCGCACACAGTGAGCCTTGGTTGGATTTTCTGCTTTATTGTTTGCCACATGTTAATTTTTGCACTTTTGATGTGCGGCATCTGTACTTTTGTGCTCTATATCCCTGCTGCTGTATTTTTCTTTGCATTCCTAGAACCAGATCACATTGCAAGTTGCAGAACAAGGGAGGGCAAGATTGAATTACTTTGCCTGACTAATTTCAGTTGCTTTGCATGGGACCAGTTCTGGGGTTTCTAAAGACACTGTAGATTCTCTCATTCTAGGTTTCAATTACCATCTGATCTCCTGTCAGAGATACAGCTTTCAATAATTCTGTAAATTAGATCATGCAAATTCTTCTATTTTCACCTTTTTTGAACTTTATATTTTAAAATTATTTTTTCACATCTCATCTAATGTAAAATCCATTTTCTATAATAAAATACATACATTAGATATTTCTGTATTATCTTCTTACTGTAACTATGAAAAATATCTACTTTAGAACCAATTGTTGCTGAAAATAAAGACTCCCTCCTTTCTGCCATCAACATAATTCGTCAGTTGCTTACAGACATACTATGAAGCTTCCTTTAACCTTCTCTATTACTCCATAAAATATAGAAACTATTTTGACTATGATGAACCTTTCTCTGTTCTTCCATTCTAGCAATGTTTCAGTGGATATTATATTCATGATAATCTATGTTCAGAAATCATTCAGAGCCAAGCATGGTTAAGGTCCATCTCAATTAGTGTTAAGTGGAGTCTGATCAGCAACATAATGAAACTTTTCTAAATAATCACTCACTAGAAAAGAACAGAAAGTCTTTTTCCTCAGTTTTACATATACCACAAAATCAATTGCCATGCATAAGGTGAATCATAGAATCATAGAATGTTTTGGGTTGGAAGGGACTCCTAGAGGTCATCGAGTCCAACCCCCCTGCAGTCAGCAGGGACACTGCTAACTAGATCAGGCTGCTCAGAGCCCTGTCCAACCTGGCCTTGAATGTTTCCAGCGATGGGGCCTCCACTACCTCTCTGGGCAACCCGTTCCAGTGGTTTACCACCCTCATTGTAAAGAATTTTTTCCTTATATCTAGCCTAAACCTACCCTGATTTAGTTTAAAACCATTACCCCTTGTCCTAACGCAGCTGGCCCTACTAAAAAGATTTTCCCCCTCTTTCCTATAGGCCCCCTTTAGGTATTGAAAGGCCGCAATCAGGTCTCCCCGCAGCCTTCTTTTCTCTAGACTGAACAAGCCCAACTCTCTCAGCCTGTCCTCATAGGAGAGGTGCTCCAGCCCGCAGATCATTTTAGTAGCCCTCTTCTGGACCCGCTCCAACAGTTCCATGTCCTTCTTGTGCTGAGGGCTCCAGAGATGGACGCAGTACTGTAAGGGACTAGAAACTTGTCTGTAAGGGACTAGAAACTTGTCTCAACATCGGTGACAGGCAAGCTTAATCACCACGGCAATTGAGTGGGCCATTTTCAGCCCATTAAGTCCCACCCCACAGGACTGTGTGTCCTGTTACCTTGGAGTACACGTCCTCTGCGCATGCGCCCGGGCCCAGAGTCGACTGACAATGGGGAGGGGGCTCGGACCCCCTAGAACTTTCCAGAAGACTCTAGTGATGGTACTGGGCATGCGCCCCACTGCCGAGTGGGAGGCGTGAGTATGCAAAATAGTCATTGACTATGCAAAAGACCACCCTATGAAAGGGGAACCAGCGGAGACCAAAGAGAGCGTCCAGGAACATCTAATCACCAGATTCGAAGATACATCAGGCCGGACCAGCCGCACGGACCGCGTGGATCGCTCAGGCCGCATGGACAGGATATAGACCCGTGGTGGTAGCTATTGCAACACTCCCGTGCCATTTGTTTCTCCCCTCTCTTTCCCTTTCTCCCTTTTTCCTCCTTTTCTCTGCTTTTCTCTCGCCATTTCTTGTTGGCCAAATAAAGTGACTTGGCACTTGACTCCGTTTTGAGTCTCAATTCTGTTCCCGAGAATGTAAAAGGAACCTAGTCACGATAAAACATTGGAGTTAATCAGAAGTTAAGCCCAGCCGCCCCCAACCTCCCAGAATTGTCTGAGGTCGGTTGGAAAGCAAGGGGGTTTAACCTCTGCCAAATTGTTCAACCCAATAGTGGATCGTGACAAGTACTCCAGGTGAGGTCTCACCAGAGCTGAGTAGAGGAGCAGAATTACCTCCCTCGACCTGCTGGCCACGCTCCTCCTGATGCAGCCCAGAGTACGGTTGGCCTTCTGGGCTGCCAGGGCACATTGCCAGCTCATGTCCAGCTTTGTATCCACCAGCACCCCCAAGTCCCTCTCGGCAGGGCTGCTCTCGATCCTTTCTTCCCCCAGCCTGTATTGATATTGGGGGTTACCCCGTCCCAGGTGCGGGACCTTGCACTTGGCCTTGTTGAACCTCATGAGATTTACACAGGCCCACCTCTCCAGCCTGTCCAGGTCCCTCTGGATGACATCCCTTCCTTCTGGTGTGTCAACCGCACCACTCAGCTTGGTGTCATCCGCAAACTTGCTGAGGGTGCACTCGATCTCACTGTCCAAGTCATTGATGAAGATGTTGAACAGCACCGGTCCTAGTACGGACCCCTGAGGGACACCACTCGTCACCGGTCTCCATCCGGACATCGAGCCGTTGACCACCACCCTCTGGATGAGACCATCCAGCCAGTTCCTTATCCACCAAACAGTCCACCCATCAAATCCATAGCTCTCCAATTTAGAGAGAAGGATGTTGTGGGGGACCGTGTCAAAGGCCTTGCAGAAGTCCAGATAGATGACATCCAGTGGTTTTCCTTTATCCACCATTGTCGTCACACCGTCATAGAAAGTCACCAGGTTTGTCAGGCAGGACTTGCCCTTGGTGAAGCCATGCTGGCTATCTCGAATTACCTCCCTGGCCTCCATGTGCCTCAGCATAGCTTCTAGGAGGATCTCTTCCATGATCTTCCCAGGCACAGAGGTGAGGCTGACAGGTCGGTAGTTCCCGGGGTCTTCCTTTCTACCCTTTTTGAAAATGGGCACAACGTTGCCCTTCTTCCAGTCACCAGGGACTTCACCTGACTGCCATGACTTTTCAAATATCATGGAGAGTGGCTTGGCGACTACATCGGCCAATTCCCTCAGGACTCTGGGATGCATCTCATCAGGTCCCATGGACTTATGTGCATTCAGGTTCCTCAGGTGGTCAATGAGCAGGAATGACTTTGTACTGTCCTGGTTTTGACTGGGACAGAGTTAATTTTCTTCCTAGTAGCTAGCATAGTGCTTGGGATTTAGGATGAAAAGCATGTTGATAACACCCTGATGTTTTAGTCGTTGCTGAGCAGTGCTTACACCAGTCAAGGATGTTTTCAGCTTCCCCTGCTCTGCCAGGTGCACAAGAATCTGGGAGGGGCCACAGCCAGGACAGCTGACCCCAACTGGCCAAAGGGATATCCGGATCATATGACATCATGCTTGGGGGGAGTTAGGGGGAGAGTGATTGCTGCTCAGGCTGGACATCAGTCAGCGGGTGGTGAGCAATTGCATTGTGTATCACTTGTTTTGTATATTCTGTATATTCTATTACCATTATTATTATTGTTGTTATTGTTCTTATTTTCTTTTATCAAACTTTCTTTATCTCAACCCATGGGTTTTACTTTTTTTCCAATTCTCTCCCCCATCCTGCTGAGGGAGTGGGGGAGTGAGCAAGTGGCTGTGTGGTGTTCAGCTGCCTGCCAGGTTAAATCACAACAGTACTTGTAGCTAGGACAGTTCATGCCAATGCTTTTGAAATGGTTATTTATAAGTGCTTGAACATAGGCTTAGGAGGTAAATATTTTCTATTTTATTAATTATTGCATATACATGTCTTAATGAAGGTAAGATTATTTTATTTAATTTCTTATAACTCTATCATGTTCATGTCGCTACTATGCATTAAAAATGCTTTGAGATAGTACCACAAAAATAAAAGACACAAATTTTATTATTCTGGACATATAAGGAAAAATAATGAATGATGAAAATATGAGGCTATTTGTCAGCAAAAAAAATGAATCAGTAGTTCCACAATTCCTTCTTTCACTGTTGCTTTTTAGGACACCAAAATTTTGCTTTATCTATCGAGGACATTTTAGAAGCCACAGGTAAGACAATATTTTCTTAACAGTAAATGCTAACTGATTGTCAGACCATTTAAAAACAAGCAATGAGCAAATGACTATTTTAGCTCTGACAGTCAAGGCAGCGGATAATTCAGCACTGCTCTGAGGAAGTCCAAGAGGACTGCATGCTTCTATGAAGACAGTTAACTCCATCACAGCCATACATATATGTACTAGCATTGCAGAGAAAACAGGATTCAATTATAGCTATTTTTATGAAGATAACTGCTGTTAAAAATACAGGATAATCATGGATGGCTGTTTATAAAAAGCACAAAAATATGTTTCTAGATAGACTAGGGAATATATTTTGAATTTCTGAAACTGTCACAAACACATTTCTCAATACTCTTTCTAAGACTTTGTTCCCTACATCACTATTACGTTCTTGATTTTCAATTTGTAGAGGTGAGAAAGTCTAAGTCAGAAACCTTCAGTGATCTGTTCTCCCAAGTACAGCAGCAGTGAAAGAAAAAGAGCGAAGCAGAAAGTACAAAGTCCTATTGAACAATAAGAATTGTGCTGCATATGTAAGGCTGGCAAATAGCACAATAATTCTGCGCTAAATAATATTATCAGTGTTTTATGAAAAAAAGAAAAAGATCAGGCAAATTTCCTCAGCACTCAATATATGGAGAAGAACATTCAGCTTTCACTGTAATCTTGCTCAAAACAGCAATTACTCCCTCCAATGTAATGAAACAGAAAATCCAAATGACCTATAATCAATATCTACATAGTGTCATTCCCTCACCTAAAGATAAGTCATTTCCTAATCAGTGGAACAAACAATCAAAATGAAAATGAAGACCAGCAATGCTACAAGTAACAGTGAGCAAGACAAAACAATAATGTTCTCACTGACAGAATTATCACGGCATAGTGAAATGCAGAAAGACTGCGGCAGTCTTACAAACCACAGGTGAAAATCTCCAAGGAAAAGGTACGGTCTTAACTCAGAGCAACACATAGACACTCAAGGAGACAGAAGAATGATTGAGACAAGCAGTTTACCGTATAACTAACTGTCACAAAAAAAAAAAAAAAAAAAAGGAAAACCATGCATAAAAATTCCTGTTTATGAATAAAATTCCTGTGATATTGAAGACATGCACCATTGTCAACTCACTTAATTTGCATAGTAGCAGTTTGTACTAGATTACAGTCATCACCCAAAACTTGAAGAAGGACACACCTGTAAATGATAATGCAAGGAGCCATTTGAATCTGACATGTCACTACAATAGCCTGCAAGGTGAGTGGGATCTTACCATCTAGAACAATAAGCTAACTGAGAAAGAAATCAGTGGTAAGGGATTTAATCTCCCCAACAGAACAGAGTTCTTCTATAAAGGAAACTGAGTAATAGTAAAATAAAGTCCCCAGGCAAATTCTAATCTCTATTGAACTACATTATGTTAAGGTCAATCAGTAGGGAAGTGAGGAAATAGAAGTGTGGTCTATAGGGGCACAGAGATACAAATACAATAGCCTTGAAAAAAGCAATCTGAAATTGCAGCAAGCTATTTAGGTCACAGCAGTAGAAGAGAAAAACTTGCCTTGAAGTATCAGCTGTAACTCACAGTAAGAACCATGATGGATGAGGCCCAGTAATTTCATGAATGCACTGTTTGAATAAGCACTTTAATGTACATTTTATTTAATTAATTGATAAAAGTCAAATAATGCATCCAAGAAAATAAACCACATGGCTCCTAGTTAATAACCTTGTAGCATCAGAAATATGAAATGTGAGTGTACCATGTGAATAAAACACTATTGTTATCTTCCCAGTGTTATCTCTGTGAATTATCTCCACCTCTTACAAATACTCTTCCAAAGCTCCTCTTCTAAGAGACTGTCATGAATTACTACAGGCTTACCCTGATTCTCTTGTTTATGGTACATATCAACTGTTGTTCTACAGCAAATCCCAATGTATTTGCCTACTTAGGAATACTACAGTCAGAACCAAATGAGTTAATGCTTAGCATTTATGCTTACTATCTAAGTTGAGCTTGACATTTTCCCTTGAAAGTTAAAGAAACAGACCTTATGGTGGCAGTCTTTTTTCAGCCCCTTAAGATACAGAAAAAAATCCATGAACCTATGCTCTCTGCCTCTCCCTTCATAATCCACTCATCTTATTTTTAGGGATGCTCTTTCAAGCATTGAAGATTTTTGTTCCCAAAAAATGTCATTAGGACATTATTGTTCTAAATAAAGGTAACATTTCCAAATGAAATCCCAACTCATAAACAATTCCACATCTTTTTTTTTTTTTTTTCAGTCTCTTTTTGACATCATTTTCACATTGCTTTCATGTAATAAATAATCTTTTTATTGTGAAAGGGACACAAATAGGCCTTGCCATGAATAAGGTTACAACTTACATGACATATGGTCAGATATTTTGTGATGTATGAGTCTCCGTCTTCAGTGTGTAGCACTTGCTGTTCCATGCAATGCAACAATAAGAATTAAGAATAACTAAATAAGTTAGAAAATACAAAGTTTTCTCTGTCCTTCCTTTTTTTTGTTGTTGTTAATTTATGTCTTTTGCTAGTAAGAACAATGTAATTTTGAAATTATCCATTATGTAATGCACTTTGGGATCTTTCCTAAACTAAGATTCTACCTCAACTTCTATTTTCAAGCATGAATTATTAGCAGGTCCTCAATATGGAATTTTTAAATCCATTCTAGTTTTACACAGAAAATCCTGTATCAACATAGGGATATAAAAGCACAAACTCGGTTACAAAAAAATGAAAAAAAAAAAAGTATTTGTAAAGAAGGCCTGGCCAAACCCCTTTTCATTGCAGGCACTGATCTCCAAAGTGCCTTAAACTGAAACACCATCACAAGGTTATATCCTGTCACTCCATACCACAGAGTATCAAATGTGTGACAGTGTAATCAATTACCTTTACTGCTCATACACTGCATAATACAATGAATAGAATAAGGAGAGTAAAAAAAAAAACATGGAAAGATATATATAATACAAAGACACAAATAACAGAAATGGTGCCATCTCCACCCTTTGCAGTGATGTCATGGATTTATAATCCTGGTCATAAGAGAATAAATCTCAGCAAGGGAGAATTAGTCACAAATTTAGTTAATTTAACCTCTCTTTTTTCAAACAACAGAAGTCACTTTGTGACGTAATGGAAAGGTGCAGTGGTGACTTACAGGTAAGAGCAGTAAAGACAGTGGAAATGAGCAGTGAATGGGTAGCTTCTGTGAAGAACAGCACATTTCCAGAGAAGGAAAGAGGAGGAAAGACTGACACCATGTGGTGGGCTGATCCCACCTGGCAACTGAGTCCAACCCAGACTCTCGCTCACTCTGCTACCAGCAAGGTGGGGGAGAGAATCACAGGAGCAGAAACAAGAACAATCAAGGATCAAGATAAAGGCAGGTAAAACAAACATCACGGCGTAAATATCATTCAGTAGTGATTTAGTAGAAGATAGTAAAGGTTTCCAGACTACTACCTTTGCCTTTGAATATGTATCTTTGTTACTGAATTATGGTGTTATTTCATTATCTCAAACCTGGAAGTGATTTGTTTTGAGATATTAGACTCCAGCATGCCATGTTTAAAAAAAGCACACAAAGAAACCATGACTTGCAGCAATAAAATTCTATATATGAACTCTACTTTTAGATTCTACAGGAGCTGGAGCAAAGACAAAACTTGTTATAAAACTAGATGATGCTAGGTGGTGAGCAAACCTGTATCCAGGTATTTCAGACATTAAAGGTACTTGTTATTTTTTCTGACACACTGTAGAGATATCAGTCTATGTTCTGCATCAGTGATGCATTATATCATCCAAAACACTACGATGCAACATGCCAAAATTGAATTAGATATTTTTTGTCTCATGTGAATTATAATTTCTTTAAATACAAAGAGGAAAAATATATATCACTGCTTTAAAATCAAATAACTTTAAGAAAAAAAAAAAAAAAAAGATCAGGCACAGAAAACCACATCAGGTTTGCATGCTTCCTTATGTATAAATGTTTTTTCTTCTTTGAGAATGTGATTGGATGCAATTTTTTGTAGGTGTCCAGAGAACATAAAGCTGAGCAGTTTCTCAGAAGCATTGTAACAGCTATCATTTTTCCACTAGTGTTAGTTTAATGTACTGTACTGTTAAAGTAAGGACTGTAAGAAGAAAAACTCTTGGCACATTCAAGTTCAACAGTCCTATGCAAATGTGCATGCTATAAAACATCAGTTTGCTGGATGCTGGTGATGCATGAGATAAGAAGTCTTACATTCCCATCTCACTGACCATATTTCACATTTTCAGTTGCAGTCAATTTTTGAACGTTCCTTTTGTTAAACTGGATTTTTAAAAGCAAATGATAATCTTGACGTATTGTAGTTAACAATAACAGTAAACATATTTTTCTTACTCTGCTGCTTTTTACACTGCCTGTTTTTGAAAAAAATATTGTGATAAAGAATTTTACAATCAGACTGAATATTTTCCTTTTTATTTTAAGCCACTGTAACAAAACTGATGAATTATGACCTTTGCTGTGTAAATCACTATCACTCCTGGGACTTGTCATGGAGTTATGCAAGATATACACTGGAAGAGCTGTCTCCATAAACTTGAGGTTAATTAAGACAGCTGAAAAAAGTTACATTATTCTAAGGCCCCTCTCTGCTGAAATTTGCATGAGTTTCAGCTAAACAGTATATTTGAAAACATAGATCAGAGAAACCACACTAAAAAATGATGTAAGCAACCTAATATAAAACAACACACACACACATACACACAAAAGTTTCTTCATGCAGTTTTGAATTGGTTTATCTAAATTAGACTTAGAGTTTTGTCCCTTCTTCATCCCTGTTTTTACTTTTTTTTCAGACTGCCTGATGGAAAATAGAGTCTCCTATATAGCACTTATCCAGTTAGGTTTCTTGATCCTTTAAATACATTTATTTTCCCTGTAGATATCTCTTCCCTTTGCAACATCACCTTTTCCCTGTATTTCACTTGTGAAAGTTGAATTTCTTTCTGCCAAGTGACAAAACCTACCCTGTGGAAGAGCAGCATCTCTTCAAACCATGGTACCTCACATCTCACACAGGAATATGTTCCTAGCCATACCACCTACCATGATACCCGCGATATTTCTCTGGAAGGAATGAATCAGACATCAGCAATAGTTCATTTAGGGCACGATGAGACACAAAAGGTAAGTAGGCAGTGGAGCTTGTCAGAGGAACAACTCCAATGTTTCCTAGTTACTCTGACAGAAACTATGAAATTGCCAAGCCCAGTCCCAAGTCTCTGCATAGATAAGGCCCAACTGAAGCACTTCTTCAAGCAAAGCCTCAAGAACTGCTTGAGAGCCTGACCCTCCCCTTCCCTTTCATCTATTGATTTGAGAATTTCTCCAATAGATGGTAGAAGAGAGAGAAAGTGACAGGAAGAGTCAGGCAAAGCACAGAGTAAAGCATAGGTATTTTTCTTGGGGTAGGGATCTTTTAGACTCTTCTCTATAAAGGTAAACCTTGGTACTCTCCTCCTCCTCCTGTGTTCTAAAGGAAAAGATTAAGGTGTGAATCTATGAAGCAATTATTTGCATCTTCAATCTGGAAGATCACTTGGATATCCTTGGGACCCTAGGCTATGATTTCCACTCCACTATCCAGGTGTGCACAAGCTACAGGCTGAAACATCTAGGCTGGTTTAAGGTCCTTTGTAGAGTTAGCCCAAATTAGTCCATACAAAAGTTGTTTCTTTGTACAGCTTGTCAGGTCAAAAACAGAATCGGCAATACACTGTATACTTTTCTCTAACCTGGACACTTGCTATTAACTGGGTTGTCTGTCTTCCACATGACTCTGTGTTGCGAGGGTAAGATACTAAAAGGGACTTACAAATGAAGGATAAGTAACATGATCCAAGGTAGTAACTACACTTTTTTATATAATAAATAAAATACTTAAAAAGTAAGGAAATAAGATTTGTCTTTCTGTTAGGACAATGTCTAAGTTTAAAAAATAAATGGAAGAAAGACTGTCCAGGATAAAAGCAAGATAAAAGCACATTTATATCTGTTTTTCCGTCTTTCAGAATTTTATGATGGATTGAATATTAAGCTGGCAAATTTTAAAACACATGCTCTTTTTCTCTTCTTAGCATTTAATTTCTATTTTATTTTACCTAAGAATTACATGATTTGGAACCTTTGGCCACTAGCATTGCTCAGTGGTCATAACAAAGGAAACTTTTACCTCCAACTCTAAGGAAAACATGGCAGCAACTCTGAAAGTAATGAAAGAAGGCTAAACTACCCCCTTTCAGTCCACAGAAAGACTAGGAAGTACTTACGCAGACAAAAGTGGACTAAATGACATAGCTTGCTTGTCCATGAAATAGCTTTTATATATTATAAGATATAATTTCACCCATCACTAATGTGCAGACAGTTTAGTAAAGTAACATAGCATCTAAGTAATAGCCCAGAAAAGCTCTATAAAACAGCAAGTTATAGTGAAGGAGAGTCTTCGACTGAAAATACAGATGATGTGGTGGTGAGTTAACCTTGGCAAACAGCCAAATGCCCATCCAGCCACTCATGCATTCCCCCGCTTCAGTGGGGCAGGGGCAGAGAACACAGTGAGAAGCTCATGGGATGAGAGAGACAGGGAGACGGTTTACCAACTATCATTGTGGGCCTAACAGACTTGACTTGGGGAAAATTAGTTTATTGACAATTAAAATAGATTTGGGTCATGAGAAACAAGAAGATAAACATTTAAACACCTTTCCTCTCCTCTTTTCCATGCTCAGCTTCACTCCTTTACTTCTGACTCTTCTGTCCCATATCTGAGTGGCTCGGTGGAATGGGAGGGATTATAGTCACTACATAATGGTTTCTCTCTGCTACTTCTTCCTCCTCACACTTTTCCTCTGCTCCAACATGGTCCTCTCCATGGGCTGGAGCCCTTCAGGAAAAAAATCTTCCCCAGCTTGGGGTCTTCCCATGGCTGCAGGGAATATCTGTTCCAGTGCTATGGAACGTGCCTACTTTGGTGTTCTCCCTGCTGTTTCTCACTCTTCCTTTCTTCCCCACCACTGCCCTGTCCAGTGGCTTTTTTTCCCCTTCCTTACATATGCTTTCCCAGAGGCACCCCACTCATGGTTAATGGCTTGGCTGTGTCCTGTGGTCGGTCTGTTAGAAGTGGTTGGAACCAGCATCCCTGTCCTTTCCTCACAGAGGCCATTCCTTCAGCCCCCCTGCTGCCAACACCTGGGCACCTGCACCTAATAGAGACATTTAGAAAGAACGTAACTTACTTTCTCTTGCAAATCATGCTGTAGTGGTTTCAGCAACATGATTTCAGAAGCTCATTATTTGTCATGTGCACACACATCACTGCAGACCCAATGTTTTGACTTTTCCTCAGATAGTTCTAGTTGTTGCCTATGAGAGCTTTCTCCTATACCTGTGTAAGGAAAAAAAAGGACTTTCATGAGCCTTACCAATCATTACAGCAAATACACACTTTCAGACATATAAAAATACTATAAAAAATATTTGACTGCTGAATCACCTTAAAATCTTGCCAAGAGGTGATGCTATCATGATTTTTTGTGACGCAGTGGAAAGTTCAGTCCCTCAACCCTACTGACTATAGTGGGAATCTTAACTATAGTGAGAGTCTTAAATTCATTGAGCACTTCTGAAAATTTAGGCCTGAAACTTCTCAGCCAGCTTTCAGATTACACTAGTTTGTGATTTTTTCATTCTGGAATTTTTTGTGTAGCTGGAAACAGGCAAAGCAAGTAAGGAACTTTCAGGGTGGTAGAAGAGCTTCTTCAGACATACATTTGGTGTAATCATGACCAGAACAGGTGAGAAAAACTCCCAGGTAAGCACAAAAAAAAATTAATTTATATAGGGATTTAAAAAAGAGGAGACAGAATTACTTGCAATATGAATATCAATCAGCATGGTGAATTAATTTGCTTAAATTTTATATATCTGTATACAAATACAAACCAAATCAGGACCACATACTAATGCAAAAAATATAGGAAAAAAACCAGAAGGAGATATAAGAGAAAATTTGTCATCAAAACTGCTACTTAATTTTCCCAACAAATTCATCAGGATTAAAACATAACTAGATTATTAATTTTAAAGGGCAGCAATTTTTCGTGAAGGACAGAAAGGGGAAAAAAGAGTTTCATTAAAAACCAAAGACATATTTACTTTGTGGTTGTCCTGGTTTGGGCTGGGATAGAGTTAATTTTCTTCATAGAAGCTAGCATAGTGCTGTGTTTTGGATTTAGTACTAGAAGAATGTTGATAACACACTGATGTTTTTAGCTGTTGCCAAGTAGTGCTCAGATGACTCAAGGACTTTTTGAGCTTCTCCTGCTTGGCCAGGTGCATAACAAGCTGGGAGTACAGCACAGCTAGGACAGCTAACCCAAACTGACCAAAGAGCTATTCCATACCATATAACGTCATGCTTGGGGGCAGGGGGGGGGTTAGTTCGGTCGGTCAGTTGCGGGGAGAGTGATTGATGCTTGGGGACTGATCGCGGCTCGGGGAGTGATCACGGCTCGGGACGGGCTGGGCATCGGTCGGCGGGTGGTGAGCAAGTGCATTGTGCATCATTCGTTTTGTATATTCTGTTATCATTCTCATTACTACTATTATTATTATTATTATTATTATTATTATTTTCTCTTATTAAACTGTCTTTATCTCAGCCCCTGGCTCTAACCTTTTATTTCCTTCCCGATTCTCTCCCCCATCCCACTCAGGGAGGGGGGGGGAGTGAGCGAGCGGCTGCGTGGTGCTTTGTTGCCAGCTGGGTTAAACCACAACAGTCCTTTTTGGCGCCCAACATGGGGCTCGAAGGGCTTGAGATAACAACAGAGTAACCAGAGAATATTAAGGAATTTATATCTGTTAAACAGTTGTGGGTTGCGAATTGATTCATTTGTTCTTGATCTTAGTTTATCCAACTGACTGAAAACTGACTAGTTGCTACAATGCTGTGATCTGTGATAGAAAACAAGATAGATAGAAATCAAAAAGATTTTGTCATTGTGAGAAATCGTCAGAAAAATTTAAAGCACAGAATTTGGAGGATAAAGAAGAATTTCACTGTCCAGATATCAATAAGTAGAGGAATACAGAACAGCCCAGACATTTCTTATCTCTTATTGATAATAATTTTAATGTAAAAACTGATGAAAAAACTTTAAGAGAAGTGCTTCAAGACAAAAGTCTCTCTAGCCAGAAAGGGAATGTGGAATGCAGTGAGTGAGAATGAGTATGACATAACACAAAACACAATTTTTAGCAAGGGCATAGAAGCATACAAAAATAAACAATGGACTTCAAGGAAGGACAGTGCAGTAAATCAGAAAATTAGTAGAAAAAGACCTGTGGGAAATAAATGTAACCTCTTCTATAGTTCTTCATTGCAGCACACAAGGACAAGCTCAGTTCCACTAGATTCAGCATGACTACTTCAATTTGAGCCCCAATTCACCTGCCCAGAAAGAGTCAGTCATCAGTCAGAGTGCTCAGTGATCCAGGTCCTCTCCTCTGTGCTGTTTTTGGCTGGGATAGAGTTCATTTTCTTCACAGTAGCTAGTATGGAGCTATGTTTTGGATTTGTGCCACCGATGGGTGGACTGTTGGTGGATAAGGAATTGGTTGGATGGTCGCATCCAGAGGGTAGTGGTCAATGGCCAGTTGGAGACCAGTGACGAGTGGTGTCCCTCAGGGGTCTGTACTGAGACTGGTGCTGTTTAATATATTCATCAGTGACCTAGGCAGCGAGATCGAGTGCACCCTCAGCAAGTTTGCAGATGACACCAAGCTGAGTGGTGCGGTTGATACTCCAGAAGGACGGGATGTCATCCAGAGAGACCTGGACAGGCTGGAGAGGTGGACCTGTGTGAACCTCATGAGGTTCAACAAGGCCAAGTGCAAGGTTCTGCACTTCGGTTGGGGTAACCCCCAGTATCAGTACAGGCTGGGAGATGAAGGGATTTAGAGCAGCCCCTCTGAGAGGGACTTGGGGATTCTGATGGACGAAAAGCTGGATATGAGCCAGCAATGTGTGCTGGAAGCTCAGAAGGCCAACCGTACTCTGGGCTGCATCAAAAGAAGCATGGACAGCAGGTCGAGGGAGGTGATTCTGCCCCTCTACTCAGCTCTGGTGAGACCTCACCTAGAGTACTACGTCCAGCTCTGGAGCCTTCAGCACAAGAAGGACATGGAACTGTTGGAGTGGGTCCAGAGGAGGGCTACAAAAATGATCCAAGGGCTGGAGCACCTCTCTTATGAGGGTGTGCTGAGAGAGTTGAGGTTGTTCAGCCTGGAGAAGAGAAGGCTGCAGGGAGACCTGATTGAGGCCTTTCAGGACTTAAAGGGGGCCTATAGGAAAGATGGGGAAAATCTTTTCAGTAGGGACAACTATGACAGGACAAGGGGTAATGGTTTTAAACTAAAACACGGTAGGTTTAGACTGGATATAAGGAAGAAATTCTTTACAATGAGGGTAGTCAAACACTGGAACGGGTAGCCCAGAGAGGTGGTGGAGGCCCCATCGCTGGAAACATTCAAGACCAGGTTGGACAGGGCTCTGAGCAACCTGATGTAGTTAGCAGTGTCCCTGCTCACTTCAGGGGGGTTGGACTAGATGACCTCTAGGAGTCCCTTCCAACCCAAAACATTCTATGATTCTATGAAACAGCGTTGATAATACAGGGATGTTTTCATTACTGGTCAGCAGCACTTACACAGAGTCAAGGCCTTTCCTGCTTCTCACCCAACCAACCAGAAAGTAGGCTGGGGCTGTACATGAAGCTGGGAGGGGACACAGCTGGGATAGCTGACCCCAACTGACCAAAGGGGTATTCCAGACCATATGACATCATGCTCAGCATAAAAAGCTGGGGGAAAAAGAAGGAAGTGGGGGACATTTGAAGTTATGGCATTTGTTTTCCCAAGTAACTATTACACATGATGGATACTTCCTTTCCTGGAGATGCCCATGGGAAGCAGTGAATGAATTCCTTATTTTGCTTTGCTTGTGTGCACGGCATTTGCTTTACTTATTGAATTGTCTTTATCTCAACCCGTGAGTTTTCTCGTTTTTACTCTTCCAATTCTCTCCCCCATACCCCCACGGGGGGAGTGAGTGAGTGACTATGTGGTGCTTAGTTGCAGCTGGCATTAAGCCATGACATCCTCAAAAACAACTAATCAAGCCATCTAATGTATTAGACGAAAACATTAATGAGAAGCATTAAAAGAATATATTGGGTTTGTGTGGCAAGGTTTTGGGGAGGGCAGTTACAGGAGTGGCTTCTGTGGGAAGCTGCCAGAAGCTTTCCCTGTGTCTGCCGCTGGTCAAGGCCAAGCCAATCACTGACAGTGGTAGCACCTCTGTGATAACACATTTAAGAAGGAAAAAAACCTGCTGCAGAACAGTAGGCAGAGAGAGAGGAGTGAGAGGATGTGAGGGAAAACAGCCCTGCAGACACCAAGGTCAAGGAAGATGAAGGGCCAGGTGCTCCAGGTGGTGGAACAGAGATTCCCCTGCAGCCTGTGGTGAAGACCATGGTGAGGCAGGTAGTCCCTCTGCAGCCCACAGGGGAGTAGATATCTGCCTGCAGCCCAGGGAGAACCCCATGCCACAGCAGGTGGATGCCTGAAGGATGCTGTGACCCTGTAGGAAGCCTGCACTGGAGCAAGTTCCTGCCAGGGCCTGTGGACCCATGAAAAGAGGAGCCCACACTGCAGCAGGTTTGCTGGTTGGTCTTGTGACTCCATGGGGGACCCACGCTGGAGTGGTCTGTTTCTGAAGGACTGCACCCTATGGAAAGGATGGACCCGTGCTGGAGCAGTTCATGAAGAACTGTAGCCCATAGAAAGGACTCACATTGGAGAAGTTTGTGGAGGACTGTCTCCTGTGGGAGGGACCACACCAGGAGCAAGGAAGAGTGTGAGGAGCCCTCCCCTGCTGAGGAGGAAGGAGTAGCAGAGACAACATGTGATGAACTGACCCCGACCCCCATTCCTTGTCCCACTGTGACACTTGGGGAGGAAGGAGGAAGAGAAAATTGAGAGTAAAGTTAAGCCCGGGAAAAAGGGAGGGGTAGGGGGAAGGTGTTTTAAGATTCAGGGGGTTTTTATCCTCTCCTACTCTGATTTGATTGGTAAAAAACCTAAACTGATTTCACCAAACTGAGTCTGTTTTGCCAATGGTAGTAACTGGCAAAATGATCTCCCCTGTCCTTATCTCAACCCATGAGCCTTTCAATATATTTTTTTCTCCCTTGTCCTGTTAAAGAGGAGAGTGATAGAGCGGCTTTGGTGGGCACCTGGCATCCAGCCAGGGTCAGTCCATCACAAAGAAATACACAAATATGGAAGGTCTGAGGACAGCTTGTCCTGTTTTGGAGTTGGGAAGGATGATACTGTTTCCTGTCATGCCTTTTAGCTATATTTGCCATATTTTTTCAAATAAAGTTATTGAAAAGAAAGAAAAATATAGAAGCAATCCTGAAGTAAACGTTCTGCTTAAAAAAAAAAAAAAAAAAAGTCTTCATAATGTCCTCCTCAACTTAGCAAGAATATTGTGGTAGATATCTGACTTCTAATATTTAAAGATTCTAAGCTAACATTTTATTAGCATATGCAATATCCATTTCTTACAGTTCTTTTAATTTAACTGAATAGATCCATGTTTAGCTCCTTAGTGATCATGTATTTGCATTTATCTTTTAATATTTTATCATCTATAGAGCTTTGCTGAGAATTTCATTTTATCTAAATCTTTTGGAGGCAAAACTTTAGCTATCCCTAATGCTTAGAGGCAATTACACAAACATGTGATCTTATGGCTGCTAAGGAGATTACACATGAGAACTACTTAAAATGCATGATAATCTGTCACTAAAGAATAATCCATACATTGTTGCATAGACATTCAACAGTGAAAGGATCTAACCACACTCCTAAAATGATGCAAATGGCAGAAATAATAACTGAAGATGTATACAAAAATAAGTCTTTCCAATTTTAGAATGAGCCTCACAAGTTAACTCATTGTTTTTGGAACTAAACTTCTCTGGAGTTGGTTGTCTGGTAAGCATAGATAAGTTGCTGTCACCAATTTCAGACAAGAAATGATGTTACTGTGTACATTGTCTTAGACTCCTTTCTATAACCCCCTTAAAATGACAATGCATACACAGGCAATTAGTTCTTTCAGAAATTTTTCTTTTCTTTTTTTTTAACTCTTCAAAAGGTCTGCTTATTAAGTAGTAATCAGCAAGTAAACCAGTAGATGCTTATTTAGTCAAAAGAAACCACGGAAAAAAAAGAAGTATGGACAACAGTTGGACAAAGCTCAACAGCTTTCAGATAAGCAGACACAGCCGAGGAAAACAGAGAGAATGAGCTCTACAGAAGATATAAGAAGGTGAAGTTTTATGGTTCCGTACTGAAAGCTACATCAGTAAAACCTACATTCCAATCCTGCAACTTGTTTGTTTTCATGACAAAGCTTATAATGAGAAAGGCAAATGGTAAACATGAATCAATTTGCATGGTTAGGAAGAAACAAAGTTTATTTTTTCCCCTAGCTTTCATGCTGGTTTCTTGGATGGTATACAGTCACTCAGGAATTTCAACTTAATTCCATGGCCCAGCTTGTGTGAAGCTGACTACAAATATTTGCAGGATCCAGGGACAAAATCATATGCAAAATTATTGAAAAAATGTAAGTATACATATTTGAATTAGTTTCATAAGTGAGGAGTACATATGGGGTTTTTGAAGAGGGAATTTTTTTGGAGGGAAGGTCTTTTTTCCAGATTGTAGTTTCCTAATTCTAATAGGACTTCAAAAATTGACACTGGAATATGATTACTATGGATCCTGTTTATTATTTCAAAGTCATGTGATTATTTTAAAATATGCTTCACATTAAGGAATTTGAAAACCAAAGCAGTAATGAACTACAAGTTACAGAATTAGGTTTGGTTGTTTGTTTTTTTTTTCCTTTACCTGTGTGGGGATGATGGATAGCCTTATTTCTTTCGACTTTGTTGTTCACTGTGTCTCTTTGAATAAATGCTGAAGACCATAATAAATTCACATCATATTTGCAGAACCTCTACCTGAGACTGAAGGTCATTTGGATGTGAGACTACCAACAATTTCCAGAAAGGCACTCTCTATCTCTTGTCTGGATGCCAATTAAACTGAAATATATCAATTAGTTTATGTAGAATATGGATCCATGCTAATCTCATACAGAAACAAACATTTACTTTCTGATATATGGCTTTATGAAAGGAGTCAGTTCACACTGTATAAATATTTTTCATACCCATCTTACACTGTTCCTTTCTTTGGCATGCCACTACATTAACCTTTTAGTCTTATCAGTGAACTTCAAAATTGTTGCATCCATTAATAGCAAATAAAACCATTTGTCCTTCACTGGCAAGGTAATAATGCCGAATCACCTTGAATTCATGAATGGACTACCTTCTTACAACTCAGGCATAAGTCTGGATTATTCATTATACATAGTGAAATGTACTTGTTTATGAAATCCTAACATGATATCTGACACTATGCTACACTGTGGAAGTCCTTACCTTGTCCTAATTTTAAGAAATAATCATTTAGGTTGAAATGTCAAGGAAATATGCCTCTGATCTAAGAAGAAAAATGTTTTAAAAGAATAAGTAATTATAAAATAAAACTTTATTGCAATATAAAAAACCCAACCAAACAAACCCAGGCATGTGAAGGCAGACAGTATGGTCACCAACTACATTAGTTACTGTTTAAAAACAAAATTAAGAAAATACTTTTAGAGTCATAACGTCTCCAGTGCTCACACACTCATCATTCTCAACACAAGAACATTCCTACCAGGTATGCATTAACTTTTTTTACTGAAAGTTCCTAATTACATGGTGTGCCAAAGGTGAAATGAAGTATATTTTCTAATTTTAGATAGTCTATAGACTCATAGCAAGACATGCATGTGGGATGTGATGTGAGATATTAGAGAGGATTTTAATTGCTTTAGACATAAGAGCTGCAATCATGATCTTGGCAATCTCAATGCTATATACACAATCGTGGCATGAGGTTAAGGAAGGTGGGGGATACAACTTGGAAAGATCTATGCATTATGAGTCTTTCTGTGCTTATATTAAAAAGTCAGATAGGCATCTGTACCTGATTTACAATGCTGTTAAAAGTCAACCTTCTGCACAGCTCTTGGCTCTTAGTTCCCTTTATGAAACATGATCTGTGTATCAGTCCTACAAAAAAAGCACTGTTACAAGAGGTTTTGACTCATCTCAATTTGGTGTCAAAGAGCTGGAATCAAAAATAAACAAACAAATAAATAAATAAAATGCAGTCAGCTCTTATCAATTTACGTACATATGTGGTTTTAAGCAGGTATGTATCCTGAATCTCTCAGTGACTGGATAGGCTTGTGATAGACAAGCCTTGAGATTATAGATCAGTAAGCAAATGCATCATTATTACAAACAAGCAGAAAAAAATAATTAAGAATATGGGAAATGCCTAAACACAATGATAAAATATCAGTTAATCTTATTAAACCCACCCATGACTTTCCAGTTACTTTAACTTTTCATTCAGCTGTTGCAAGGTCCAGAAAGGGAATTTGAAAGATTGGTTATGTATGACTCAGAGTAAGCAGCCACAGGAGCTAAACCAGAATCTTTGGTTTAAAAATACAGAAACAAACTCTATAAATCTCTCTTATTTTCTATATTTCCCCTCATTCTGTTATTATAATTTTCTAGTATATTTCAGAGTATATTTCTCATAAAAAATACACCCCCCATTTATATATGCACATACAATCACAATGTTAATATTTTTTTATGGGTAGTCAAAATTATGCATCTTGCAGCCCATTCATCCCTACCAGATCACTCTTGAAGCATGATGTTTCACATTACAGGAAACTTCAAAAACAGCTAACCTTGCCATAAGGAGTACTTTCTCTTTGGTTTGTTCTTCAAATTATTCTGGAATATTTCTTTTGCCTCTTTATTTTCACTTTGCTGAAAGGGATTTTTGTTTCTGCTGAACATATTTCCTATAGAGGTATCTTTCTTCTGGAAGGAAAGAGAGATAAGTGGAACAGGTTTTGGCTATGTTTTTTGCCTTTTCTTTCCAGTTTCCTCATATTTGGAAAACTAAATCATTGAAAAAGAAAAGAAAAAAAAGAAAAAAAAAAAGGGTGCTGGTGTTTAATCCTCTAACAATAACAGCTTGTCCTCTCCACAGTAGTTCTAGTAAGTAAATAAAGCTACAAAAATATTAATAAACCTCAAGTAGCTTCAGTCAAGACTTTCTCTAATTGAATTTTTAGCTCAATTTTTGCAGCTGCTGCACTCTTCCTGAGCTGCTCAACTAGTGAAAAGAGACTGTAAAATAATTGATCACTTAAATGAGGGGTTCTGTCCATGCCCATTTGTAGTTCTCTGTCTGTGCGAACAATCAGTGTACCTAGGAGGAAGGGTAACAGAGAATAATTTTGCAGTTAATATATTTAACACATATATTTTGTTATCACACTTAAAAAATATTCTAAATCACATAAATAAAACTGATGACTATCCATGGGATTGATTCTGTACTGGAGACCTGAAATGCATATTTCCATACACTGCATGGATAATTATTTCAGACTGTACCAGTCTCCATGGTAGTAGAGGAGTTCAAGCAAGGAGTTGTTACTGAAGATAGGACTGCGTCCTGTGAGGTCACTTGCAGAATATGCTTAACTGACATCCGAGCAGTAGACTGAAGTTTGCAAGTTATTCTACTAAGACTTGAGGTCAGGGAAGACATGTATTTTTTTCTCACTGCATAATCTCATTATATCCTTCTAGTCCTCTTGAGTTGCCTGCCCCTTCTTCCAAAAGTCATAAACTCTCCTTTTTATCCTGAGCTCCAGCCAAACCTCTCTGTTCAGCCAGATGGTTTTCTTCCCTGACAGCCCATCTTTTGGCACATGGGGACAGCCTGCTCCTGTGTCTTTAAGATTTCCTTCTTGAAGAATGTCCAGCCTTCCTGGACCTCTTTGCCCTTCAGGACTGCCTCTGTCAACCAGGCTCTTAAACAGGCCAAAATCAGCCCTCTGGAAGTCCAAGGTAACAATTCTGTTGACCACCCTGCTTACTTCTCCAAGAATCAAGAATTCTATCATTTTGTGATCGCTGTGCTCCAGGCGTCCTCCAACCATCACATCACCCACAAAACCTTCTCTGTTTGTGAACAAGAGGTCTGGCAGGGCACCTTCCCTAGGTGGCTCATGCACCAGCTGTGTCAGGTGAGTGAAGAAACTTAAATCTCTAAATCATCTTAGAATAAGTTGAGAATAGAAAACAAATAAGAGAAGTAAAAGATGAATATAAATGTAAAAAGATATTTGGGTGTCATAGGGCTGGGAACTATGAGTCAGAATGGTTGGTAGACAAAAATTTATCTCTTTGAGGACTCACATATATGGGTAATTCTCCTGTAACCTTCTTTCTAAGCTTCTTGAATGGAAGACCATATAAAATGTATAGTTTCTGCTTTTTTTTTTTTTTTTTTCCTGAGGATAACTACAAGTAATTCTTGCACTGAGCTGCAGCAATCATCTTATCTTAAACAGCACTTAGGTATTCCTGCTTGTATTCTTTCCTAGTGTTCCCTTTAAAAAACATTTTTAAAGTTGTGCATTGAAATACAACTCTTTTAGTAGAAACATTCTTGGCAGTAAAGTTTATTTGGCAGTAAGTAAAATTTATATGGAGATATCTTTGCACAGAGATTAATTTTATTAGTTACCCAAACACAAGGAGACCTCTATAGTGAAACTGTTCCTACACAATATTCAATGTATACCTGTAGTATTTGTGAAGGATATCTAAGACTTATCAGGAATGGCTAGCTACAAAAGAGCTTAATTGCACCATGAAAGAGCACTGCAAGAGCAGGACCAGCCCAAATATATTGTATGAGTTGCCATCACTATCCAAACACATCAACTCTCTGAGTGAGTTGCCAACTTTACCTTGACCCAAGGGACTCTACATAGTCATCCATGACATGACAATTTTCCAGCCACTATTTCTAGAAATTATCACAAGTGTTGTAAGGAATGGGTTCTTTCCTTCTCTGTGATTTTTTTTCACTGAGATTTTTTTCACTTGTCAACAAAAATTAAAAAAAAATCAGATGCAATTCACTTAGGGGAAAAATTAACTAAGTGTATAATAAATGGTGCAATAAACAAAAATGCAACAGAAAAATAATTTTGTTACTTAAATATTTGTATAGTGGTAACTAGTTATTAACTTGAATTCTTTTGAAGGTATAAATAGAAAAATACAATTCTGGAAATTAAGTATTTTCTGGGGTTTTTTGGTGTTATGTGATTACTTTAATCCACATAATATTTTTTTGTTTCATTTATAGTTGAACAAAACAAAATACGTACCTCGATTTGTTCTCCATATGATAGATTAATTTATATAAAAGATTTGATGAATAGGTCTGGATGCCTAGAAATACTGGACACTATTTCCATACCATACAATAGGTACTTCATAGCCAATTTCCATAGAGCATTTTGCTTGATGGCAATCAAAAGCTGACAAATGACTCACTGTATGTTTTTATCTTCTGATGTCAATTTGCTTTGGTTGCAGTTGTGAATAGCATATATCTTGAAGATGGGTCTCATGAAGGGTGTATGCAAAATGACTGTTTCTTAGTATCATGGTAAGGTCAGCAATGAATATATGCATAGACTCCTGAAATGCATTTTAAAGGTATTGTATGAGCAGGAAGCTTCTTTTACGTGAATCTTGTTATTGCAGCTTGAATCAAGCAAAAACTACTAGAGTTTCTGCAGCACTCTCACAAAGGAGAATATTTTGGCATATATTATAGAACTTGGCAATAGATATTTTATTTAGGATTTTAACAGAGCATAACTAAGTTTTGGTTTTGGACAATGATTAATGATTCTGAATTTTTTTAAAATATATTGTGTCCTCTATAATGCATCAGTTTGCTTTGACCTCAACTGGCTTGTCACAGGGGGCAGTTTATAAAAATTCTGTGGCAGTCTGTAATAAAATAGATGTGAAAGCATCTGCATAATTTCTGAGACACTGGGCTACCTAGGATAATTTTAGGACATTTGTTAAAGAAAAATTCTCCATTTATAGGTGGTTTAAAATTCATTTTTCTTCTTATGACAGAGGATTTCTTTTCTTCATTGAAAACCCAATGTGTTCTATAATAAAGGTTCTGTTCAACACTGAAAAATAACACTATGGCAGTGATAGGTCCCTAAGGTCAGCTCTGTTGGATAGATGTAGGTCATTGTTTCTCATGAAAGAGAATAATTTCTAGAATTCTATTTGGTTTTAGTAGTTAAAAAAAATTTCTGTGATGAATGTCTTAGTTTGCAATCTTTCTCCTTCACATGTACCAATGCTTTAAATGTATAAAAGATGTAAACAGTTTAAAGAAAAAAAACAATTCTCCAATCTCATGGAAATCATATTATCTGCAAAAACTCCAGGGAAAACTTTTGGCTGCATTTTCAAAGGACATTGAGTTGCTTTCATTTCTGTTAGTGCAATTGAGGCCCTTCCTCCATTCAGGTACGGGTGAACTCAGTTTTACAGCATAACTTTAAAGCACCTTTAGACAATATATTCACAGCTACCAGAATCAACAGCACAGTTTACTTTCTTCTGCTTACCTGTGACATCAATGGTTTTAATTTCTGCTTCACAGTCCTTAGAGATATGGGGCAGGGAGGAGGGAAGGAATTAAGAGGGCATTCATACAGACTTCAGACAGTTGTTGTTACTACTGAAAGTATTATTAAAACCTAATGAACACCTTCATCTCCTACAACTTACTTCCACTGTGTTCTGTAAAACCTCAATGTTTTTACAAGAGTGAGAGGGTTTTCTCTTTTTACATTATTATATATTACACAATATTATGTATTATCTTGTCTTCTTATATATTACAAATTATTAAAAACAACAACAACAAAAAGACAGAGGCTCTGGCTCAAATGGACATTGTATGTTGAGATCCAATAAGCCTGATGCAGGGTTGTTGCATTTAATTTCCTGCTCATTTCCTTTTTTCATAATAAAACCAGTGAAAAGTGTACCAGTGGTGCTTAATAGTTCTTTTGATTCCAAGATAAAGACTGCAACAGGCCCTATCATAATTAGATACCAGGCTTATTTTTAAAAACAGGAAGAAGAAGCTACATAGCAATTTTTAAACATTAGAAAGTGAACTGTTGGTCTGCAACCTGCATAGCACATTCTGGTAACAAACAACATCAGCAAATATTTTCACATTCCCATACACACAAAATCAAAGTCATTAACTTAAAGTTAATGTTGCTTGAATTCAATTCCTATCAACAGCCTTGGCAAAAAGTAAGGAAAATCAAAGTGTTAAGCTAGTCTGACTCCAAGCTTTCTTTTATTCTAGGCAACTGAACACCGCAAACAGCGGTAAAAAGGGTAAAGTAAAAAAGTAAAAACTCACTTGTTTTTCCCCTTACCTGTTTCTCCTTACTTTTGCCAGGTGGAGCTTGGTAACACAGGTCTAGGTTAACATACTATTGATTTACAAAGCAAGGTGCAGATAGCTTTCATAGAGAGGCAAGTATCAACAGTTTACTTCCAACTCAATAAACTGGAAACAAAGTTAGAACAGGGCGAGAAATTTAAAATTTTGCTTATTATGTGTAATGAGTAAGATTGGTGAGTTCAAGTGCTTAAAGCAATTACAGACAACATTGAAATGGACAGTATAAAAATTAAGTCTTTTTTTTGTGGCCAATTTTCATTATTGTTTCTGACCTCTTCTAAGAATAACCTTTCCTCCAACCATCCTTTTAAATGGAAAATATGGATAACTACTCCCCGAGCATATGCACCAACAACACCCCACTAAGAAAACAAGAATGACTGCAGTGTTCCGTGTCAGGGAAAAGGATTGTCACCTGAGTTCAGCATAAAAAGAAAGTGACACCACCTTGTAGGCAGAGGTCACTGCAGTTAGGAAACCCAAGCTGCTTCAACACAGGGGGTCACTCATAGATTATAATAACCTATCGTCTACTGCAAGGCTGCAATCAAATTCCACCTGCTTCGAGACTTTCAGATCTCCTATCCCAGTGCAGGTTCTTGCACTTGCATAGGAAAAAATATGTGTGTCAAATGTGAAAAAAACTTCTGTGAGAATTAAAAAAAAGATATTAGCTTGTACAAACAGTGCAATCTTTTCTTTTGCTTCAAAGAACTATCAATCATCAATTATTAGTGAAGTCTTTAATTTAAAAATAATAACCCTGAAATCCAAAGAGATGAGCTCAGCAGATGCTGGGTATCTGAACATTCGAGAAAACTAAAAAGTTGTAATCTCCATGGCAACAAACACATATTTTAAATTAAGGCATGATACATATTTTCTGTTATTTCAAATATGCTACTCTACTAGTCTAGAGGTATATACCAAAGAATAAAGCTCACCAACTGAAGAAATACAAAGTGACTTCTGAAGGAACTTATACTAGCATAGTTGTTCCATAATATCAACTCTTTGAACTGGAAAATCTTTTTAAAGATAGAGAGGATACCATTTTATATCAGCTGCAATACCCAAGTTCCATCAATATATGAAAGTTAAAGAAAATTTTCTATGAGAAAATAAATTTGGAGCCCAATCCTTCTGACAAATGACAAAAAGGAAAATATTATTTATGTTTTACACAGACATTAATTCTCATTTAGTAAAAATCAGTTACTGTAAGTAATTTTAAATTACTTTTTTCCCTATTAGTCTTTCTCTTCTTTCAAAATTTCTCCAACACTTCTTAAATTAGTTCAACCCAACTTAGTTTTTAACTATACTTTCCTTTATGACAGATTGTTTCCAAAGACAACCCTTTGCTTTGCATAGGCCTCATGTTAAAAATAGTGCTTAGATTTTCAACATAACATCATATCTTAGGACTTCAATAAATATAAAAACATATCTATTTGCTGCGATATTCGGTTGAGGTCTCATTTCTTCATATGATCTGGCTCCTCTAAATCAGAAGGTAAGCTGTTTCAAAAATTTGTGATGTTTAACTGCCAAAGCAAAAAGTGTTGACCTAGGTAGTTCTTTCTACTCTACATAGAATTTTAAGGCCTTTAAAATTGGCTTTCCATATTATACTTAATAAAATAATCTAAATATTAGAATAATCTCAGAAAAGAATAAGGTATGGTCTCAGAACAAAATCTGTGCAGGCTAAATGTGTTTTTATCACCATGATTTTTGATTCTATGAAGACAAGCATATAGAGTCAGGAGTCTTCATTTTCTGCTCTTGCTTCCTTGTGGGAAGGTAAGCATAAATCAGATCCCATTTTAGAGTTTATGAGCCTGTCTCCATTTTATTTAACATGTTCTTCTGGCATCCTTTTTTGCTAAGGAGGTTTTGTAAATGTAAGTATTTATTAATGTAACCTATTACACATTTTGACACCCTGCATGTGCCCCCTTTTGGTTACAAAATTGTTTACTAGTAGTTGTTTCACGTTGAATTTTTGGCATACTGCTATGAACAGGTGTGACTGTTGTGATAAAGTTGGGGGGTTAAAGTGATACTCTTTCCAACACAAAAAGGGCTCTTGTGGAGTTGAAGGCTGCCAAGTAACTGAACTGGCATTTGTAGCTTAGTTAACTGTCATATCACCTTGTGAGCAGGAATAATGCCATCTAAGCAGATGGTTATAATGCATATTGATGGCCAATGATTATGTATGTACAACAATTGGGGATGTTGAATGTTTCAATCTTTTCAGCCAGGAGGATCAACCCATCCAGTGTTTTCATGCATAAGATTAAGAGGATAAGTTTTCCCTTATGCTTCATCTCACAGCTACTCTGGATTAATCTCTTTGCCACTGTGTGCTTTCCCAGAGCAGGTTGGCATGCCAATGTTATCCACTGACATTCCAGTTAAGCACACCAGCTAGTAATAAAGCATGTCTACTACATTAATCAAAAAATATTGGCCTTCCCAAGAGTACTAATTTGAATTACAGGAGTAAGAATAAGTCTGAAAGACAAACAAAATACTGGTTTATTTTAGATTTCCACAAGATCCTCATAAATTAAGCAAAACCACAGCCTGTTCACAGAGAACATGCTAGTTTAAATTAATTTCAATACAGTGGAATGTCACAAGTGAGAACTACAAAAGAAAGTGGCAATAATATAATCAGTCATGCATTAAAAAAGATCATATTGTAAAGATCAGCTTGTGATTTTGCTAACAAGTCTTGGTGATGCATACATATATGTGCTTGTACTAATACTCATTTTTGTCTCATAAGTGAGACTGAAGATATGTTATTCAGAAAGATCTGAAAACTAAAGGAAAGCTACTGAAGTCAGAGACATCTGAAAGACAGGTAGCAGAGAGGGTCCAGCAGCATGTGGAACAGCTTTTGAGCTTCACAGACCAATATAATTTTTTGTAGTACACAGGAAATTACTTCCTTTGGCAGCTCTTTACAGAAGCAAGTATGACTGATGTTATCGATATTTGAAGAGAAGGGAAGAAATATAAAAGGAAAACAGAATGTGACCAAGAAAGCTATCGTACTCTGCATTATGTCTGCATTCAAGAGCTTGCAAGAATATTAAAGGTGAGCCATAAAGAATTGGGAAAAACAGTGCTGTAACTTCAAAAAAATGGTAGGCAAGAAAAGTGCCATTAACATCATTGCCTGTAGACTTGATAAAAATATCATTAATATTACTGAGATAAGCATTTAAAGGATCAAAACTAAAGAACACATATCTACAATTTGTTAGCAGGGGAAAAAAGAAGAAAATTTTAGAAGGATGCAATGGGCTTTGCTTACTATCTGTCTCCAGTGAGGAAAGGAAAAGACAAGACAATATTGTGTCTGTTTTGTGTTTTAAATGCAAGAACGATTAAACATCACAGCAAAGAATAAAGGTAGTCAATAAGGTTTCAGGAAGAACATTAGATCTGTTTTCACTATGTTGACATTCTGGGACTGTGAGAGTGACACTGAAGACAAATAAAATATGAGATTGGACATTAGGAATGTGAAAGATTGATACATTTCAGATTAATTTGCTTAGAAGTGGAGTTTAAATCCATATAAGCAAGTGGGCTCATTCAGGGAGGACTAGCAGAATGAAAGGAGACGGTAAATAATTGATATAAAGATAAAAAAGAGAATTACAGAAAGACAGACTAATAAAATTCCAGAGAGTACAGGATACGAGTGAGGAAAAAGCAGTGATTTTATCAAAAACAGAGAAAATTAGAATTGATTATAGTCTTAGAAGTTTTCATGGAAAGAAGACTTTTGACACACTTACAAGATAAGTTTTGATGACATAAACAAAGAGATAAGTTTGTCTTGATCATTAAACAGTGAGTCCTTTATAACTAGCCAGTAATATCAGTAATCTCAGAAGACACTTTTCCTTGACTTTTTTGGCTGGATGAATAGTAACTGTAAGAATGTAACAAATATTTTGAAAGTATATATAATGTGACTAAGTGATGTTTTAATTGCTCTGAAAAACAGGAAACAATATTACCCAAAAGTAATTCACAACATATCAATGAACCAAGAAGGAAACAAGGAGACCAGAAAAAAACAGCTTTTCTTTTCCTTTTTTTCCCCCATATCAAGTTAAGTAAGTAATTTTATGCATCTCAATGAGAAATATTACTTGGATTCAATTTGCTCAATTTGCAAACGTGAATAAATTTAAGCAAAATGGATTTCTCTGACAATTGAGGTGAGGAAATTAAGTAAGAACTTTCAATAGAATATTTGAAGGGTAATATACCATTACAGTGTAGAGTCATAATGATCAGCATCAGTTACATATAGTGATCAACACAAATAAATTCAATAGGTAGTCACATTGAAAAGACAAATTTTTTTTTTCCACTTTGTAGAAAGAAGTTGGAACACTGACGCTTAAAAGGCAAAAGTACGTAGCTTTTCATTATGCCTTTCTTATTTTCTGTTTTTAAAAACTGACTTGATACTGGCTCTGGAAATGGACAATAATGTTTTTCAGTTTCAGTATAATGGGTAAATTAGTCAAACAAGGGAAGTACACAGTTAGAAGATACAAAATAATAATCTAAAGAAAAATAGTAATGGGTGATTTAACTAAGAATAATATAGATATGATAAAGAAGTATAAGAAAAAGTATGAAGTATCTAGGGCATATACTGAGTTATCAAATGTATCTGAAAAGCCATAGAACAATAAAGAGGATACTAGAATAGCAAATATAAAGATGTTGCGGGTTTTGTCTTGGGTTTTGTTGTTTTGTTTTGTTTTGTTTTTTTAACAAGGAAATAACATCCTAGAAGATATTTCATTTTGTTCATATTCAACTTTCCAGAAAATTTCTTATTACACTGACACTGGGTATCTCCATAGATGCAGTTTTTATTATTGTCATCACTAGTATTCTTGCTTTTGTTCAGGCTAATTTTGATTTGATGATCACATGACATCACAGGAAAAAATGGAAAATGGAAGTCACATATGAAGAGATTTCCCAAAACTTATTAAGGGGGACACACAGCAAAGCCTTATTTGCACATGAAGTTTATACCAAAAGCATGGGCAGCTCAGCTGGTCTACAGGATTTGAAATTGCAGAATGTAATTCCTGCCAGCATCTACGTCTTCCTCAAACTAACAAGTAAATATTATTTTGGGTTTTTTTCTTTAGAATATAAACCTACAGTTTTTCTACTACTGTATAATTAAGCATGAAAGGAACCAATTAACTGAAATTTGCACATTTTTTTCACATAATTCCTTCTATAATACTGCCTTTGAATCTTTCATATCTTCCAAGATCTAGTAAATTCAACAATGGTAAGATCTAGGCTTTGAAATTTAAACACTGAATCTATTAAACTCTTCAGAATGGAGAAATCTTAAAATAAGGGAACAAATCATAAGCAATTCTGAAAAATTACACACTTCATGTTTTATATATGGAAAAAAAAGTTCCCTCTTTCATCTCCATCTCTGCCTTAAGTAGGTTGGTCTGAGACACCAGCTCTATTAAAACATTCTTCCTGGGCCATAGTCATAAAACCATGACAGTGGAATATATGCCCTCTTTCATATTCATGCTAGATTACTTTCCTTCCACATCCTCATTCCACTTCCAGAATTGATAGTCTCATTTCTTTGACATGTTACGGTATTACCAGGGGTGTAGAGACATGGAATATGGAGAAGAACTTCTCCTTTATTTTTGCTTCTAGACTCTGCATTGTTTAAATTTATTTTTAAACCTTTCAGAATATGTCTGCATAAAGAGACAAAGTAGACATCAGTCCTACATAGACTCAAAATAATATGAAGAGGAGGAATTATGGCTTGTAAATTTACAAGTAACAGCAAAGCAAAGTGAAGAACATGTTGGCTTTCTCACATTCATGTCATATTTTGAGAAGACAGACATCCTAGATTACTCTGAGAACATGAAGTCCCACAGAACACAGTCTGATCACAGTTCTCTGCTTTAAACCCAAATAAAACTCCCAAATAATATTCTTAAATCCTTGCCTCACCACATCAATTTCTTTACTTGTGGGAGAAGAGGAAGAAGAATTGGTTTAAGAGTGCTTTCTTTATGTTTGTAGTCACTTTGAGGTTACTATCAGGTCTAAAATGACTCATGCTCAGGAAGGCATCTCTGACTGATGAAATTGCCATTCCAGGACATTTTGATTCACCTGTAGACATAACACAGTCATATTTTCCTGATCATATCTGCTGCACTGGGGGGTGGGTGAGGAGTGAGATGAGAGAGAGAGAATGGAGAGACAGTGCAGGGTCATTTCTTGATCTTAGTGAGAGAGTCCTAAAAACAAATGGCTTAATAAAACAGCTAGTTTAATAAGACAGAATAAGAGGAATACAGAAAGTAAATCTTTTGTCTTCAGATGCTGGAGACCTTACATTCATGCAGCATCAGATGGACTCCAGACAGATGTTTCCCAAGCTGAGAGGCACAGATTCTGTCTGTGAAGAGAAGTTCCCCCTTTTTGATCATTCAAGCTATTACATATTATATTTCTTTAAAAAACCACAACTCTATTCAAAAACAATGTTCACATGAGAATTTTTTGTTGCAACTCCATGCACAAGTGGAAGCTGCCTTCAGGCTCCTCTAATACAGTGAGCTGACTGAGTTTATAGAATCATAGAATCATTTGGTTGGAAAAGACCTTTAAGATCAGTCCAACCATACCTATCAACTACTAAACCATGTCTCTAAGCACCTCGTCTACACATCTTTTAAATACCTCCAGGGATGGGGACTCGACCATTTCCCTGAATAGCCTGTTCCAGTGCCTGATAACCCTTTCAGTGAAGAAATTTTTCCTAATATCCAATCTAAACCACCCCTGGCACAACTTGAGGCCACTTCCTCTCGTCCTATTGCTTGTTACTTGACAGACCTGGCTACCGCCTCCTTTCAGGTAGTTGTAGAGGGTGATAAGGTCTCCCCTCAGCCTCCTCTTCTCTAAGCTAAACAACCCCAGTCCCCTCAGCCGCTACTCATGAGTCTTGTTCTCCACATCCTTCACCAGCTTCATTGCCCTTCTCTGGACACGCTCCAGTACCTCAATTCTTTCTTGCAGTGAGGGGCTGAACACTGAACACGGTATTCAAGGTGCAGCCTCACCAATGCCAAGTACAGGGGAAGGATGACTTCCCTGGTCCTGCTGGCCACATTATTTCTGATACAAGCCAGGATGCCATTGGCCTTCTCGGCCACCTGGCCACACTGCTGGCTTATATTCAGTCGGTTGTTGATCAGTACCCCTAGATCCCTCTCTGCCAAGCAGTTTTCCAGCCACTCATCCCCAAGCCTGTAGCATTGCATGGTATTGTTGTGACCTGAGTGCAGGACCTGGCACTTGGCCTTGTTTAACCTCATACAATTGGCCTCAGCCCATCAATGCAGCCTGTCCAGGTCCCTCTGTAGAGCCTTCCTACCCTCAAGCACATCAACACTTCCACCCAGCTTAGTGACTGCATCCCACTTGCATTCATCTGCAAACTTGCTGAGGGTACACTCAATCCCTTCATCCAGATCACTGATGAAGATGTTAAACAGAACTGGCCCCACCACTGAGCCCTGGGGAACACCACTTGTGACCGGTCTCTAACTGGATTTAACTCCATCCAACACAACCTTTACGGTCCAGCCATCCAGCCAGTTTTTTACCTAATAAAGAGTATGCCTGTCCAGGCCATGGGCAGCCAGTTTGTCCAGGAGAGTGCAGTGGGAAATGATGTCAAAGACTTTACTAAAATCCAGGTAGATAACATCCACAGCCTTTCCCTCATCCACTAAGCAGGTCACCTTAGAAGGATATCACGTTAGTCAAGCAGGATCTGCCTTTCATAAATGCATGTTGACTTGGCCTGTTCACGTGGTTGTCCTGGACATGCTGTGTGATGGCACTTAAGATGATCTGCTCCATAACATTCCCTGGCACTGATGTCAGACTGACAGGCCTGTAGTTCCCCAGATCCTCCTTCCAGCCCTTCTTGAAGATGGACATCACATTTGCCAGACTCCAGTCAAGTGGAACTTCCCCAGTCATCCAGAACTGCTGACAGATGATGGAAAGGGGCTTGGTGAACACCTCCACCAGTTCCCTCAGTACCCTTGGGTGGACCCTGTCTGGCCCCATGGACTTGTGTATGTCTAATTGACCAAGCAGGTCACTAACCATTTTCTCTTGGATCATGGGAGCTTTGTTCTGCTCCCCATCCCTGCCTTCTGGCTCAGGGGCTGGGTACCCAGAGAACAGCTGATCTTATTATTAAAGACTGAGGCAAAGAAGGCATTAAGTACCTCACCCATATTCTCATCCTCTGTCGCCATGGTTCCTCCTGCATCCACTAAATACTGAAGATTCTCCCTGGCTCTCCTTCTGTCGTTAATATATGTATAGAAATATTTTTTATTATCTTTCACAGAATTGGCCAATTAAAGTTCTAGTTGGGCTTTATCCCTTCTAATTTTGTCTCTGCATGACCTCACATCATCCTTGTAGTCCTCCTGAGATGCCTGCCCCTTCTTCCAAAGCTCATAGATTTTCCTCTTTTTTCTGAGATCCAGCCAAAGCTCTCTGTTCAGGCCAGGCAGCTTTTCTTCCCGTGAGCTCATCTTTCAGCACATGGGGATTGCCTGCTCTTGAACCTTGAGGCTTTCCTTCTTGAAGTGTGACCAGCCTTCTTGGGCTCCTTTGCCCTTTAGGACTGCCTCTCAAGAATCTTTGTCAACCAGCCTTCTGAACAGTCCAAAGTCTACCCTCCAGAAGTCCAAGGTGGCAGTTCTGCTGACCCACCTCCCTACTTCACCAAGAATCGAGAATTCTGTCATGTCATGATCACTGTACCCCAGGCATCCTCCAACCATCACATCACTCACAAGGCCTTCTCTGTTTGCAAATAACAGGTCCAGTGGGGTGCCTTCCCTAGTTGGTTCACTCCCCAGTTGTGTCATGAAGTTGTCTTCCACACACTCCAGGAATCTCCTAGACTATTTCGTTTCTGGTGTATTGTAGTTCGAGCAGACATCTGGTAAGTTGAAGTCCCCTGCAGGAACAAGGGCTAGAGATCGTGAGACTTCTTCTGGTTGCTTGTAGAATATTTCACCTGTCTCTTCTTCCTGGTTGGGTGGTCTATAATGGACTCCCACCATGATATCTGCCTTGTTGGCCTTTCCTCTGGCTTCTACCCATAAGCACTCAACCCTATCATCACCATCATTGAGCTCAAGGCAATCAAAACACTCTCTAACATACAGGGCTACCCCACCACCTCTCCTTCTTTGCCTGTTCTTTCTGAAGACTTTATAGCCATCCATGGCAACACTCCAGTTATGTGAGTTGTCCCACCACATTTCTGTGATGGCAACTATATCATAGTTTTCCTACTGCACGATGGCTTCTAATTCCTCCTGTTTGTTGCCCATGCTGCACTTCAGTTTGGCTAATGATCCCACCACTCAGAAGAGAGGGGAGGACTTATCCTGCAGCCAAGGAGTCTGTGCAGCACAACACAGCCTGAAGGCCATGCTGGACATATAGCACAACAGACCACTGCATTCCACTTCTCCATCCACATACAGTTTACCTTTCTTTAAAATATATGTTACAGATTATATTAATAACATACAGGTTTCTCAAGCCCTGAGTACAAAACCCAAAAAAGCAGGCATGACCTGTTAAAGATCACTAACTCCTCGAATACAACGTGTTTTGCAAGACTCCCAATGCACCATAGTACTACACTGTACAATTAATGTAGATAGAAATAATTATTATTTTAAGATACACAGATGTGTATAATACACGTACAGACACAGAAATTCTCCTAATATACCATAGAAAATAAAGCAAAGAAAAAGTTCCAGCCATTTAAAAAAAAATGTACACCTGCTAAGATCTATTTTTCCTAAGTTTCTGATCATACCTTCCCAGCTTCAGCAGAACACACATTTGTTTTTATCCGTCTTCGAGTTGTGAGTGTATTGTGAAAAAGCTCTAGTAAAATAACTTTCTGTTTATTCCTCCATTTCTCACTAGGATGGCTTGAGAGGGTTTTTAATTAAAAATGTTATTCTCCCATAGATTTCTGATATGGATACTATCAGAATAAGTCAGTAATAAAAAAAATGATACAAGCATCTCAAGGTCAGACCATGCAGAGGACAGGGCAAGAAGAGGTAAGGTTCAACCTGTTCTTAGCAGTTGTTTATCCACCAATATCTGAGAGGCGTAAGGACAGTTTTACCCTAGCAGCTAAGACAGTTTTACCCTAGCAGCTAAAACAATGCCTATATAGGTCAAAACTTCCCTGGTAGAAGGAGAGGTCTTGTGAATCATTTATATGGGAACTCCTGAGTATAAGGTATATAATAAAAGCAAGTTGTTTGTATCAGATTAAGAGCTCCATGTGAGAGCTGCTCTGTAACTAAAGACAGATGCTTGGAAATACTCATATTCAAATAAATGTCTGAGACAAGGAGAACTTTGCATAGTCCAAATTTTTTTTCAAGAAATAAGATGAGCTGTGTCGTGTGGTCCTCAGTGAGAGGAAGAAGGTGAGGTTTTAAGCAGTGCAGTGAGGAAGGATGAGTATTGGCTATATAGGGTAGGGTTTGTTTGTTTGCTTGCTTTGAGGAAACGTAAGAATTTTAATTTCTTCAAGGTTAAACTGAAGTCAGGAACATCTAAAAAGCAGTATCAGAGAGAGTATAAAATACAAGATGGAGTGGAAGAAGATGAGGCAGTACTAGAACTCTTCATTCTTAAAGAGAAAAATATTGTCTTTCCTCATAGGAAACAAGAACAGTTCAGCTTTTCCTCATTTCAGTTATTAAAATTCAGCAGAATTCTTGCTTCTGAAGCTGTTTAGGTTTTGAGCTTGCATTTATCTGCTTGCAGTCTGGACCATTTTTTCTTTTGACATATTTACGCATTTTTCATGACAAGTAAATAATATTTATATTTATTTAGCACTGAAGCAATTATGTGATATGGGCTGATAAATACTAAAAGAATATTTATCAAAACAGGAATGAAAGTTAGTAGGTTTGGGTTTGTGTCAGCACAAATTATTTATTCTCTTTACAATAAATATTTTTGTCCCTGACACCTGGGAAATCAGACCCAGCCACACATCAATAGTCTGAATAGGATTTCTAAGGAGGAAAAAACCCTTTTGCTCTCTCTGATTAATATTCACCAAATGGAAAATGGATCATTTTGGACAATATTAAAATCTTTCTTTGGAAAATTTAAATATGTGTAGATACTACTTTGTCCTTTAGAAAAAAAATGTTCAATAATTCTAGTTTACATCTTAAGGAAGGTAGGTCTTATTTCTCTTACAAATCAAACTAAACATCATCCCTCATATAAAGATGACAGAAGATCAGACACAGTAGTGGATTTAACACTTATTTTTCTTAAAGCAGGAATCGGCCATTATCAGTTGTAATTTCTGACTGGCCTTGGCAAAATGTTGTGGATTTCTGTAAGAACTTTTAATTAGGTTTTGAAGCCTTCATATCAACTGATATGAAGACATAGCTGATTTTTACCAGAGTAATTAACTCTGATTTAGGTATGTTAGGAGTAGTGACAAAGTACATGATGCAAGTAAATCAGTCATGAATCCTTAATAAACTAAGCCACCATGACATTCCATTAAGACATAAGGAACAGTTAGAAGAGTCTTACCTGCTATAAGGATTTGATTTGCCAAATAAGTGTGATAACTGCTGTTGAGTAGGCAGATAACATTAAAATATTTTTCTAAACTTTCTTTTAGGGAAAAAAAACTAGCAAACAAAACAACTCTTTGTTTTTCACAAATCCAAGAGAAAAGACTTAACCTTTGCTTCATGGGAGGACAAAAGAAGTTGATCTCTACTGTGCTTTCAGGTTTTTCACTCCATTAATTTTCTGTTTCAGGAGTGTGGTAGCATTTAGAAATCTTTTTCTTTTCTTTTTAATTGAAATACAAAGTACTATCTTATGTACTCTTAATAGGATTAAAGGGTTCATCGTTCCCTCCTGCCTAGCTGGCTAATTGTACAGATGTACATTAATTAGCTGTGTGTCAGTGTTTGTGTCTTCCACAGGTTCTGCTTTGTTTACTTGGCTGGGTATTCTGTGTTTTGAAGTTGAAGGGTGGGGGGAACTAGTTCACATGAAGTATTCAGTTTTTACTGTAAGCCTTAAAAGTCACAAATAGGTTTAAAATTGTTACTTCAAATTCCAATCATTTTCCTTAAATCAATAATTCCATGCAAGTAAACAAGGCTTTATGCAATGTAAAGGTATGTTTTTATACGTGAAAATAGAGAGATGGATGGCTATATATATTTGTGGTTCCATTGTTGTAGCTATAATGGTGTAAGGACTATCAATCTGTTAAAGCAGATAATTTTCCCATTTTTAGGGTTTTCTCTTTATATATACTGATCTTAATTACTTAATTTTGATCAAAGGCATCTAAAGAGGTGAATATAAGAATGGCCACAATCTCACAATATATCCTTTCTTTAAAAGTAGCCATAAACGGGTATAAAAAGAAAATTAAGAAGAGACTGAACGTGTATCATAATTTCTCTTAGTATCTCTAGGCTCCATGTAGTTTCAGCTTAAAAATTGAAATTTAAATTTCATTGACAACTCAGGATCAGGTTTCAGAATCAAACCAAAACTCAAATACCTATTCATACACAGATTTCCCAATTTTTTCTAAAGTTGCTCTTTTGGATGTCTTATTTTATATGTACTTAATATATGACTATTGAAAATGGGGGCTGATGACAGAAAGTGCTAAGCAACATGGCCACATTTCTGAAAACAATTTGGTAACTCTATAAATAAAAATAAGCATATTCTTACTTATCTTTATATTTGGGAATAGGTCACAGATGGAGTGCTTAGAGTTCGCCTCTTGGGGCAATTCATTATTTCCTCACCAAAACGAGACATTTTGTACCTAGAATTTTAAGGTGAATCTCTCCAAGTTTATGTATTTGTTGTGTTTGATAATACTGGAGGATTTGTTGAGAAAGAAAGAAATTAAGCATGGGAAGTTATTCTATATCAGCTTTAGAAATCTCTGCTTCAGAAATCATCCCTCAAAAGACTGGAATCAGTTGGGATAAAATACTCCTTTAAAACTAGTCACATACTTCCTATTTGTGTTTTTTTTCTCTTTGTTTTCCCCATTTTCATTATCTACTTTTGCCTCCTATTTTTCCCTGGGGTTTTTATTGTTTAATTTCTACTCCATTCAGCTCACTCCCATCCATAATCAGTGCTCAACATTTCTGTTCACTTTCCTACACCCATATGGTCTGAGTTATGTGTTTCATTTTAGCCACGGTGAGCATTCCCCTTTGAAGGCAGTGCTCATAAAATTAAGCATTGGTTTAGATCCCTGCAGGCCTTGTGGGATTACAAAAAAATTGCAGAAGATCTAGCCTGACCCGGTAGGAGATTAATACCTGTTCAGCCTAATCCTGGACCTTCAGGAAGGGGTCTTTCAAGAATGGTAGATCTACAATTGTGAATATTTTTGTCCTAATGAGGAATTATTTTTGTAAAGATTTATCCTTACAAGTACCTCAAAAGAAAACAATACAAAACAACATATAAAGAAGATGATTTAAACTACATTAATTCACATATGCATGACAAATTCAAAATGAAAGTTTTCTTTACTTACTGTAGTTTTGGTAATTCAGGAGTGAACAATGACACTAGTATTAAAGCATGTCTCCATGAAGAGGCATAGAGAAGTCATATAATCATAGAATCATAGAATCGTCTAGGTTGGAAAAGACCTTTAAGATCATCAAATCCAACCTTTAACTAACCCTGCCATCTCACCACTAAACCATGTCCCTAAGCACCTCATCTACCCATCTTTTAAATACCTCCAGGGATGGGGACTCGACCACCTCCCTGGGCAGCCCATTCCAGTGCCTGACAACCCTTTCGGGTTTTTCCTAATGTCCAACCTAAACCTGCTGTGGCGCAACTTCAGACCATTTCCCCTCGTCCTGTCGTCCATTACCAGGGAGAAAAGAAGAACCCCCACCTCACTACAGCCTCCTTTCAGGTAGTTGTAGAGGGTGATAAGGTCTCTCCTCAGCCTCCTCTTCTCCAGACTAAACAACTCCAGTTCCCTCAGTCGCTCCTCATAAGACTTGTGCTCCAGACTCCTCAACAGCTTTGTGGCTCTCCTCTGGACATGTTCCAGCAACGCAACGTCCTTCTTGTAGTGAGGGGCCCAAAACTGAACACAGTATTCAAGGTGCGGCCTCACCAGCGCCAAGCACAGGGGTATGATCACTTCCCTACTCCTGCTGGCCACACTATTCCTGATACAAGCCAGGATGCAATTGGCCTTCTTGGCCACCTGGGCACACTGCTGGATCATATTCAGCTGGCTGTCAACCAGTACCCCGAGGTCTTTTTCTGCCAGGCAGCTTTCCAGCCACTCTTCACCAAGCCTGTAGCGTTGCATGGGGTTGTTGTGACCAAAGTGCAGGACCCGGCACTTGGCCCTTGTTGAACATCATACAGTTGGCCTCGGCCCATCGATCCAGCCTGTCCAGGTCCCTCTACAGAGCTCTCCTCCCCTCGAGCAGATCAACTCTATCACCCAGTTTGGTGTCATCTGCAAATTTACTGAGGGCACACTCAGGCCCCTCGTCCAGGTCATTGATAAAGATATTAAACAAGACCGGAAGAGAGAAGAGCAGCCGAAAGGTGCTGATTTGTTTTTTTACAAGTCTTAACCTCATCAAAATGGTTGTCTGACCAGAGGAAAACACTGTCATTCAGTTATTGTGTCTCACAGCAGTATTGAAGAGATGGAAACACTTCTCTTTGGCAGAATGATTTGGTGGTATTATAGAAACACGAGGTGCACAGTGTAGCTTCAGTTTCACTGCTGTAAGCCAGGATCTAAAGGAGAAGGCTGAAGAGCTGATGATGATGAAGCAGTGGCAGCACAGAGCTCAGTCCAGGAAGCCAGTTTTTGCAGTCTACAACAAACCTGTGTTATATGACTGCACAGTTATCTCTACACAAGCTAGTTTAAAGCTTATACACATGTATATATGCATGTATATATTGTAGCCACAGTGCATGGAAAGCAGCCTTTGCACTTAAATGAGGTGATAATTACTAGGGAAAGACCAGTTTGTGGCGGTCTCCTTATCTGCATATGCTGTCTGGAGATTAAAATCACACATACATATATTCATATAGCTTAGTATATTCAGTAATGCTTTATTCAGAAAGATATGAATACCGAAGTAAATGTATCCAAACAGCTATAGAAGGAATTGATTTGAGTCAGGTTTAATGGAGTTTCCTTTTCACTCCCTATGTTAATGTCTGAATTGACTTTTGAAGAAATGGTTTTTACTCCATGTCCTGAACAAGAAAAGATGACCTTTAGAAAAGACAGTCAGTGTATACTGCAGCATTATATGATAAATGGTATGATGTATGGGCCCAGGTCATTAAGGCCTGCTAGTGCCCTCAGGGCCCTGACAGCATGATGTATCAGTGAATTTCCCCTGTGCTTACTTTACTGTGGTGGCTTAGTGCTAAAAGAAAGTTGAATGCTTTAAAAACAGTATCTTCAATTACTCACTGATTCCTTACAGATGCAGTCCTAATCCTGTTTAATTTGTGTGTTTTACTAACTATATCTCTGAGTTGTTTTTCTAATCCAAACATTACATTTCTCATACAGTTACAGGCACACAGGTCTCAACAGGATCAAAGCCCATGGTTAATTCATGAATAGAGCTACATTTCAATGATATTTCTTATTTTGGTTTATTCCCTGCATAATCTTTGATAAATTTTTTTAACCTTGAATTCTACAAACAAAAGTGCATACAAATACTTCTATTATTTGTATTAATTTGTTTTATTAAAAGTTTGTATTTTATTCCTATCTCTCTCTAACATTCTAGTCTTCTGAATTACTAGTGTCTTTTCAGTCTTTCCCTCTCTTACCTGTCTCTGGTGTTTCAAGCTAGACTGACATCAGTTTTGGTATCTATTTTAAAAATTAGACAGCGGCTAAAAAAGGAAAATTATAAAAGTACAACATTTCATTTAGTTTAATGTTATCTCTTTATAAAATTCAACATTTTCTGTCAAAATAAGATACCAAAGAGAATGAATGCAACAGAGAAAGATTTTAAAAAAAACCCAAAACAACAACAAAGCAAAAATGTTGTCATTGAAACACTAATAACTGAATTTGCAAGTGACCACTTCTGAGTATATTGCCATGCATATGCTGATTCTATTATATGTACATAACAATAAGATAGTTTAATTCACACACACATTCTTTTGCATACATATTCATACCAGAAATTATACGAATTAATGCCAAAGTTCAGTACTTGCATCTTTAGTGTTGTGATTCATATGAAGGATCACTTTATTTTCTTCTATTTCGTCAAATTTCCATTCACATCTAAATTAAGCTTCTACATGTATAAATTAAATTATGCTCAAAGTTTTTAAAATCTTTTACTAGTGCTTTATGTCACAGTAAAATCTGACCACACAGTTCATGGCAATAAATAATAAAGGAAATTCTAATTCTATTTGACAGAAACATTCCTGAAATAAGAGAGGAGTAGAGATATCTGCAAGAACTGTGTTGCCTCCTTACAGATAAACAGTGAAGAAACAAGTTTGAAATTCAGTTTAGTTTTTATACTACTGGATTTTTTTGCAACATTTTCTCAAGTTCACAATATTAAATTTTTCACACTTTTTTTTGGAGATTGCAATACAAACATATAAACTTGCAACTTACAGCTTTGTAATGAATTGAAAAAAGAAAGAAAAACGGAATAGCTCCAAAACCATAAGACCCTGCTGAGGGGAAAGGGAGAAAGGAATGAAAGGTAGCTCTAACAGACATGCTATTTTTTCGAGGCAAGGAGAGTAGTATGAATAGCACGATGTCCCCCCCAAAAAAGAACAAAGATAGACAAATGAAAATTAAACATGTGTCGGTGATTTAACTTGAATGATTTTTCAATCAAAGAAGTGGGAAAAGGATATAAAGAATGCATTAAACAAGTAAGCTAGACACAAAAGCTGGAACCAATGAAATAGGCTTCTAATTTGCTTTATCATATCTGAAGAAATACCACATGATCTAAAGGAAATTACTTATTCCATGTCAAATCATAAACATAACAGACATTAGTATGAATTTGTTCTATCTGGTTCCATTTTTTTACTTGACCCATGTTTTGTGCGGAAGCTAAATACATTTATCTCATCCAGAATAATAATAGATCACTTTCTTCAGTATTCATATAAAAATTTAATTCTAAAAAGTTATAATTTTAACAATAATTTGTGGCCAAGAAATTAACAGGCTAATAATGCTTACTGTAATAATTCTTGTCATCAGTTTTGAATTTCTTGATTTTTAGTTTTACTAAGGATCTTCTTGGATCTTCTTGTTCTACACGTGAGAAAGAGCTACTAGGAGTAGGCAAGTGAAATTCACTATACTCTTCTGCTATCTCATTCTTTCATGGCATTAATTATTAAAAAAAAAAAAAACAAGCCAACAACTAAATAACTTTGTCAGTGTATTTTCCATGCTTCCCCCCAACGCTCCCCAATGTTGATTGCCTGCATTCATTCCAATTCTATTTGTTTTGAGAAGGGCCACTGAGAATTCAGATAACATTGTGTAATAGAAGATTTTCTGGGCTTTTTTTTTCTGTAACAGTATAACAGTACTTCCTTCTTTTTCTTCTTCTTGTCTGAACAGAAACTAGCAACTTCACTCTTTGATCATCAACAGCCTACTGAATTACGAACTGTTTTTATTAAACAGTATATTATGTCACTGAGTGCTTTTCCCTGAACAGCTACTGTTAATTTACAATTTAATATGTTGTATGAGTTGTTGAAATTGTTTTGAAATGTGGATTACTTTGCACTTGACTAGTACTGGATTAATCTGCCTTCATGTTGACAAACAATAAGTAATGCAAGTAAATACGTCTCAGAGTACACAAAGAAAAGATTTGCAGTGTTAGAATATGCTGTGAGTACAGCCACTTTTCTGGTAATAACCATACCCTAAAGACTACTTTACAAGTGTTTGCATCTACTGAGCTATAAAGGCATTGCAGCAAAACTGTAATCTTTTAAAATTATTATTGGCCACATAAGTAAAAATTTATTGGAACTGAAAGACAAGCAAAGTAAACAACTGTTTATAAGAATAAACTGTCTGACAAAACCCATAAAATTATTCTGATTTCCTAGAATCAATGGTATTTTCTTATTCAGCACATTTAGCTTATCTAATTAATAGCAATACATGCACATCTACAAACAACGATAAGTACATAATGCATGAGATTCATAGATACACATGTAGATATATGTTTTTGAGGGAGGTACAATTAGGATGAATAACACAATTGGGTTTTCCCCTATGAAAAAATCTCTGAGAATGATCTAATTATTTCTCAAACCTTATACCATGCATTTTCCCCTTAAGCTCTACTTACAGTTAGATACAACTTTCAAAGCTTCATAGCTAAAGTCTGTACAGTAATGATTCCTGGAGATAATGCTTTAGTTAAACAAGCAACTCAGAGGTGAAAATTATAGAAGTTTAGTCCTACACCACCTCAGGAGTTATTTGGCTTCATAACTTACTGAAGGTTTCTGGTTAAAGAAGTCAAGCTGCCACTGAAGCAATCTATCATCAAATAGAACTACATGTAGAAAGAGTGATAAATACAGAAATTACTACATTGTTAACATGTTCATCTGAATGTTTTAAGGACTACAATTATTTTAAAAAGCTGAACTGTTCTTCTAAGACAAGAAAATAAAAATATTATATATTTCTATACATTTCTAATACATAGATATATGTTTCCAAGGGGAGTAAGGAGGCTTCAGTGACTCACTTGGGCTGAGAAGTTTGGTCTATGATCTTATGTTACATGGGATAATTTCAGCTTTACAACAAAAAGATGTGCATAGATTTTATTTTTTTTTTAAATCACATTTCTGGAATGCAAAAGATAACTGTATGTTTTTTTGAATCGAGGTCTTAGTATTTTTTTTTTCCCCCAAGCATTTTTTAACAAAGCAATAGGTTTTGATAACAGACAGTGCATACAGAAGTACCAGTTGTCATTAGTTATTAATTCAGTTCTGAGGAATTTAGCCTCTATTCTTTGCCTGAGTGATACCTGTGACAACTAAAGAAGCCCATTCAGAACTCATTGTAGACTTTTTCTTTAGATTGTATGAATATCCTTCAGACATAGTGTAAGAGACATAGTGCAACAATTTGAAATGCATCAGAAACAGGCTTGGATTTTCACTGAAATTAACAGAGAAGACTGAGAAACCACAGGGATGTGGTGCGGGTGGTGAAAATAAGCCAAAAGATGAGAGAGTGAAACTAACAGTTTGAACTGAGGAAGCATTCCTTCTCCACAGTCTATCTGGTGATTCTCGTATGCCCCATGAGAATAACCAGCTTCTTACCATCGAGCACCTAGGTTGGTTACATCCTATACCTGTGCCAAATTTTCAGTGCTTCAGAGGATGATGAGTGATCTCCCACCCTCCTTCCTATTGAAGTTATATTGTATATCAAGAAGGAAGAAAAACATTTCCTGAAGCATAGAGTTGGTGTAATACAGGTGTGATGCAAGCATACATGATTAACAAACATAGATAGATAGAAGGTTTTTCATTAGTTGCAGGATCACAGTCAGATGCATCATGGCACAGGAAAATTCAGTAAATAACTTTTGTATTAAAGTTATCCTCTTTTGCTGTGTTTATATGCAAGTGAATTTTACTGGTGTTGGAGAGCAATCTGATTACCACATGGAATGACATTCACCAGTGATTTCTATAGCCACAAAGAAAACTTAGTGTAATGTCATTCTTTCTCTAAATCACCATTAATTCAGAAAATCTTATTAGTTTTTCCTGCTTAGAAATAGTATCTCATAAAAAAAAAAAAAAGAGGAATATACATTTTTGATCATACACATATTTTCAATGCATATGCTTTGCAAAATAGGAATGCCTAGCAAATTATATACTCAGTAATAACTGTCAAGTGTCCCTAGTTCTTATTTTAAGACTAAGGGGATGTACTAATGTTAAATATGTTTTTGGTTCTGAGCAAATCATTCTTCTCTTCTGACAGAGTAATACTATTAGAGTAATATGCCCCTGATGCCTAAGCTGCATCTAACTGAACACTGCTTATTACTGTCAAGCAAAGCAGTAGTCAAATATATATAATTTGTTTCAGCTCTGTCATCTAACACAGTATGGAATACAAAGTTAGTGTCTAATGTGGAAAATATAAATCAGACTATAAATAACTTCTAAAAAAGCAAGCATAATAAAAGTAATTTATGTATTGAACAAGTACAGAACTTGCATTAATATCACAGTGCTGTTAAGCAAATAAAAGAGAATATAATTACATGGAAATATGCCATTTGCAGATAACTTTCTTTAGCTTTTTTATGTGAAGTTTGCAAAGGGATACACAAAGCTGGCATAGCCACTTTATATGTCAAAACCTTGCCATAATCTGTTTGTATGCTGGTAGAATCATCAAAGTCCTAGCATCAATAAAATACAAAAATCACATTTCCATTGATTTTCTTTGGGGTACGATTTCACCTATCTATCTGAACAGAGTCTTATAAACTATTCCTGAAGAGGAAACCTGGCTTACATATTTACTGATTTATCACCTGTGGTTATGGGTTTTTCACAGAATGGCTGAGGATGGAAGAGACTTCTGGAGGTCTTCTGGTACAAGCCCCCTGCTGAAGCAGGACGACCTATGGTCAGTTGCCCAGGACCATGTCTAGAAGTTTTTTGAATACCTCTATGAAAGGAGACTCCACAACATCCTTGGGCAATCTGTGCCAGTGTTCAGTCATCCTCACAGTGAAAACCTGTTTTCTGGAAACTCCCATGTTTCAGTTTATGCCTATTGCCTCTTGTCACTAAACACCCCTGAAAAGAGCCTGGCTGCTTCCTCTTTGCACCCACCCTTCAGGAGTTTATATACATTGATAAGATCCCTTCTGAGCCTTCTCTTCTCTAGGTGAACACTCCCAGCTCCGTCAGCCTTTCCTCAAAATTGAGATTCTCCAGTTCCTTCATCATCTCAGTGACCCTTGCTTGGCCTGTTGCCAGTATGTCCATGTCTCTCTTGTACTGGGGAGTCCAGAAATGGATGCAGCACACCAGGTGTGGGCTCACGCGTGCTGAGTAGAGGATCACCTCCCTCCACCTGCTGGCAACACTCCTCCTAATGCAGCCCAGGATACCATTAGCCTACTTTGCAGCAAGGGGACATTGATGGGTCATGCTCAACCTGGTGCTCACCGAGACCCCCAGTTCCTTTTCTACCAAGCTTTTTTCTGGTTGGGTGACTCACAGTATATATTAATGCATGATCCTCTTCAGTTCTGTCAGTGAAAATATTAGCTAACCTGGCCATAGCCTGCAGGTCTGAAGATATCAGGATCAAAAAAGACAGCAGTTGCAGTGATGGGGAAATGATGCCTTCTTCCAGCTCCTGAGGACTGAAGAACAAGACTGGGAATCTCCAAAGTTGGAGAAGACCCTGGGGGAAGAGAAGCCCCATCTGCAACACAGGACCATAAGCTACTCAACACTTTCTCTGAGATAAAATACCTACCTGGGCTTTAGGTAATCTGTAATCTGTGCTTTAGACACCTGGAGAGCGTGGGGCTGTCATACTGGTTCTCAGATGTCCAGGTGGGAAGCCAGACTTTAGTGTCAATGTTAGCCAGGTTGCAAGCTAACCTTAGTAATAAAGTCCAAATGTACACCCAGTTTTAGATTGCAGATGCTCTGGAGTTGCTGCCAAGCAACAAAAACTCACCTGCATTTTCGAAAACTGATGTGTTTCTATGAACCATTTCAGCTTTTAATTGTTTTGTCACAGTATTCTTGACCAGCTCCAGTTATTTTTATAAAATTTGCCCATCCACTGTTGACATTTAAACAAGTTTGATATTCATCTATAACTACTAGCTTTTGAATATTCACAGACTATACATTTGAGAAGTTTAATAGATATTCCTTTATGACATTACCCATCATAATTATTGCATTGCACTTTGTAATTATATCTTATAAATATGATTGCATGCATTTACACTAATTACACAATTACAGATAATTTCATGAATTATGGAAACACATAAAGAGTGACTAAGCTTTACTGAAAGAAAAGAAATAAGTAAATCTGCAAAATACAAATGTCCTTAAGAAAGCATTGAGAAAGTGAAAGGATTCTACCCAAAGCTTGTAGATTAAGCATTTCCTTCCAAAATACCTTAGTATATGCCAAAAATTATATTAGCTGAATTCATGGTTAATTTGGTAAACATAAATTTTCTGTACTTACTAAGTCTATTGCAAGTTCTTCTAGACAGAGTCTTCTTGCATTCATATGCTCTGTTATGAAGATATATAAATACATGGTCAGGCAGACTGTTTAATTCTGTGAAAACGTCATTGAAACTATATGTATACTTATGTTCTAAGCACATATCAGTGATACTATGTATGAAAATCTACTACTTCAAACCTTTAAAAGGAACAGAATATATAGTTGGAAAGCATAGCGTTTATCATCACATGATGCAAATTCTCTATCCACTTGCATCTCCTGTAGTCAATTGAATCTTTTCATAACAAACCAGAAGAGGATGAAAAATATGGCCAAAATTATCATGGTCATATATCTCATACAGTGAAAGTGACAACAACATCTATAGGGACAAATACTGCCATGAAAGCTTTTAAACTGGAAAAGAATGTGTTCACTGAAATAACAAGAAAACACTAAATAATCAAGTAGTTCATCTCTTTTCTGAACAGATTAAGAAAATAGCATGATGAAAATCAAAGACCTTTCTCTTCTTTTCATGCACTTGCCTTGTATCAAAAAAGTGAGTTGATTAAAGATAAAAGACCACATAATGGCAAAAGTATAACATATAAGCCTACTGTCCTCCAACTGGACTTCATGATATAAATGGATTTAAGTAAATTGAGCCCAGATTTTGTAAATATTTAGGTATCTGCTTAATTTTTGTTTATTTGTAGTTATATTACTGTATTTATACTGCAAGATGTCAAGCAGAAACGCTTAAATCTACTCCTGATAACACAGTTTTCCTTTTATGATATTGTAACATTAATTTATATAAATTTATTTGCTAATAAAAATATCTCACAGAAATGTAACAGAAATCATTAGAATTTCCACATTTTGCAAATGCATTAAGTAAGCATGAACATAGACATTACAGAAGCCTAGCAGGTAGATAATAATTAATGAAGTTATTACAGATAGTTCATTTTTGATAATGCGCTCAGCTTATAACAGCATCAAAAGAAGGTGGCTTAACTTCATATTTAAATTTTATGTGCCACACAAAAAGTACAAAAGTACAAAAGTAGAGTAACACATTAATGAGCCAGATCCTATGTGTATAACATACATTTTTTTATATGACTAATGGATTTTTATGGTGATGCAAAGCCAAAAAGATAATAACAACATACTCCATAAGCATGTCGCTAAACAGCATTGCAGAAAACAAAATTTCGAATCCTTGTAAAGATATTAGAGCACTGTGTGGTTGCTAATGGTATGCTTACAGAAAAACATTTGAAAACTTCTCCTTTAGTATTTTAATGAGTTGTCACCACACTTCACAGCTTTCTGCACAGGATAAGCAAGGACAGGTCAGGAAAGGTATTACAGATGTATTGAAAAGCACCTCTAGGGAGTAGCACAGGAAAGCTTTAAAACTGGAAGAAGGAAAAAAAGTCATCACTGAAACAACAAGGAAACTTACAGGTGACACACTACACTAGCAAAGAAAAAAATCAAATTTGCAACAGGAATGAATGGAAATTCACTAAAAAAATGTCTGGAGACACTAATCCAGAAACAGAAAAGTTCTTTGGTGATGCCAGTTCATCTACTAATGCATGTCAAGCCTACTAATGCATAACCTTGAAGGACTCAGGTAATTAGCTGTACCAAATAATCAAGTCACTAAGCCTGACCAGTACCTCCACTTCTGTTCCTTCACTCTATGCAATTATTTCAGTTTTTTAAGATCACAGCTTTGTAGCTTAACTTAAATTGCCACTGCAGTCACCCCACACTGATTTATTATTCCAGGAACCCTTGATTCTATGTGATTTGTTAACAACTTCAATCAGTTTAGTAGTAAGGCTTAAGTAACAAACACATATGGCCTACTTTAAATGTCAATTAAGATTATATCAAACAGTTTTCCTAACATCATCTGAAAATGAAATTAGCAGTTGGAAATAATTGCTTTCTAAATAAATGTTTATTTAATTGTAGAGATTAACAATAAAATCTTTAATTCCTATCTGATTTTTTCATTCATATCTTCCCATTTTTCTACTTGTAAAGTGCTTCTATTCTCCAAATAATTCTTTCACCATAATGTATTGGCTTAAATCATCTTCTGACAGAACAAACAGGGGTTTGAGACAACACTGCCTATTAGATTTTTGCCCCAAACTCTCTTGCTTACCTCCCAGCTCCCACCCTTGATTCTTCTGCCTGTATGATTGCTGCTGAATTAGAAGCCCTGGGGCTTCACAAGTCATGGCTTGAGTCAATCACATACTGAAGTCAGCTCTAGGCCAACAGTCATATACAGGCTCTTGAATGATATGTAGATAGATAAATAAATTCCAGTTCAACAGTCACCCCTGGTGTATGGTTGGACTGCCTCAGGGTTGCCCTTGTTTCACTTCAGCTAATGAGCTCACTGTGACTGTTCGCAAGTCTTTTCAGTGCTAGGCGTCAATGGGAGGCCAGAACCAAACAAGTCTCAGTAGAAGCCACTAAACAGTCCTAGGGAGAATGTTTGACTTTGGAAGTGTGCAAAATATTGTATAGGGTCATCTGTCAAAGATTTAAAATTTTGTCATTCCTTCCCAGATTCAGTAAAAGGGAAGTCTGAAAACATTAAAAATACTGTGCAAAAGACTCTCAATTTCCTGGAAACATTTAAGTGTTATTCCAGTGTGATAGATTAAAAGAAAAAAAAAAGAAAAACAAAACCCAAAAGATAGCAAAGAAAACCCAACCATCCACCACCCCCACCATATATAAACAGGATTCTAAGCCTGAAATACAAATAGAAGAGGTAATCAAGACTTAATATCACACTGAAATACAAACACTGGGACAAGGAACTAGAAATAATACTGCCAGACTCCAGAAACAGTGAAAACGTGTTTAAGACTAGTAATTCAGTCATTACCAGGGCACTGATAGCTAAATGTCCAGACCACTCCTGATACAGAGTAGAGACCCTCACTGAGTTGGTGATTTGGTTACCTACTGCCACAAGCATCAAAATACTTCTATCTGAATCAAGAAGCTCAACACAAAGAATGAATGTCTTTGCTCCTAGTGATGCTCTTGCCAGATATTCCGTGTTTCAGGTACAGAAATGTAAGGTGTCTAATCCTGTATTCATGTAATATTTGCAGTCAGTTAACTACTGTTGCAACTCACAATCTTTATAAAAATGCCTTTTGAGATTTTATTCACATGTGCAAGAAGGAAGGACTGATAAAACTTCTTCACTTCCCTAGTATAAATGGGGAAGAGATAGCATTTAGCATTACTCCTTTGGAAGAACAAAAACAAATGAAGCATAATGTTTTACTAAAGTGAATATCATGACAGGTCTGGAGGACCAACTCATATTGCAAACTAATGCTTGCTGTGTGAAGGACTGGCTGAATGGCAGGGCTCAAAGGGCTGTAATAAATGGGGTTACATCTGGCTGGCAACTTGTCACCAGCCATGTTCCTCAGGGTTCAATTCTAGGGCCAGTTCTGCACAATATATTTATCAACGATCTGGATGCAGGAGTTGAATGCACCATTAGCAAGTTTGTTGATGATACCAAACTGGGAGCTGCTATTGACTCTCTTGAGGGTCAAGACACCTTGCAGAGGGATCTAGAGAGATTGGAGCACTGGGATATGATTACTGGGATGAAATTTAATGAGACCAGATGCCAGATTCTGCACCTAGGATGGAGTAATGCCAGGCAAAAATATAAACTGGGAGAGGAGTGGCTGGAGAGTAGCTCTGCAGAAAGGAATCTGGGGGGGCTGGTCAACAGCAGGCTCAATATGAGTCAGAAGGGAGCCCTGGCAGCCAAGAGGGCAAACTAGGGTGCATCAAACATCGTACAACCGCTGGTCAAGAGAGGTGATTGTCCCACCGTATTCAGCGTTGGTGCAGCCTCACCTTGAATACTGTGTGCAGTTCTGGGGCCCACAGGAGGATATGAAGGTCCTTGAATGCATCCAGAGGAGGGCAACAAAGCTGGTGAAAGGGTGGGAAGGCAGAAGATAAAAGTATTTCTTAAAAATGTCGTGTTTTCAGAGTGTGAACTGCTGAATTCTGGGGCAGGTTGGTATCATATAGTGCACATTACAGAATCCTGACACAAAAGGCACAAGTCAGGGAAATAATCTGGCCAAAGCATAGGTGTGGGATCACTGATAGCTAATGGAAAGTCAATCCTTTTGTCCTTTCTATTACAAGAAAGACAACAACGTATAAAATGAAACCTTTCTCTCTATAGAGTCTTGTCTTGGGAAACTATTAGTCCACCAACTACAGACACATGGAGAATTGTGTGATCCTAGAACTTGAGCATATCTGAAAAATATTCCTCGTTATTGAATTACCATGTCCCTATATAGATCTGAAACATGATAGCTAGCTTTTTAGAAATGGAATTCCAGTATCTTTTGACACAGGTTCTAAAAGCACAAAGAAAGGTATATAAACAATGTGGCTTTGATGAAAGCATACATAGGGCAGGTTTTGTCTGAATGTACACATAGAAGTTCCCTCTGCTCTTTGCAAAGTTCTTTAAACTCAAATGGAGAACAATGCTGCTAACCTGCTTTAACTCTTTTATCACACCTGTATTCAGAAGCAGGCATATTTAATACCAGAGGTATTTGCCACCACAGAAACACAAGAGGTTCTTGAATCTGCTCTGAAGCAGAAGCTGCAGAAAATATTAGTAGATAAAGCAGATAAAAGAAGCTTCAAGTTATGCAAATCAGTAGTGAAATTACTCTTTAAAATTGAATTCATGCTTTGGAACTATGCAAAAGTGATTCTATACTTTTTTACAGATTGAAAATTAAGAAAATGCATATATAATCCTAATAATAGTTAACTATGGGCCATAAATAGTATTTATGTAATATTAACTGAAGGAGAACTAGGTCACTAAATTAAAAATTATCAAGCAAGCACAGAAACGGTTGCTTTGAAACAGACATCATGTAAAATAGCAGGCTGTCAGGAGACAAATTGTTGATAGCATTTAGGGCCGTGGCAATAAAATGATAGCATAGCCAAAGCTCATATATAACTTCCAAATTGAGTTATTCAATTATTGATGCAACAATGGTCACTGTCAGTTTATTTTTCCCTCAGCTGTCACTCTCTCAACAGAGGTAAGGACAAGGGAGTTTGACCTCTGCTATCTTTATGACTCTTCAAGTGGTAGGAAGATGTTATTAAAGAATAATTACAATGTTTTGCACAAATCATTCAATTAAGGAATTAAATACTTCCGTTTATTTTCCATAGAAAAAACCACAGAGGACTAGTACTGTGGTGTCTATTTCAGATATTTGATGGAAATAATGGGGGGTGGTGGGGTGGTGGGAGGAATATCTACCTCATTCTTTGTAACTTCTCATTTTATTCAGTATTTAAAACTTCACATATTGTTCAAATAATGTACATTATCTAATTCTGTCCTATTCAGGCAAACTTCTCTTCATGTGATTAAGACATGGAAGTCAGGTCCATTGTACCTGAAGTTTACATACAGTCATGGCTATGGCATTGTCTCATAAAGTTTTTGAAATGAAGATTTAAAAAATGAAACACTGATTCCAATGACCTATGTTCAGTATAGTACTGATCAATGACTCAATCAGAGTAGAAAGAATTCAGCAGAAAGGACCCGGTGCATATGAAATTCATTGCCTTGCTGGATCAATATCTGAACCGTCTGTTGAAGTCCAGTACTGGTAGATAGAAATTGCAAGTTATTATAATCTGAGGGCTATTTGATGAATGATAGGGAGCTGACAGAAAATCTCAGTTCCCAGTAGCTCTGTTACAAGTGTCTATATAGCTAAAGTCATCATCACAATTGGCATTTCTATGTCTATTCCAAGACAGACATTAGCTAAGAATGAAATATACTGATGCTGGAGGCTTTTAGTTGCAGCAGATAGTTTTTCCTTTAAAATTTCTGTGTCACTGTGATTAACATGGCTTTATCCCTGATCAATCTAGTATAAAATGATTGATGCTAAATTAGGTATTAAAACATCTAAATCTACTTGTTCTTAATGTTTTACTCTCACAAGGTGATCCTTATGTGAACAAAAAGAAAAATAAATTAGATAGCATGGAAAATCACTGGTAATTTCTATCTATGATGTAACTTCCTAGGGAGAAAAATGATAATTTTCAGAGTGATTTCTGAACATGAAATTTGCTCATACAAGCTATATAATGTTCCCTATGAAAGATCTTCAAAAGCACATATGAAACGGGCACTAATACCAACTGTTGACTGTCAGATTATATAATGTGCGTATTTTTTTTGTCACTTAAAAATATTTATGCCATGTGATTTTATTACACAGTGAATCATTGCCTGATTTCCACAAAGTTAAAATATTGCAGCAAAAAAGCATTCATACTTTTCCCTGCAAATCTGGGGAAAGGATAACAATGATGGCAGCAAATATGTCCAACACCATATGAATATTACTTACCTAGATTGAAAACAGTATGAATTTCAGCCGTTTGATGTTTAGTACATTACAAATTTATGAGAATATATGTATGATTGTATTAAATAGTCCATCAGAAACTATTTCATCCATGACCTGTGGTAGTTTATACTGTCTTCTGATGCTCAGGTTTTCTGAAAGCTGTGAATACCAACAGCAGTTGCAGAAAGATTTGTTGTACATTAGCTAATGGTATAGGTTTCAAGTCACCATAGGAAACCATGAGACTTTTAGAATGGTTTACAAATATTATAGTTGAGTATGGTAAAAAAACCCAAACAAACAAAAAAAAAAAAGAAGCAAGAGTATTTCAAATAATGTATACATTGTGCATTTCATACAAATCTGTCAGAAATCCCATTAGATTATATATATCCTGTTGAAATATGGTTAGGAAATACCAAATAAAATGAAACCGTTGGATCTGTCAAATCTCCAAGACATCCTAAGACACGGTAGGTTTTCAAATTCAGAATCCTTGGGGAACAATGTTCACATTGCTGAGGAGTGTTATGGAGAACAGCTTTGTACTGTTCAGAGTTCCAAATCAATTCAGATATTTAAAAAGAACTAAAACAGACTTGGGAAAAAAAGCATGCAGTTAAAGGATGACCACATGAGACCTATAAGAATATATCAGGATTCTGCTTTTTTTAGTAGTTATGAAAGGAGGGGAAATAAAAGTGGAACTAAAGCACCTTTCATTCAGAAATAAACCTTCTTCACCAAAATTTGGATAACAACAAGATATTTGCAGGTTTTAACAGCTAAACAGTTAATAGTTGGCCATGTAATATAGTTTGGATGAGGGAGTTTGCTAAAAAAAATGTGCAATGTTTGGAATACACATTCATCTTTTGTTTTTATGAGATTAGGTGGATGGCAGGGTGCAACACAGCCCAGGTAATACCAAACTATACAACTAAAATGAGAATATAAAATAAGTTAACACAGAGGAAAAGATTCTGAATTCTAGAAGACTGAAGATATATGAACATCTAATATATTGCCAGGCACTAGAAGTGTCAGATGTGGTGATTCAACAGCCTATATGGCTATTGTTGACTTCTGGAGAGGTGTTCCTTAATATTTTATATTTCAAAAGGTAACATGATTCACATATTATCTTATTAAACCACACAGTTCTAGTACAACTTCTACCCCTAAAAAGGAAATCACACAGGAAAGCCTCCCTTATGTTATTGTAAATCTCAGCCATCATAAGCATCTTAGTTCAGAATTACCCCAATAGAGGCTCTGCTGAGAGCTTAAAAAAATAAAAGTTTTCAGATGTCTCTCATTATTCTAAGCCACCGTCTCTTCTGCTTTGGAATTCTTGGGGTACCCCACACTGGTAATCTAAGTCTTGGCTAATTTGCCAGTTCTGATTTTTCTTTGATGAAGTTATAAATAGGAATTGAATTTAACACTCTAAACACTCAGGCTCTAAACTGAAAATACTGGGAAGTAGTATAGATGACCTTGTAAACATCAGCTTAGTAAATATTTAAATTTTAATTTCTGTTTTATCAATGAGTTATGTTTTCTGATTATACTGGTAAGCCTGTCTCCATACTTTGCCAAAGTGTTTCAAAACTTGTTATGGCAAATGCTGTTTCATGAAAAAAACCCAACCAAACAAAATAATCGTGATGCCTGTAATTCCAAAGGATCAGCCTCAGCAGGCTTTATTATTTCTAGAAAATCTCAAGCAACATTTATTCCTGAAGGAACAGAATATTCCAGATTATTTTCTCCTATTTCCTCTCCCATTTAAAGTTGCCTTCTGATCATAAGGAAGCCAATAGCAAAAATCCTGACTGCAAACTGTTTAGTCCTACTGCTTAATCTACTCATAAGCAGAAAAAATATTTTAAAAGCAAGAATAAAAAATTCTGAACATGCAAGGTAATTTTTAATCTAACTGTTAGAACAGTAATAAGCATAAGAGTCTAATCTGCACACCACTTAAAACTGTAAATTGATTGAGACAGAATTAAAGATGTACAAAACTCTTAAACAGCACAGTTTAAAATCAGTAAGAAATCTGATGCAGAACAGATGATAGAAATGTGAAACATAAAGAGAACAATATACAGACTAAACATCAAGAAGCACTTCTAAATGCAGTTGGCTAACATACCTTTGGATAGCCTAAAGGGCAAAGGTATTGAGAGAAATGCAGCAATGCAATCAAGTAGGAATCAGAAGGAAATGATGCATCAGAATGGATAAACTTCAGTAGACTAAATAGCACTCATGCCCAATCATTTTTCCAACGTTATGAATTGGAAATACAAAAAAAAAAAAAAAAAAAAAAAAAAAAAAGGCAAACCCATCTCACAAAACTCCAGAATTATGGATTTCTTTTGCGTATTATGTCACTACAAGAAATTGATTTTGCTGGTTAACTTTCAAATGTCTTTAAAACATGCAAATGCTGACTTTGAAAGCAAAAGTGTGTGCTGCAACAAAAAATGAAATTACAGTATGTATAAATAGGAGTGCAAGAAAAGGGAGAATATTCATGAAGTTCCAGACTGGACCCATTTCACGACTGGATACCAAATGTCCATTCTTTAGCTACTAGAATGGCAATCAGAGGCAGTGAAAGAATTTGCCATAGAAAGCAATGGATTAGATCAAGAGGTCCTACGTTTTAAGATATATGGGATTATCATAAGAATGTGGTCCTGTTTGGTCAATGAAGTAGAGGAAAAGGGATTTTTCTTGTCCCAGTGCAGAGAAAAAAAACAGTTACAGAAGGAAATCATGGCTAAAGTAGAAGTTGTGAAGAGAATTATATCTGAAATTTCCTTAGTTCTCTTACAGCAAATGGTGTAGCTTTTTCAAGGCAGCACTTCCTTCCAGTGCTGCACAACATATACTGAAATCCAAAACTGCTCAAGCAATTTATTTTACTTTTTAGCAAAAGCCCACTGAATCTAAGAATTAACAAATTATTTTGGCAACTTCATTGTCTTTTTCCCTGGAAAGAAAGAAAAGAGGGTTTTTGAATGCAGTGAACTCATGTTAGCTGATTTTTAATTTCATGGAACACAGAAAAAGTAATTTTATGTCAGAGATGTGCTTCTGATAAATATAAGACACTAACACAAACAAGGTGGTAATATTCTTTAATGACACAATTCAAATAATAATAAAAAAGATGAAGTTGTAGTAAAACTATGTTACAAGTAAGTACTAGCTCTTTCTACATTACTTTGCCACCAAGATTGATTAAGCATAGAATTATTTTAAAAAGTTGAAATGCTAATTTGTATTAAGTCAGGCAAACTTCTATTGTTTTGAAATTTCTTTGCAAATTATTTACAAATGTCTAACAACTAGAGGTTGAAGTTATGCTAGTATAATAATTTGCTATCTTATTCATGCAGAAGACAATTATTAATGACTTCCATTACTACAGTTAAAATGCATAAAGTCAGTCTTATTTATGAATTCGAATGTACTCATTTTCCAAGTTTAAATTATCACGTATGAAAGTGAGACATGATTTAAAATTTAACAGAAATAATGCTTAAGAGTATTAATATTTTAAATTGCAAGAGGATTATATTATTGCAGAGACAATAGATGCTTTCTAAACACCTGCTTATTATATTTTTATCTCTGTCTCATTAATCCAAATGTGGGAACAGTGTTAATTTTTTTTTTTTTACAATAAATGTTCAGTTACTGTATGAGATCTTTTCTAGTTCTTCATCTTGAACATTATGTCTATTACCTGAAGCATGTGTTTCTGTACATGGTCAGAAACCTCAACATTACATATTCAGCCACCACTCTAACAGCACCCAAAGTATTTTTTCCAAGATAGGGGAAAACTGTGTATAGCATTCTCAATTTAACTCAATCCAGTTTAGTGAAGCTGTTCTTTTTCAAATCTGAAAGAAGACAACCTTGCTGACTGAGTTTCTGAAGTCAAGCAGCTGTTTCTGTTTTCCCAATGTGTCACAAAGAGAATAGAATTTGTATTTGTCTGTAACTGGTTTTAATATTAACTGTAATGAGTCAATATTTTCTCTGAACAACTTTTGGATTCTTGGATAGTTGAACTTTGAATCAGAATTTTGGGCCCCAACGTCTAGCTCATGCTAGATGACATATATCTACAAATGATGCAAAATGAACAGGAATATTCTGAGGTGTTCTTTTTAACAGCTCTATAATTTAGGTATTTCAATAAATTTTGAAGGAAGAGGAATTGACACATTTCTACACAACTATGAAACCTGAAATCAAGATGCACACTGAAAAAGTTCTTTTTCTCATTAGTCTGATTTTTAAGAAAACATGTATGCAAATATGGACTTTTCTAAATTTGATTTGATGGATTTTTTTTGTGTAGTAAATTAAAACCATATGTAATTCATATTCATATGTCCTAAGAAAACTGAAGAAAAAAAAAAGGAAGATATTTTTCACCAAATCTACTTTCAGAAAGAAATATAATATTGCTAAGTTTAGTTTTGACTGTCCCAGGGTGCCTAAGAATTCATTGCAGTCAAATGGATAACCTTTAATCCCAGTGCTTAAAGTAAATTCAGTCCTGTGTGTGGAACATGCCAAATATGTTACAGGTTTTTTTATGTAACTGTTCAGCATTCTCAGTATGACCTTTCAGTATTAAGTATATATGACTATTTTTTAAGTTTACTTTCCGAAAATATTATTTTCAAGAATGATCTATATGAACCTTATCCATATACTTAAATTTGGCACTTAGCCCTATTTAGTGTTGAACACCAAATGATCTCAAACATAAGTGACTTCGGAGATCGGTTCTCCATCTATTCCCCATTGGAAATTGTTCTTCTCACTCTGTGAAAAATCAGAACATGCATAGTGCAAATAGTGAACATAACATTTGTCTTCCTACATTACTATTTAACAGCCTGCCACATGTTTTGAAGATATAAAAACTGCTTTTACAGAGTAATGGTTCAGATCTTGAAAAAATTTCTGTGTAAGTCCTTTAGCATCTTTTCCTCTCATTTGCAAATAGCCATGTCTGGTTCCATGCTTAAGGGCAAAAATAAGAATGAAGTTGGTGACTGAAAAGAGCACTTTAAATATTATATAGATACTTACTAATAAAAGAATGGTAGAGCCAAATATGTTACCTAAATTATGATTTCAAAGGATGTTTTTAATTAAGAATGATATTACATGTATTTTATGGCCGTTAATGTTTTTCAAGGTTATTTGAAACTTACTAGTTATCATAGCAACTCAACTTTCACAAACTCTGGCCTAATTTTAGGTATTAGGAGTCTGGCATGGAATCAATGTAAACAAAGAGCAGTATCAGGGAATGACTCAGGTTCAAAATTCCAAACACAAAGGTCTGAATTCTCAGGAAACATTTGACTTTTACAAAATTAAAAATGTGACGCAAAGATAGCATTGCATTGCCTTGCCATTTGATTTTGGTATCATCACAGGCTGTTCTGAGTCTTATTTCAGGAAGTCTGTTTTTTCTGCAACTAAAAGCACTGAATCAAGATGCAAACTTTTTGTTTAATATGTAAGGGGACTGAAACAAACACCACAGCATTTAAAACTTAAATAGGAAATCACAGCTGGTTATTACATCTCAAGTATTATAATAACCATGAGTATAAATCAGTACCTCCTTTAGAGAAAATAAAAATTAAAAATCTTTAAAAAATGCATCTTCTACTGCCCACATCTTCTCCCTCTCTTTTTAATACCAGAAGGCCACTTTAAAAGGAAATTTTGTTATGTATTTATTTCATTAACTGGACTTTATAAAGTAGCACCTTTTCAATATAAGAACAGACAATTGCTTATGATAAACAATGAAATTTTGCTTTTTCATAATACAATGTCATTTCTTTGAAAATCTAACTTGGCCTCTATTTTATTCATCAATATACCTTTTATCAACAGTTCACCTCTTTCCTTCATTTATTTTCACTCCTTTGTGCTAGTCAGCAAGGTTGTTGGGTGAATTATTCTTAAATGAACAGTTGTTTGATTTTCACATTTGAGCATTTCACTGCTATTTTCCTGTCCCAAAGAAGATTCACGTGAGCTAGCTACCTTGTAAGTTCAACTCAGAACAGAGAAAGAAATTAATTAGATCAATATTGTGATAGGCAATATCACGCTGTGCTAAACTAAAAGAACCCTTAGAAGCAATTAATAAAAGTCACAACCAGATTAAGTGCACAAAGAATCGTGAATTTGTTTACATGTTGCCTATTTTTATGAGAAGCACTGAATGAGTGGTTGCATTCAGCTATACATACATAGCTATATCATAACTAGAAAAAAAAAAATATATCTTGAAGTTACTGATTGCTGAGTCAAAATATTAGCAATGAAGTAAGTCATCCTCAGCTATACCCAACTGAATTTTGGGTATACCCAAACTAGTTGTTTGGGTAAACCCAACTAGTTTAAACTGGACATATAACTCATTGCAGTATTTAGAGATTTCTACAGACAGACAATTAATCAAATAGAAGTCTAACTTACATTTCTTAAAACATTATCCTAGCAGAACAAAGTGCATCTTAATGCAAAACAAAGACAGGTTTATATTTTTCACAAGTGTTTATGTATTCTGTAAGAAAGAAACACTTTACTGCTTAGTATTTCCACTCAAGATCTGCGTTGTCAAATTAAAAGATGCATAAATGTTAGCCTGGTCAGTACATATTGGTTATATCAATCCTGTATGAACAAAAGAATCACCACCATTCACAAGAAATAAAACCTCACAGATACATTAAATGTCCTAATCCAAAGAGCAGTCTTGTCTTCTCCCATAACACATAGAGCATTCCAGGTTATTTTTGTTGTTGTTTCTAGGAAAGCAGCACCAGGAATCCTAGGAAAAAGTGGTTGTCACTGTGCTCACCAGCCCACCCATCCAGAAAACATCTGTAAATAGATAGCTGAGAGTGACGAAGAGGAAAAGGCAGTCTCTGGCTGGCTATGCTCCCATCACATTCATGTGAAATGTTGTGAAAGGCACCAATGGGAAAGCTGATTCAGAAGTAGTGAGAAGATCTTAAATTTCTCTTGATGATTTATAACAAAACACTGACATCCTTCCTATCTGAACAAAAGCACTGAATTGCTGTATACTTTTTAAATAAGCATCTGATATAACCCTTTATAATGAAACAAATGGCTTCAAATCACTGGAGGAATTGAAGTGAGGGTACCACTTCAATTATCTTATGTCTACTACACTGTCAGTTGCTTTTTCTTTGGATCAGCCCAAGAAAACAGGGCTTTGACAAGAACTAAGTAAGCATTGCAATTAATTTCATATTAGTAAAAAATACATTGCTTTATTTTAGGTCCCTGGTAAATTACTAGAGACAGAACTAAACGACAGGTAAGTGTTACATATGCTGGGGTAAATGCACTGGTTTTGATGAATAGCCAACATTTAGAAAAACATGCATCCTAGTGCACAGAACTGAAGTCCACCAGTTTCTAAATTTAACTCAAACACTTAAATAAACAGCATATCTACAGTATTATAATCTAGGTAGTACTCTTCTGCTAATTTAAGCTCATCTGTAACATTCCTGGGGTTGACAAATGGGTCGTACTCATTCCCTGGGACTGTAATATGTGTGGTTTTCCTTCTGAGTGTGCAATGGCTATCCATTATATGATAAAGCAACAATAAACATGGGAAAAACCAATGACCCTTAGCAAATTTAGAAGCAAGACACTCAGATGAGCATATGCTTTGTCCTTAATTAGATGTATTCCTGGAGTAATACAGCTACAAGGAAAAATTTCTTATTTATAGCAGAAAGTAACTACAAGGCAAGGTGATATACAGAAGCAAGAAGACGAAAGACAAAGACAAAAGAAACAGACAAACTTTTAAGGTAAGCTCTGAAGAGAACACATCAACTCATCAGGAGGGAATGATTTTGGATCAGGGACATCAGATGAAAGGATCAAAATATATTAATATATTAAAAATATAAAGAAGGCAAAAAGGGTGTTTTCAGAGACAGAGTTCTTTCAAAAAAAGACATGTTAAATGCAGGAATTAAACAATTTCATAATGTACATAGCAAATCAGAAATACAAATTTTTAAAACACTTGTGATATGTCACCATTCTCAAGCCAGAATGTCAAATGTATACCTTTAACTATATATTCTGAAACATCAAAGAGAAGCTTGAATGTCAGGAGTGCTGAAATATGGATAAAGCAGTACAATTTAGCAAATGCATTTTAAAAACCAGACCCGTCTAATACTATGCCAAACACCTACCAGTACAAAATGCCTGCACAAACTATTGAACAAATATACTTGTGTAACAAACATTTCATTAAAAATAAGATTTATCTGTAAATAAATTGTTGAATGTATGTTGGTGTACCTTTTTAAAAAATTACTGTTAAATTTATTAACTTTCCCAAGCAACAACATCTGTTAATTGAATGATGACACGCAGAACAGTTATTATGTTAAATATGTGTATTGGGTTTGCATAGCTTCTCTTAGAAGCTGCCAAAAGCTTCTCCCATGTCCAATAGAGGCAATGCCAGTCGGCTTGCTGGACCCACCGCCAGCCAAGGCTGAGCCCAACAGCACTGGTGGCAGTGCCTCTGGGATAACACATTTAAGAAGTGTGTGTGTGTGGGGAAACCTGCACACCACCAGCAGCTGTCAGAAGAGAGGAGTGAGAATATGTGAGAGAAACAGCCCTGCAGGCACCAAGGCCAGTGAAGAAGGAGGAGTTGGAGGAGGTACTCCAGGCACCAGAGTAGAGATTCCTCTGCAGCCCCTGGTGAAGACCATGGTGAAGACCATGGTGCAGCAGGCTGTCCCCCTGAAGCCCATGGAGGTCCATGGTGGAGCACAGATCCACCTGCAGCCTGGGGAGGACCCCACGCCAAAGCAGGTGGATGCCCGAAGGAGGCTGTGACCCCATGCTGGAGCAGGCTCCTGGCAGGACATGTGAACCCATGAAAAGAGCAGTCCACACTGGAGCAGGTTTTCTGGCAGGGTTTGTGACCCCAAGAAGGACCCACTCTGGAGCAGTCTGTTCCTGAAGGACTGCACCCCATGGAAGGAACCCACAATGAAGCAGTTTGTGAAGAACTGCAGCCCATGGGAAGGGCTTATATTGTAGAAGTTCATGGAGGACTGTCTCCTGTGAGAGGTACCCCATGCTGGAGAAGGGGAAGAGTGTGAGGAGTCCTCCCCCTGAGGAGGGAGGAGAGGCAGAGACAATGTGTGATGAACTGACTGCAATCCCCACTCCCCGTCCCTGTGCCACTGGATGGGAGGAGGTAGAGAAAATCAGTTGTGAAGTTAAGCCCGGGAAGAAGGGATGGGTGGGTGGAAGGTGTTTTAGATTTAGTTTTTATTTCTCATTTGCCTACTCTGATTTGATTGATAATAAACTAAACTAATTTCCCCAAATCGAGTCTGGTTTGCCTGTGACAGTAATTGGTGAGTGATCTCCTTGTCTTTGTCTTGACCCATGAGTTTTTCATTATATTTTCTCTCCCCTGTCCAACTGAGGAGGGGGAGTGATAGAACAGCTTTGGTGGGCACCTGGCATTGAGCCAGGTTTAACCCACCACAGTATGTAACAAAGTACATATAATACCTGTTCCTAGAAAGAAAATTAAACAAATTTTCCATATTATATTAAAAACCACAATAATATCACTTGACTATATACTTGCTGGGAATATTTCACACAGATTTCATTGGACTAACAAATTAATTCTCCAAGACTGAAGTTGGTTTATTTATTAGAAACAGATATTTTTTGGCAATGAACTGATATATGGTCTTATTATATAATGCATATAGCAAACACATATTGATTTTCAAAATGTTGGACTAATGTAGAATTAGGATTGGATGAATGTAAAATTACTGGATTTTCCCTCAGTTTTTTTCTCTATGTCTTTTTACCAAGAAGTTGGATAGTTCAGATTGCTGTGCATCTGAACACTTATTTAGATGTTCTTTCGTCACCGATGATGATATATTTCCACCCAACATTCTCCCAGTGACAACTGTATAAAAAGATGTTTATGAGTATTTTTAAGTTCAATCAACATAAGGAGTGTAATCTTATTCCCAAGAACTTCATTGACTCCAGCTTTGACAATTCACGATACAACTATTGTACTCATGAATTCAGCATGGTCATGCATGTGTGTAACTATTTAATCCTGAAGTTGCTTAAGCAGAATATATTTGTGCATCTTTATGTTCTCTTATGTTGCACTAGGATAGCATTTGTACTCACTCTTCTCAGTTATCCTAACATTTTCTCATAATTTCTTAAAAAAGGCTGCCACTGTCCCCCCAATATTTATTTTTTTTTAATAATGCATCAATGTAACCTATTGCATATTTCATTTATTGGAATGGTTATATGGAAACACTGGGAAGCAAAAAATGAAGGGTTTTAAATAGGCACAAGCAAGACAAAGGACAAGCTATTAGATATTTCCTCATATTTGTGGAAGTAAAAGACAGATCCCTTGGTAAATCCAGTCTAAATGTGAGAACTCATTAAATCTCCAATGAGCAATTGTTATGGTAAGAACTTTGCATCAATAATTAAATAAATTTGTGATTTAAGAGAAAAAAATCAACTGAATTTTAATGTATTGTGTATATATTTAACAATGGCTAACAGAGACAGATGTTAGTAGATAACAGATGCTAAATGATTCTCTTTTTTTATAAGACATTTATAAAAGACAAACAAAATTAAATGTCAAAATGATAGAGCTACTCTCAGTTCAGAGATACAAGCCTCCCTAAACTCATTAAACTGGAAACAACATCCAGAACAGGTGTTCATGTAAGTGGGATTTAAGTTTACATTATTGAAAAAAACAGTACTTTTTTACATACTCAGATGTTCCATTATATCTGTTGTTTTCATCTTAAAATTCAAATGTGTATTACATTCTGTGGGGAATTTTATAGTAGACCATTTAGCTCAATCTGTATGTAGTTGATGTTCCAGCTTTTTATCCTTCCTTTATTTAGACACTAAAGAAAATTATAAATAATATTGAGAAGAAAAAATTAAGGTAATGTATCTACAATTACTCCTGCTCTATATAATACTATATAATCATGATGATTGCACAGACTGAACACAAATATATTGAGGGTAGACAAATTAGAAACTAAATAATTAAAAAGGGGGAAAAAGACTAAATAATTAACAGCAAGACTAACTTGATTTATAACATTTTTTTTTTCCGCTATAAGAGAGCTAAAAATATGGTCTCTCATGATAGATTCAAACAGGTCTTCAGTTTCTGCTCTGTTCCATAGATCTCATTCTGTACTTTTAGGCCCAAATATCCCATAAAACCAAAAATATGCTTGGTTAGAGAATACATCAAGCAATCATCTGCCCCTACACTGAGCCACAGACATATATAAGTTGGTAACTGATTAAATTCTGTTTACAGCAAAGGAAATCTTCTTAAAAGTACGTGGGTTATATATGTCAACAGCTCAGCTGGATCTAACACCAAAGGATATATGTTTTATTAAATAAAACATTTTTATTTAAATTACTTATGACAGGTTAAGATTAGAACACAAAATAGGTTTGCTGGTGCATGAGAACTACAAAAGAACAGTGCAATAAGCAAAAGATGAACTGAAAAAAACTTGATTATACAAACCAGTTTATACTTACTCTAGCTAATGAATCTACAGTCAGTACTGTAGGGACAATCTTTTTAGTAGGCACAGCTGTGACAGCACAAGGGGTAATGGTTTTAAACTAAAACAGGGTAGGTTTAGACTGGATATAAGGAAGAAATTCTTTACAATGAGGGTAGTGAAACACTGGAACAGGTTGCCCAGAGAGGTAGTGGAGGCCCCATCCCTGGAAACATTCAAGGCCAGGTTGGATGGGGCTCTGAGCAACCTGATCTATTTAGCGGTGTCCCTGCTCACTAGAGGAGGGTTGGACTAGATGACCTCTGGGGGTCCCTTCCAACCCAAAATATTCTATGGTTCTATGAATTAACTTTTTAGTTGGTTAATAGTATACAGTTTAAATTTGTCTTATAGTTTAAAAAAAATGTTGTAGTTAAAGATAAATAAAATAAGGAAAAAAACTTTAAAATTTTTATTGGCTGTTTGAAAATAGGAAATTTGTATTAGATAGTACAGTAAAACTCCTGCAATTTCTGGTTCACAAAACTTAACATTTTTTCTGACAAAAAAGGTAGTTTTCATCAGAAAAATCAGAAAAAATTTTTAAGCCAAATAAAATTTCAAAAGAGAAAAGATATTTGTTATCTAGACAATTATGACACTCACCTATACTTACAGAAATAATATTTTAAATTATATTTTGAAAATAATTTTTAAAAAAATAAGTCATATTTCCTGTATCCCAGTAAGCCATCTGATGAACACTTGGGAGTAAGCTTCTCCTCTGGGTTTTGGAATGTTCTATTTTGTTTAAATAATATTAACTGGTCCTTAGATTAGGTAGCTCTATCATACAGCAGTTTAAAGTTCATCTGTAATAGAGGAAACTTGATATCAAGATACAACTTTGCTGAGTCTCTCTCACATGCATACAGAGCATATACTCACTCACTGAACAGTCTTATGCTCTTCCTTGTACAAAACAGGATTTCCTCCACCTACTATATACTTTAAAAACCTCTATAGCTTATTTGGTATAAAGTCTAACATTCATTTGAACAAAGATGGTTCCATTTATAATGCGTTTCAGGTGTAAATCTGTTATTAATATTTGTATGGCATGGTGGATAAAATGGAGGATCTTAAGTTCAAATTTCTCAAAGCACTTAGATGTCTGAGCCTGGTTTAAGGTTCATGGGACTTGGAACTTTGAAAAATGGGAGAGCACGTATGTCATTGAAAAATGTATGGTCAATAAAGAGAGCTGTCATTTGAATACTGGCCAAGGACAATAGATTTTCAGCAGTCCTTTTCCCACTTATAACTCATTGCTCGCTCAGCACCTAGAAGAATTTATCTCCGTTTTGAAGACCAACTCAAGGCTCTCCAACCTGTGTTGTAAGGATTTTGAGCAGAGCTACAGAGACCTTATGCAAATGATACTTCAGCAAGGTTGAAGTCTGGCGGAGGTGAGCTGGAGGCTCCTGAGGTAATAGGAGCCATCAAGGAAAAGCCCATGAAACACCTCAAAGGAAACAAGGAGTGTACTGCTATGAAGGTGATGAGGCCGACAGCTCAGATGAGATGCCTCTATACAAACGCACGCAGCATGGGAAACAAACAAGAGGAGTTGGAAGCAATCATGCTGCTAGAAAGCTACGACCTGATTGCCATTACAGAAACCTGGTGGGATGAATCCCATGACTGGAATGTAGCTATTGATGGCTACAGGCTGTTCAGAAGGGACAGGCGAGGAAGGAGGGGCGGAGGCGTTGCCCTTTACATCAAGAAATCAATACAGTGTGAAGAGCTGTCCCTGAAGAATAGCCACGAGCAGGTCGAAAGCTTATGGGTAAGAATCAGAGAGAGAGGCAACAAAGGGAACCTGGTGGTTGGTGTCTACTACAGGCCGCCAGATCAAGAGGAGCCGACTGACGAAGCGTTCTTCCTCCAACTCCGGGAGGCTTCGTGCTCGCAGGCCCTCGTCCTGCTGGGGGACTTCAACCACCCCGACATCTGCTGGAAAACCAACACGGCAAGATGTAGGCCATCCAGCAGGTTTCTCGAATGTATTGAGGACAACTTCTTAAGCCAGGTAATAGACACCCCTACCCGAGGGGATGCGATACTGGACCTGGTGGTCACCAATGCAAGCGAGCTCGTTGGAGATGTCAAGATCGGAGGCAGCCTGGGCTGCAGTGATCACGCGCTGGTAGAGCTCACGCTCCTGAGGGAAATGGGAAGAACAAAGAGTATAGTGAGGACCCTGAATTTTAGAAAAGCCAACTTCCAGCTCCTCAAGGAGATAGTCAGAAGGACTCCCTGGGAAACGGTCCTCAGGGACAGGGGAACAGAACAGAGCTGGCAGATCTTTAAGGAAGTGGTCCACAGAGCGCAGGAGCTCTCGATCCCGATGTGTAAGAAATCAAGCAAAGAAGGGAAGAGACCAGCGTGGTTGAGACAGGAGATGCTGGTCAAGCTAAGGAGGAAGAGGGAACTGCACAGGCAGTGGAAGCAGGGACAGGCATCCTGGGAAGAGTACAGGGAAGTGGTCCGGTTGTGTAGGAATGGGGTCAGGGAGGCGAAGGCGCAGCTGGAGCTTAACTTGGCTAGGGATGCAAAGAATAATAATAAGGGTTTCTACAGGTATATCAGCCGTAAAAGGATGGTTAAAGAGAGTGTACCCCCGCTGATGAGCGAGACCGGCAGGCTGGTAACAGCAGATGAGGAGAAGGCTGAGGTACTCAACAACTTTTTTGCCTCAGTCTTCACTGGCAAACTCTCTCCTCACCCCTCCCGAGTTGATGGATGGCACGAGGAGGCCTGGGAGGGCAAAACCCCTCCTGCTGTAGGAGAAGACCAGGTTCGTGACCACCTGAGGAACCTGAACACACATAAGTCCATGGGACCTGATGAGATGCATCCCAGAGTCCTGAGGGAATTGGCCGATGTAATTGCCAAGCCACTCTCCATGATACTTGAAAAGTCATGGCAGTCAGGTGAAGTCCCTGGTGACTGGAAGAAGGGCAACGTTGTGCCTATTTTCAAAAAGGGGAGAAAGGAAGACCCTGGGAACTACCGACCTGTCAGCCTCACCTCTGTGCCTGGGAAGATCATGGAGCAGATCCTCCTAGAAGCTATGCTAAAGCACATGGAGGCCAGGGAGATAATTCGAGATAGCCAGCATGGCTTCACCAAGGGCAAGTCCTGCCTGACGAACCTGGTGACTTTCTATGACGGTGTGACGTCAATGGTGGACAAAGGAAAACCAACGGACGTCATCTATCTGGACTTCTGCAAGGCCTTTGACACGGTCCCCCACAACATCCTTCTCTCTAAATTGGAGAGCTATGGATTTGATGGGTGGACCGTTCGGTGGATAAGGAACTGGCTGGATGGTCTCATCCAGAGGGTGGTGGTCAACGGCGCAATGTCCGGATGGAGACCGGTGACGAGTGGTGTCCCTCAGGGGTCCGTACTGGGACCGGTGCTGTTCAACATCTTCATCAATGACTTGGACAGTGAGATCGAGTGTACCCTCAGCAAGTTTGCAGATGACACCAAGCTGAGTGGTGCGGTTGACACACCAGAAGGACGGGATGTCATCCAGAGGGACCTGGACAGGCTGGAGAGGTGGGCCTGTGTAAACCTCATGAGGTTCAACAAGGCCAAGTGCAAGGTCCTGCACCTGGGACGGGGTAACCCCCAGTATCAATACAGGCTGGGGGAAGAAAGGATTGAGAGCAGCCCTGCCGAGAAGGACTTGGGGGTGCTGGTGGATACAAAGCTGGACATGAGCCAGCAATGTGCCCTGGCAGCCCAGAAGGCCAATCGTACTCTGGGCTGCATCAGGAGGAGCGTGGCCAGCAGGTCGAGGGAGGTAATTCTGCCCCTCTACTCAGCTCTGGTGAGACCTCACCTGGAGTACTGCGTCCAGCTCTGGAGCCCTCAGCACAAGAAGGACATGGAACTGTTGGAGCGGGTCCAGAAGAGGGCTACTAAAATGATCCGAGGGCTGGAGCACCTCTCCTATGAGGACAGGCTGAGAGAGTTGGGGTTGTTCAGTCTAGAGAAAAGAAGGGTGCGGGGAGACCTGATTGCGGCCTTTCAATACCTAAAAGGGGCCTATAGGAAAGAGGGGGGAAATCTTTTTAGTAGGGCCAGCTGCGTTAGGACAAGGGGTAATGGTTTTAAACTAAATCAGGGTAGGTTTAGGCTAGATATAAGGAAAAAATTCTTTACAATGAGGGTGGTAAACCACTGGAACAGGTTGCCCAGAGAGGTAGTGGAGGCCCCATCCCTGGAAACATTCAAGGCCAGGTTGGATGGGGCTCTGAGCAGCCTGATCTAGTTAGCAGTGTCCCTGCTGACTGCAGGGGGGTTGGACTCGATGACCTCTAGTGGTCCCTTCCAACCCAAAACATTCTATGATTCTATGATTCTATGATACAAGGTCAGACAAAAAAAGCTATTGAAAAATTAATAAACGTTTATGCACATATCATAAAGCCACCGACTATATAATATAGTAAAATAGAAAGCAATTAATGTGAGCTAAAACAGATCTCAAAAAGATCAATTGTGTATTTAAAAAACAGTTCATCTGTTTTTTAACAGATATATTGTAAAATGCATGTGAAATGTGTCAAGCTGACTGCCTGATCTCTCAATTAAAAATCTCTAGAAAGAAATATGTATGTATGGAGAAGGTAGTGAAATATTGTTTCTTTTAAAATTTTGCTTTTGCACAAGGCATAAATATATTTCAATTCCCTTGTTTTTTTTATTCCCTCCATTTTCAATGTAGTTGATTTTAATGTCTAACACTCCAAAACAATAAAAATTATACATTAGACTGAGAAAAATTGTAAATAAAAAAATATTTACAAATATACTGCATTAAAATGCTCTTTCTTGTGATTTTTAGATTTTTTAATTTTTTTTTTTAGTCATAGCTCTTTTTTCAAAATCAAAAGTTCTGAGCAAAATGAGAACAAGCAAGGTCAAACATTCAATACCTCATTTTTATATGGACAGAAAGAATGTATCACAACCCTCTTTTATGGTTTTGGCAGGAAGCCACAACACTCAGAAGTACACTTAACTATTTTAAAGCTTTTCAGTTAAACCTGCTTGAGTGAATTAAACCTTTTCCCTCCACACCTTTTTTTTCCTTTGTGCATGTTTGTGTGTGTGTCAATAGAAGCCAAAATGTCATCTGTGAAGCTACATATATTCCAAGACAACGGAGATGCCATTTCTCTCAGACATAAGACTGTGGCATAAAACTTTTTCCTATTACCTTCCAAATAATATACTTCCATTTTTGTGGCTTCTCATTATTCAATCTTTCCTTTTAATAATAAGCTGCTTTAGGAAAGGGAATGTGACTTCTTCTGCAGTTTGGACAGGGATCCTAGCTGAGTGAGATCTGGCTAATAGTCAAGCATTTTATGATGATAAATTACAATTATAAAACTCTGGTATTCCAAAATAATTTATAGTGTAATCAATAATTTTAATGACTTTTACTCAGGATATAGTCTGTGTTCTTGCATGTGTGCAAAGGATATATGGAGCTCATTCCCCTCTATCCACAATGTTCAAGGAAGCCACATGAAAACATAGGTCAAAATAGTAGCCAAATGGGCAAGTGGATCATTCCATGTATAATTCTTGTGAGAAACCACTGATTTGTGGTATAGTTTTATTTTTCATACTTCTAGTTATGAAATACTTGATCTTTTGGCAACACTACTGAAGTACTGTATGGGAAAGAGAGTAGTGAACTGATCTAGCCTATAAGACACCTACTTTTCTGAAGAGTTTTACCCTGTTTTAGGTCAGTGATACAGGTACCACATGACCTTACAAACAGGAGTGACCAGAAATACTTGTGTCTGCCTCTGTGGATATGGGGACAGCAGTGGTTACTGACTAGCTGTGGATGAGGAATGTACAGTGTATACAGTGTATACAACACACCCTGAATCCAGGTAAGTCTTCATGTCCTGTAGTGTTCTTCTCTGGAATATGAACAAGTACAGACTACCAGCTGCGCTGGAATCTGGCTGGATCCCTGGGCTTAGTGGTAGTAACCAAAACCTTGATGTTCATCTGGCAGGTGGCAATGAGCAGAGTACTCCAGAGGATGGCATTGGGGCCCACCTTGTTCCGTATCTTCATCAATGACCCGGATGATGGCAATGCACCCCCAGACAACACTAAATTGTGGGAAATGACTGAGAAGAAACAGCAGAGCTTCAGTTTACAGGGACTGTAGTAAATTTGAGGACTGAACTACTGTGATGAAGCTCAGCAGTGAGACGTGCAAAAGGGAGAGAATAACCCTGTGCCTAGGAACTCACTGGCCAGACAGCAGCCCTGATTAACGGGACCTGGAGATTACAGTGAATGCCAAGCTGAATATGAGCCAGCTGTGTGCTCCTGTCACAAGTAGGACAGGCTGAATCCTGGGCTACATTACACCACCAGCAGATCTAGGGAAAATACTATCGCCTTCTACTAGGTACTGGTGAATCTGCATCTGGAATACTGCTTTGGGTCAACACCAGTTCAAAATGAATGTTGAGAAACTAACAGGGGTCCTTCAACGGACTATTGGGACTGCCAGAGGGATTCAGCACATGTCCTGCTGAGAAAGCTGGACTTGGGCTAAGGGGCAATCTAGTAGCAGCTTGCTGCTACTGGTATTACAAAGATGGAGACAAACTCTTCTCAGCAGGAACAAATAAAACAAGGGGAAATGGCGACAAGTTGTGGCTGGAGAGTTTCAGACTGGAAGTTAGGAAAAACATGTTTAATGGAGGAGATGATAGTGTAATCCTGGAAGAGGGCACCACCTTGTAGTATGGATGCTTCAGGCAGGAGGCTGGACCAGATGGTCTCCAGAAATTCCTTCCAATCAATATTTCTATGATTCAACATATATCTATTACCTTGCAACAAGGTCTATTCCCTTGCCCTTTTGCTCATTGCTACAGCTTAAAACTTTAATGATTCATAATTTGTTCATTATGTGAATGTACCCCTTCTCTCAAGGAAACTTACAGAAAATGCCCAATACTGAAGGAAATGCTCAACGAATGTCATGTGGGGACAAAAGCAAATCTGCATTGTAAATGTAGTTCCTTGAATGATTCAAACACAAAACCTTCTAAAGCAAAAAAGTAATTAAGGAAAATGAGAAAGGAAAAGCATTGCCCACAGAGACCTTTTCCATGACAAAATGACCGATCATTTGGATATATGCTTTAACAAAGACTTTCACTTATATAGCTGACTTAAGATGCTGTAAATATGTAATAGCAATCTTATTAGTACACCCTTTTTTATTTTTCTGAATGTATTTGAGAAGATTGTAATTTTAGTAATACAATTATAAAGAAAAGGAAAGTATGCTACATATTAGTGAGGTTTCAAGATAAAAAACTGCACAATTTAGGAGTGTGTACAGACAATTACTTAATAATTGTTGTTACTTGTTTAATATATTCTAATTAAGGGCCTGAACCATTTGTTAAAAGCATTAATATACTAATAGAAATTCAAATCTGAATTTATTACTTATTTAAAGTTGAGCTAAGGGTTGAGTAATTATATTAATCAATCACTTGCTTACCTCAGTAAATGCTCACTACTACATACACAGAGTGTGATATTAAACAAAAATAATTGCTTTCAAAAAACCCATTTTTTTGCTGCAAAGTAGTGTAACATTTACCAGATTTATGTAGTTATATAGGCATTGGAAATTTGAAAACTTAGTCACAGGTTATCGTTTCTTCATTCATTCTTAGTTTCAGAGTGCCCTTAAAGAAATAAATGAGTCAACATTAAATATGGCTGCCAAGCTCAAGTTTCCCTATAAGTTCTGCGTATATTTTCTCAGATCTTAAAACATTCCTTTCAGCTAATGAATCCAGTTAAGGATCAGTTACCAACCTTACACAGAGTGGACAATATTTCAGTAAAATACAGGCAAATATCTTATAAACTTTCTTGATTAATACCTAAAAAAAACCCCACTAAAATAAACACCGCACAAAACCCAAATGTGTTTCTTTTGTGTGGCCAGAGATCAAAGGTGTAGGGATTTGTCTGCCTATATCCACAGAAAGACCTGAAAAGAATAGTTGCACACATGATACAACTAACACATGCCCACAGACTCACACTTTCTGCTAAGCTGTTGTTCCCATTTTGAAGTACCAAGAAAGGGGAAAGTGTATGCACTTAGGGAAGGAGGGTGCTCATGATATCACTACTAAATGCAGTTTACAGTTTCCATCCCGCTTAGTCTCTTCACCAGAAACATACAAATTGCCCTGCCCACAGGGATGGGAAACAGAGCTGGTTTGAAGAAAGAGTAGATGCCCTTGAGGGCACTGCTGCCCTCCTGCCCTGTCACTGAACCCAGGAGTGCAGAAGAAGACCCCAGCACCCTCCCTCACCAGTTCATCCTCATGGGAGCTGGGTGAACAGTGAGGGTTGGGGGGTCGCAGGCTGAGCAGTACTGTTGTGGCTCCCTTATCAACTTCTCAGCTATTGTGGCCCCATGAAACTCCCGTGCTTTTGCCTGGTACAGCCTCACACTGGGTTTGTCTCACTTGCAACTATCCAGCTACCAACAGAGCAATCGTCACCCTCCTTTGCATTTCTATGGTACAAACAAAACCTGTTTTTTTTAATATAGAACAGCGCACCTACTTGTGAGAACCCGTTGGTGTGCACCTTACCCAGAAGGTTTTTATGTAGCCTGAGGGGTTCTGTCCCTTGAAAAAACACATGCAACTTCAAGTGGAAGTTTGCAGGTGTAGGTCTCCCAGAGGATCTTTCTTACAAGCACTTCAACTTTAAAAAGAATGCAACATTGGCAGCTCACTTTTAGAACAGCTTTAGGCCTTTCTCTCTGAAAGATGTTACAACTCCCACCTCAAGGCACCCAGCAGTCCCCATGATTTAAGGACACCATGGAAAAAGGAATGCCTTGTTGCAGTGAAGGCACGGACTCTGAGTTCATGCACAAGCAGAATCGGAATTGGAATCACTTTATTTAATGCTTTATATCCTTTTATACTAGTCACAAAACAAAGCCACTGCTTTTCTCTTATCACCTAGCTAGTTGGCAAGCGCTGAGTCCAAGCCTTATATGGAAGCAAAGTTTGTCTTGCAAAGTCCATTGGTCGTAGCATTGACCTCGGTTTTCTCACTTAGCTCTTGTTTTACTTCTCCCATGGCTTGTGGCCAATGAGACAAAGGATATCTCCGGTGTCCAGCTCAGCTGCCACTTCTGCAGACTCTGTACTTTTTCCCACACCTTGTCTCTAAATCTTTGACCAAGTCAGATGAAATGAACATTAAGGAAATGCAGGACAGCTCTTTCTGGAATCATGAGCTTTGCAGACATAAACAAATGCATCTAAATCACTGTTTTTCATAAGTAACCACCATTCAGCCTAAGATGAGAGACTTGGCTATACACTTCTTTCTTTAAAGTACCATGAAAACACGTAGGGCAAGTTACAACTGAAAGCAAATTGTAGAACTGGAATGAGAGAATTGTAGAAGGTTTAAACCATCTTTTCATTCTTTATTATGCCACATGGAGACTTAAAGTATTTCTTCATGGTTTAAAACAGAAAATTGAAATTAGGTATTGACACAGTCCACAGTGATAGACACTTTCATATATCTTTAAGACAGATATCCTGCCAGTCAAAAACCTAAGTAAATGATCATGTTATCAAATGCTTATAAGCAACGGAACTATATGAACACCTAATTTTGGATTCAGTGACTGATTCAGAAGAGATATAAAAGTTTCAGCTGGTGAATATGGAATATTTTGTCATGAAAAGCGATATTTTTCAATGTCTTGTTTCTAATACATTTAATTTTCATTTTTGCAATTGAATTTCAAAGACCAAATCTTGTTCTGAAATTAAAACCTGACATATTCATTTATGAAATATTAAAACTCAAAAAGAAATCTTTTCCTTGGTTTTTTTTTTTCTTTTCTTTTTTTGACAGACAATACTAGATGGATTTGAACTTAATATGCTTAGGGGGCTTATTCAAAATAATTTTTAGTACACAAATTATTGAAAAATTTGTTTATATTTGTCTAATAATATATAAAGATAATTTAAAACACAAAAGTTTTAATCCTTTACCGTAAACTCAGTACTTTTAAAAGTTACTTTGAAGTGACAGAAATCAGTATTTATCTGGAGGAACTCTGCAAACAGTTACATGAATTTTTAAAAGTATTTATGTATATCCACTTTTTTATACTTTCTTTGAGTTTTAGTCTTGGGAAAGACTGGGGTAGGGGTGAAGAGAGGGGAGAGGAGGGGAAAAAAAAAGCACTCTAAGAATATAATACCCTTAATCTCTCAGTCAGGCAAACTCTTTGGAGAAATACTCAGATGTGTTCCACTGTTATGCCCTCAAATCACTCCTATTTTTGTAAAGTCCTCTAAAAAAATAAGCAAAGCTTCAATATTATTTTAGCACTTGGAACAGATTCAGAGTTACAAAGCCCTGCAGTATCAAGGCAATAAAAAGCAACAAAAGAACAATCAATTCTTGAAGCCTGGCATTTACAGCAAAACACAGATAATGCTTTATTCAAAAACAGAAAGATAACAGTGATGGGTAAAAAGCTGGTTTAACATACAGAAAATTCAGTCTGATTTTCTCTGTGATCCTACTTAGAAAGAAACCCTGAACTCCAGCAGGCTACAAATCATGTTAGACCATAGATACATTTCTTAGAATTGCATAACAGCTGATATTTTTTCTAATTATTTTATCAGGCTTATACTGGGTTAATTATATCGTTTATAGTGTCCCTGCAGTCATGAATTTTTAAAATATTTTAGAAAGTGTAATAGTTGCTCTGTACTGGTTATTCAAAATATCTCCCATCAACACAACTTTGTGCTCTTATGCGGATCACATTTTGAAATTTTTTATTTTTTCTTACTTGTTTTGATCTACTCTTGTCTATTATTTACATAACTATTCCATTAGCCATGTGAATTAACTGGCTATCTTTATCAGAAACAAAGGACAAGAAAGAAAACTGTACTATTTATGACAAGTTTTCTCTCCCAAATACCTCAGAACATGAAAATATCACTCATTATATTAATATTTTATATCTTTTGTAAGACCTTTCACTCTTTTAAGGTAAAGCCAAAACAATTAATGAGAATACGAGAAAGATACTTTATTCTCCTAATTGTTATAGAGAATGACTTACACTATTTCATACTTTCAACACACGTCCATTTTGTTATAGAAAATAAAGTTCTGATCCACAAATGCAGCTTTCAGGTTTCCAGAATTGAAGGAAATTTTTAATTTTGCACCTCTTAAAAATGACATTCCAACACAATGAACATCGTGGAAATAATCATAAGTCTCCAAATGTGGCAAAAGTTTCAAAAGGGCAAGAGCTCTTGTAAAATCTTGTAGGAAGTAAAGGAGGAGTTAGTCAGCAATCCAGGAGTCTGAAGGAAATGATGCATTGAAGAGAAGGCAATTTGGTTTGAATATAATTATAGAGAATTTTTTTCTTTAAAATTAATTTTTGTATTTTTCTACTTCTTTTGCTTCCTCCGGACAATATTGACCTATGATGGACTAAATGGTGTGAAAGCTATGCTAACCTATGTGGAGTTGCTGGTGAAAAAGAAGTCACAGTGTTTAGTTCTCATAAATGTTGAAGATAGTAGGAAGGCTTTCTAAGTTGTCTGAGTATTTAGACTCAGAGTCCAGTGTAAAGTAGGTACTGCCTGAACCTGTAAATAGTTGACTCTCATGCTCTTTACAGATACCATTTGAAACATTATAGGATCCTATAATTCTATTTTTTTCTAAATCCCCAGAAATTTATAAACAATAAACAACCAACGTAGAGTCACATGGGCTTTCTGTAATAGTTTACCAGTATGATGTTGTGTATTGTGTTTCTTCACATTTGACAATGAAAAAGTAAAAATTACACATCATGTCTGTCTACTGATGGGTTTAAACCCTCATCTAAGAGTTACTGACTTCTCTGCAAAGAAGATGTATCATAACTTTAAAAAATTGGTCTATCAGAATTCTGTTTGAAAGTCAAAAGAGACTTTTGGTTTGTATGATGCTCATCCATTTTTCTTTTCACCACTTAATATTTTGTTCCATAATCACAACGACTTTACAACCATATATTCATCAAATTGCTTACATGTTTCTTAGATGCTTTTTTTTTTTTTTTCATTCTGGTCAACAACAGCTTAAAATTCCCTTTTCCAAAGAATATCATTATTATTGCATATAGATTAAGTTTAAAGAAAATTAATTCTGTTTTGTTTTTTTTTTTTTTTTATTTTCCCTTTGTAGTCTGCCTTGGAAATGCATAGCTTGAGGCACAGGGAGTCTACATCACAAAGATTTAAACCTGTATTTTTGAACTTTGCCAATAGGTTAACAAGTTTTTACATTTACCATTTCTCCCTCCTGCACTATATCATTTAATGAAGTTTCACTTAGAACTTGTCATATTTTTAATTCTCAAGTATTGCATGCTTAAACAGTGAGGGGATTTTAGGAGAGACATTTTTAGATCTTTAACTCCATATCCAAACACACTAGAAAATATTATGCAATCACCTAATGAAACCTTTTTCTGTAAAATTAATTTAAAAAGGCATTTGAAAATAAAAATGACATATTTAACTAAATGATTAGCATATTGATAATATTAATATAAAAATTAAACAAGTACTTACATTCTAACAGTTAATTAAATGCCCAAAGAACCTATTATTTTATTTCAAAATAGCATCTAGTATGTTTGGTTACAGAGTCAAATATGTAGAAAGGTTCATTTTTAATATTGCATTTAAGATTATTATGGTCGTCTTTGTTTTCTCAGCAGCTAAAAATGCTCCATAAGGCAGCTAAAATGCTCTATAGAGGTATGAAATTAAAACTAATGTAACATTTTTATCTGCAAAATTTAAAATAATGGCTTTTTATTCCAGCCCAAGGATAAAGATTGTCTTGATTTATATTAAAAAAAAAACCACCTATTTTCAAAGAGTAAAATTAATCATTTTATTCTAGCTATTAATTACCTCAAACTTGCAGGAAGTTTTTAAACCTCTTTATTTAAAGTAATACTAATCCCACTGAAGAAATCTGAAACACAAACAGAATAATAACAACAAATCAACAATGAATTTTCAAGAATTTGATTTTCATTCTCCACAGCTTGATCAACTCTTTATATTAACATCAAATATTGTTCATATTATCTAGCAATCATAAAACAGTTACTTCTTTGCTAAGATATTGAGATAAATCATTCCTTTAAATACTTGTTATGACAAATTAGTAGAAAGAAGCATAGTCAATTATAATTAAAAAAATACCCTCCAGTAAGAGATCAATGTATTTCTGATATATACACTGAGTATGGTATTCTGGTTGTCTAGAAGGACCCTTTTATGGGGAATCTGACTGAAATCAGTTAACCTGACCAGGTAGGATAAGAAGATGCATTTCACAAGTATGCCAGAACCCATGCAAAGGAAGATGGCATGTTTAGCACAGAGCATCTGCTAAAATAGGAGGCACCCTAGAGCCACACCAGTGTGAGAGAAGGTTCGCGTTGGGGAGGGTAGGGACCTGTGCACCTGCAAGCTTGCAGGTTGGCTATTACCAAGCATAGCCCATGTCTGTGTTTCGCTTGTCCTCAGTTTCCACTGCTCACATAAGCCTTGTTTCCTTAGGAAGAAAAGGGATAGTGTTTTTGGTTGGTGTCTCGTCATGCCACTTAATGATTTTTTCCATGAGTCCTAGGAGAGAGACTCCCTCTGCTTCTGCAAATTAGCAAGCCAGGCGGGCGGTCACAGTAAGACAACGTGACAAGTAAGACAATTTCTCCCCAGGATACTATTGAAATTAATTTACTGAAACTCAGAAGGCAGATGGTTACAGACTTTGGTATGGAGGAAAAAAATAGCTCCATTTCAGTGTTGATCCTCCTGTTATGCTTCCAGTGTGTGAGCAGGAACATATGCTGCTTGAAACCCTGCTGTCTTTGCATCCATACTGTGGCTGCCTCCAAACAGAAGTCAGAAGGAAGTAGAAAGTTTAAATTAATGGCAGCATTTTGTCATCTCCTCTCCCAGTAAGAAGGTATAGGGGACATTGAATAATGAGCTAAAGCTAATGCAGAGTAGTTCAACAAGGGGAAGGTCAACATCCTGCATCTGGGAAGGAACAATCTCAAGCACTAATGTATGCTGGGGGCCACCCAGCTAGAAAGCAGCTTGGCAAAAAGGCCCTGGGGGCCTTGGTGGCCAACAGGTAGATCATAAGCCAGAAATGTGCCCTTGCTGCAAAGGAGGCTAATGGTATCCTGAGCTGCATTAGGAGTACTGTTGCCAACAGGTTGAGGGAGGTGATCCTCCCCATCTAACCAGCACTGGCGAGACCACATCTGGAGTTCTGTGTCCTGTTCTGGGTTCCTCATTGGAGGAGAGACATGGGCATACTGGAGAGAGTCCAACAAAGGGCCAAAAAAATGAGTAAGGGACTGCACCATCTTTCCTGTGATTAAAGGCCTTGTGACTCTCTAGCCTCAAGTAGAGAAGGCTCAGGAGTGGAAGTGTGTGTGTGGATCTTACCAAGGTATATAAATACCTGAAGGGTGGGTGTGAAAAGGATGCAATCAGGCATTTAAGGTGCCCAGTGACAGGACAAGAGGCAGTGGGCACAAACTGAAGCATGGGAGTTTCCATCTGAACATCCACACTTTTTTATTGTGTGGATGACTGAGCACTGGGACAGGTTGCCCAAGGAGTTTGCAATGTCTCCATCCCTGAATACATTCAAAAGACTTCTGACATGGTCCTGAGCAACTGGCTGTAGGTGGTCCTGCTTCAGCAGGGTGCTTGGCCCAGAAGACCTCCAGAGGCTCCTTCCAACCTCAAACTTTCTGTGACTCTTCACTGTCATGCAGCATTTTGCCCTTCCTGACCCAGGCTCTCCCCAAAGACCTGCCATGGTGGCTGCGGGGCCCAGCCCTGCCCTGCGGTGGGGCCATTGGAGCCAGCTGGAACTGGATGTGTCTGGCATAGGGCAGCCCGCGCACCTCCTCACAGGGGCCGCCCTGCAGCCCCCCCAAAAGCACCTGGACATGGACACCCAATATACCATGAAATTTTTTTTCCACTTATGGATTTTTCTTCTGCAGTTTAAAATTTTAAAATATGTGCCTATTACCATATTCTTGGAAGTTCTCTGTATTATGAATAATGCTAACTGAAAAGGAGCTGCTGCTCAAGCTAGTAATCACGTCGCAGGCTGCCTTTCTTACACCTTTTGCACTTCACCCTCCGGTAGCCCCTGCATTCCCTTCACAGCTTTCTGCAGGTCACTCAACCCTCAGATTTGTGAAACTACAGTAAAGCCACTAGTCCCAAGGGTCTCAGGCTCAGTTCTGTATCTATACTCATAGCAGCCAAATACAAATCACTAGAGATTTAGCAGTCAATGAATTCTACTTTTACACAAGTAAAATCAGATAATCTGCCTAGCAACCAAACCAGCAGGATCTCATAGAGCTGGGTGAAAATTCCATGTTCCCTAAATCTTTCAATCTCCACTTTCTGGGAAGAGAGAAACTCTAGTTATTTGTCCTCTTTAGCTTATCGATGCTGAGGCTTCAAGGAGACAAGTGATTGAAATTTTTTTTTCTCTCTAAAGCCCTTCTACAAGCATAGAGTAGCAAAAGATAACAAAATTTTCATTTTCACAACATCTGTAAGAATATTGACACCTCATTCAGAGATAGAAAGCACAGATTAAAGGCTCAGTTTTCATAGGATATTTTCAATATTCTGTGTATGAAATGTTGGTGAAAGAAAATTTTTTTCTCATATATCAAACCATGCTTTTAACTTCGAAATATAGGTAGAAGCATATTTACAAAAAATCTGTCTCAGAAAAGATTAGTTATAAATTTAAATACGTATCTGTGCATAAAAATCTGTTCACTCTTTTTGTGCAGAACAACTTTAATTGAGGCATAAACTATGCCAGTGATCAAGTTACTGAGGTTTTTTTGCAGAGGTGCACACATAATGGAAAGAACATGATTTAAGATACAGAGATTTCTATCTAGAGAAAGAGAAATGCCTAAGCTTCTCTTTTCTTTGATCCTAAGGGAATGCAAATCTTTCCCTCTCTTAGGAGATGCAAGACAAATACTAAATCCCTTCACTATTACAGGAATCAATAGCAGAGCCACTAGCAGGGATAAAGAAATAGAGGCCACATGCTCAGGCAGTCCTGAATTGGCTCAGTAGCCTACCTGATGGACTGGCTGACAGACATGTATTGACATTGCAGGCTGAATGACCTCTGCAGCACCAAACGAAAACAGAGTACACTTCTCCCATTCTGCTGTTCACCCAGTGGTGCCTTTCTGTAGGATAATTATGTCAGATTTAAGACTGTCAAACTCACTAGCGTTCCCTCTTACAAGTCCATGGAGAAAGCGTGAGAGCTAGCAATAGAGAGGAGTTAGCTCCTAGGCCAATTAAGGTTACCATTTTGTTAGGATACCTAGCTCAGAGGCAGTGACTGCACAGTACAGAATTATTTTCAGCAGCTTTATGTACCAGTAGTATATTTCAGCTGTGTATCTACTACATAAAGATTAAGATATGTAATTAATGTAAATCAGCACTGACATTAAAGGAAGATAAGTTATGCATGCAGATAGAGAAAGGCAATAATAAAACCAAACAAAATCCCACAAAACTTTCTTGGTCATTATTCAGTCCTCTGAAAGAGTATATAAGAAAAAATAGATCTTCATTTCACATTCTGAGAACTATGGGAAAAATATGAATATTTTTATAATTTCATGTCCTATATGGATTTGAATCTTAAATGTAATTGTGATTATGGATGTATTTTTCTTTCAATGCACATCAATATTAATACCCTAGATATATAGAGCACACACTGAGAGGATAATTTGCCCCTTAAATGTGCAAATCCTATTACAATATTTGTCTAAAGGCTGGATTAATATTGAGTTGGTGCTTTTGCTAGCTCATCATAATTTTATCTGCATATACTTGAACTATGAGAATGCTAATGACTCACTCAGCAGGCACTAGATGTTATAATGGAGTCCAATTACTTTTGACTATTCAAATATGTTGCAAATTTCAAAGACAGTCCCCATCTGACTACTTTTTCAAGAAAATGACAAGTTACTAAGTCTTTATCTACTTAAAAAGGAAGCTTTTTAAAATGCTAAGTAGTAAACCACATAACCTCATTTCATTTGTACTTAATTGGACCATAATAATTTTTCTTTCATTTTTCACATCATCTAAGTCTTTCTAAATAAATTTCTTATGGAAAATGATCCAGAACACCTGTTGTTTATTTTGATAATGAATTCCATATTTTCACCTTTGCTCCATAGTCAATCTCATAAAGGATTAAAAGAGAGATTTCTCTATCAAGATACTTTTCTGAAAAGATTCAGGATATTTTTTAGCACTGACCTATATGTCATTCTTCCTTAAATGAATATATAACAAGTTCACCTTAATTTATTGACAGAAGGTATCTGTCCCAAGTTTCAAGAAGTTATCTGTCCATCATATTTACTAGAGCAGGTAACAAGTCTGATACCTGTTTTGTTACAGTATCAGATGGCTCAAGAGCTGACAGAGACTTTTAAAGACTCGTCCTGTCTGTGGATTTAAATTAGCAAATGTAATCCAAGTCTGCAGCTACCAAATTGATCATCAGCTATGTCTAGCAATAAAAAATGATAGAGGCTTTTGTGATAAAGGTGAGGACAGAGAGGATATGAAAAGTTCAATTCTAGTAACATTCTTGCCATCTTGACAAAACTTGCACTATATATGAAATATCAAGGACAGGATTAGCCCAATCTTAAGAGTTTCAAAACAACCATTTTAGTAAAAAAATTCATAATCAATGTGTGGAGTTAAGTTACGTTCCTGAAATTCCCTCTTAGTGTAAAGAGATTTATTAATGAAAATAGACCTAATCAACATAGACTACCTGAAAGCAGCTAAGCATGTAAGCCTTTATTTCCTTACTCACTCTAATAATTAAGTTCTGGAATCAGTTTTTAAAACAAAAGCTCTTCAATATAGCAGAGCTGTCTTTTTGGAGATTAGGTCTTGCATGGTGCTGGATGCTTCTGCACTCTCATTTCTAATGAGCTTGACTTCCTTTGGGAATCATTAACTTTATTTACTGTTTTCCACATACCAGTCAGTGATGTAAGCATGACTTAATGTTCTGACACTCTATTCACCTGAGTAAGGGCTATTCATATAGCTCATTTTCTTGACTCTATAAGCCTTCTGTAGCCTTGACTAGTGATTTAGGACTATCACAACATCTCAGATGAATCTGAAGCAAGTTTTTGTAACCCAAACTTAAAAATTCAGCATCCTTTTGTAATAGTTCTACTCCTCTCATGCTGATTGCTCAGAGTTTTAGTTCTTCACCTCCTCACACTACAACAGTCACTAACTGACCAGTCTTCAGATGTAATTGTGGTCGGACCAATCCAGGTATAAAATATTGTTCACTGAACAAAATACTAAAGAAATTCTTTTGTGCAAGATACATTTAATATCACAGTAATTAATCTGGAAAAAAACCCATCATCTGGCACTGTCAATAATGCAAAAATCTTGGAATGCAGGGTAAAGGTATTCTGGGTGCTGGATAAACACAGCCATGACAATACATGACTGCATATGAGCAACTGATCACAGTCATTGGACTGGAATTTACACTGACCCGGGTCCAGTAGCAGTATTTTCACTACATTACACTGTACATCATAATACATATTGAACTAATGTTAGTTTAGTTGTATATTTGAAAAGCTTGATGGTGCAGCTCAGAGATGCCCTTAGATACTGTATGCCATTTCAATCAACTCAGATGTTTCTAAGCCCTTTAACTGTCAAGGTTATACAAGCATCTAGGCGTGCGTACACAGGACACAACCATCTGATTCACTTAAACAAGTGTGACATGGTTACTCAAACTTTTGTGGTGCTATACCTATTTGCACCGCTTGATGACTAAGTCAAAAAAGCTCAGATTTCTTGTCCCACTTCAGTCTGGATGTGCAGATACCCTTACTTCTCCTTTAAGTGCAGGTGACACCAAATTGGGCAGGAGTGTCAATCTGCTTGAGGGGAGGAGGGCTCTGCAGAGGGACATGGACAGGCTGGATTGATGGGCTGAGGCCAACTGTATGATGTTCAACAACGGCCAAGTGCTGGGTCCTGCACTTGTGTCACAACAACCCCACGCAATGATACAGGTTTGGGGAAGAGTGGCTGGAAAGCTGCCTGGCAGAAAAAGACCTGGGGGTACTGGTTGACAGCCAGCTGAATATGAGCCAGTATTGTGCCCAGGTGGCCAAGAAGGCCAATGGTATCCTGGCTTGTATCAGGAATAGTGTGACCAGCAGGAGTAGGGAAGTGATCGTGCCCCTATAGTCGGCACTGGTGAGGCCACATCCCAAATATTGTGTTCAGTTCTGGGCCCCTCACTACGGAAAAGATGTTGCGTTGCTGGAGTGTGTCCAGAGAAGGGCAACAAAGCTGGTGAAGGGTCTGGAGCACATAAGCCGCTGATGAGGAGTGGCTGAGGGAACTGGGGTTGTTCAGCCTGGAGAAGAGAAGGCTGAGGGGAAACCTTATTGCCATCTACAATTGCCTGAAAGGAGGCTGTAGCCAGGTGGGTGTTGATCTCTTCTCCCACATAACAGTCTATAGGACAAGATGAAATGGCCTCAAATTGTGCTAGGGGAGGTTTAGATTAGACATTAGGAAAAATTTTTTCACTGACAGGGTTGTCAAGCATCAGAACAGGCTGCCCAGGGAATTGATTGATTCTCCATCCCTGGAGTTACTTAAAAGATGGGTAGATGAGGTGCTTAGGGACATGGATTAGTGGTGGAATGGCAGTGTTAGGTTAATGGTTGGACTTGATGATCTTAAAGGTCTTTTCCAACCTAAATGATTCTATTATTCTATGATTCTAAGTATTCTCCAATTAACAGCTCATTACTAAGCCAGATGGGTCTGCATTGGTTGTTAACTCCCATCTGCTGGAAAGGTTCTTTTGCATCAAATATGCCACAGTAATAAATCTGAGTTTCATCTTTGTCAGAGTGTGATTGGCATGTAGACAAATTATTCTGAAACATATTCTGAGGGAATATTTCTTCCCTCACTTTTTATCTTGCCATGTTCAAGATAAGAAATTCTGAACATTATCCTGGAGTATTTTGGACTTGTATAGAAAGAAGTTACATGAAAATGACAGCTAGATTGTGAAGTCAAGCATTTCAGAATTACAAAAGATCAAGATTAGGATTGGGTTTGCAATTTTATTTCAGTTTTCATTTCTTGACATTTTGATATTGTCTTTTACTATGTACATACTGGTTTGTTTTTTTTTTTTATTTTCTTGACTCAGTGCAGACAGAGATCCACCCTATGCTCAGAGCTGAAACCATCCTCAACCTCATCCCTACTACCTTCCCTTCCAGTACAGTCCCCTCTGTGTCCTTCTTTTCCCTGTGCAATCCTGTCAGCCTTGTAAGTACAACTCCCTTCCCTGCCAGGATCACTCTTCTTCCTTTTCAGGGAAGAAATTAGAAATACAGACAAAATACTGCATCTATCATCACATGATACACACACAATATATTTTGAACCTGAACACAGACCCCAAATTTGTTCTAAATCTAATAGCAGCAAGAGGCATACGCGTGCTTAGGTGACCTCATAAGTGCTCGACTATTGCATAGGAGAAGGTTCATGTGACTGCAGCTGATCACAGTGACAGCCCTGGCTGCATGTGGCATGCCTGGTCCAGCCCTCCAAACCTCCTCCTGTCAGCCACCACAGAGCAGCAGTGTGGCTGAATTTAGGCCACCAAACTGGATGGAGGACGTTATGCTCTAAATCTTGCATCTACTTCCTCCTCCTTGGTACTGACAGTGATTGTGGTAGGATGGAGTTTCTATGGGAGGAGCCAGGAGCCAGGGTGACCCTGGTCCATGCAGGGTCCTGCCCTTACCTTCCAACCCCTGTGCATGGTGGGCAGAGCCAGAGAGTGAGGCCAGGGCTAGGGATCATCTGGGGGCTCCTGCCAGGAATGAGGGATGGATGCGAGGTGTTGCAGTAGGCCCATGTCCCACCAGGGACAGGGCTGGGCACAGGCTACTGATGAGGGTGTGGCCATAGGCCACAGGGGGACTGTGAGGGTAGGGCAGGGTTACTTTCACCCCCTGGGCCCTGCCTGCTCCCAGGGAAGGGGTGAAACCTTCCCTGCAGCCCCCCAATATCCCCGGGGTCTGTTTGTCTGGCAGGGATCGCATGGGCCTGTCAGCCTTTCCCAGGTGGCACTCACAGAGCTGGAGCTCAGGCAGGCTGGGCAATGGGCACTTGGCCATGGGGTGCCTGGTAAACCCAGCTCAGCCCCACTCAGGCCAAGGGCTGCCCAGCCACCCCCTGGGACCTGCCACAGCCTGATGCCTGACCCCAGCAATGCCAACTATAACCACACATACCTCTGTTTTAACTTTGAGCCATTACCCTAAGGGTCAGAGCAGACATTTCTCTGTATCCTTGCAAGCATGCATCATTTGGGGGATGCTACATAGTCATGCTACATAAGATATGTGGACGGATCCACAGACCGCACTATTCATGCTTTGTTTGCTCATTTATATATATGGCTGAAGCAAAGATAAACATTTTTTTGTTATTATGACTTGGTGGATTGTTTGGGGCTTTTTATGGTTTGAGGAGTAGAACAAAGACAGTTAATTATTTATTAACAGGCTGTTAAATTAAACCAGCTATATTTCACTTAAAGCACAGAGGGTGACCAATGATTTTGGCAGTGAGCAAACCACAACTTGTTCCTTTGCTAAAAGGTATACAGTAAAAGCACATCAAAAGGAACAATGACTTCTGAAACCTGAAAGTGAAGGGTACATGAATTCAGTACATTCAACGAAAAGTTTCAGGTGATACTCACATGCTTGCTTTAATAATTAGAGTATCATGTCTCTATAGGCATATGAGGAAAGGTTGGGATTTTTTTGTTTGTTTGGTGGTAGTGGGTTTTTGGAGGACAGTTAGTTTGGTTAGATACACATTGCTGTGTAGGAATACAAAGAAGTTGCTGAATGGGAGGCATCAGAGTAGAAGTGTCACAGAGTGGAGTGTATGTCCTCACTCCATACTTCTGTTAGTATGCTGTATTCAATGTCTCAGAAAAGAGCCCTTAAAATTGCTAAGGAAGTGGAATAATCACTATTTATGAGGGAAATTTCGGAATAAATATTTTACCTGAGAGATAGAAGTATCTGCAAATATTAAAAGGAAATTAGTACTGATATGTAAACCAATCACTTCTTCAGTAAAAAAACTCATAATAAGGGAATATCTTTATATAATAAGCAATTAAAAAATTTAAGGAATGCAAAGTAAAACTGAAACAAAAAGCCAAAACCCCCAACAAACAAACAAACAAAAAAATAACCCCACTATCAAAACCGGAAAACATCCCATGGAATGCACCTTTTTCCCTCTTTCAGTGAGCCTGGCATTATCACTAAAGGCTGTGAACCTCCATGCAAAGGTTCATCTTTGTTGCTGACCTTGAATCTCTCACTCCCTATGGAAAGTGGTATGGGAGCACTGCTGAAGCTCCAGATGGGTTTGCTGCCAAGGTCAAGGTCTTCTGGAGCAGAAGGAGAACCAAATTGCACATTGGACTCTACACACAGCTACTCAGGATAAAGAAGGTCTCTACAAGGAGGGAAGAGAGACCATGGTAGCAAGCACAAGGCTGAAGCCCTCCCTGCATTTACTTGCAAAGGATCAGATCCTTTCAGGTCCCACGCCAGACCTGTGAATTAGGTTCTATTAGTCCCATGTTCAGTTTGAAAGGTTAATTATAATTTGATTGGACTGTTTAAGGTCTAAATGGCTGATCTGACTGATGAATGAGGATATATTTCTAAAATTAGCTAAGAAAAAATACCCAGAGAAACAGTTCCTTAGCTACACATATATTAGACTGATTAAAATTCTAGTCTGTGAAAGATGAGATCCTAGCATACTTAGATCTGCTTTATTATTTCTGACAGTATAGAAGGACTGTAACTGCCCTTCTCATTGTCTATGTAGAATATAAGCAATGAAATCTTTACAGAAGATGAGATGTGATAATTTCCATGTTAGATGTACTAATTTTCTGAAATGCAATTTCAATAGCCATTTACCATCTAAGTAACTGACTGTATAATTAGTGTTCCAAATAAACTTAATATTTTTAGCATCAACTTAGTATACACTTCATTTACTGGCTTGCTACTGAGAAGACTTTTTTTTTTAAAAAAAAAGCTATTTCAGTTATTTCAATTACTTTCTCTGGCTTATATTTTCAGTGGTCCTATCAAGGGCAGCTGGAACCTGTGGAGAGTCTACTCTCTGACTTCAGCATTTTTTAATATAGAGAAAACCATTTGTTTGTTTACACTTTGTAAAAAAAACCCTAAGAGCGAGGAAATATTTTTCACTGCAATCCTCTATATCTCCTTTATAGTGTGCTGAAGTTAACAGCAGCACTGATGTTTTAAAATATTTTCTCTAGGGATGTCAAAGAACTATGTGCATGTAATAGACATGATACAAATTTAATAAGTATCGCTGTGGTAGAAAGGGCCTATCTTCATTTGTGTTTCTGAAGTTTAAAAAATAATTAACAAGATTCAGATCTAACTTACTTACAAATCTAACTATACTGAGATGGAAAGAGAAAACAAGCCTGACTGCACATGCACAGAATTAAGCATGAAGCTATTGCCAGCTATTGATCCATTCGTGTTAGACTTTGTAACTATATTAAGCAAGTATTAATTTAATACTTCAATAATTTCACCATCCTCTCCAATCCCATCTTCCATCTCATCCACCAGAGTTCTAATTTCCTCTGTGATTAATTCTTTGCTTTGATAATAATGAAAAATCTTTTGAGTTACAGTTTCCATTTCTATCTATAACAATGCACATTCTTCCTTCTACTATTTTATATACCCTCTGATTATGTTCTTAGGCAACTGCTAATTCTTAATCATGTTTACTTTCTGTTTCAAATTTGACATTAGTTGGTTTTTTTTTCAGATCTTTTCCTTGGTTTTATAAATTATAAATGTAAGTAAGTGATCAGCTAGGATTTCTACTTTTACTCCCCAAATATTTCCATTTATAAAAAAATATATATGAATAATTGGCATAAAAATATAAATAGATGCAAATTTATCTCTGATTTTTATTAAGAGGATAACATATTGCCATATCGTATTGCAAAAATATCAACAGGTCTTCTTTCACTTACTAAAGACATTTAAAAATCCAGTTCTTTTAACTTGGCCACTAAAAACTTCAGGCTAAAGCCTATTCAAGTATAAATTTATATTTTGAGGCATCCACCTGAACAAATGTCTCAAGTTTTGATTCTTTTATTCGTTCTGTATAGTAAGGCTTATAATGCATCAGAGTATGAAAGAGTTGGGTTTTTTCTTGTTTTGTTCCCCCAGATCTAAAAGGTTGTTTTTAATAGAAATTCAATTAATGAAACTATGGTTTCAGTGGAAAAGCAGTGATTGTCACATTCTTATCACCAAAAACATTTTGCTGCTACCTTTACTATTGCCACCTCTAAATTCTTTACAAGACACTGTGTAAAATGTAATACTAGAGAAGTAGTAAAGGCCAAACAGATGAAAATATTAATACAGAATTCATATCACTAAATGTATTAAAAACAATAAATCAAATGCTGTACAGTTGTTGAAATAGCTCTTTCTCCTCAGGCAGAAAGAGATTATCTTTCTGTATAAAATAGTTATAATATCTGATGATATCATTACAGTTCTTCTGGGCAATTGTGAGACGTGCTTTGAAGAAAAGGAGTACAAGATCAGAGATTTTATCTTTGGGTTGGACACTGACTGTTTACAACTCTGGCTCTCCAATTTTTCTGAGCACACTGGGTAGTACAGATACATTAAATGTTTGGAACTACTTGAAGTAGTAACATTACAGAATGGACTAGTTATTTGTTGTGACTTTTTTTCATATTTTGTCTCTGGGTAAAATATTTGAGAATGCTTTGTATATACTTTGACACTTGTATTCATAGAAATTATCCCATTGCTCACTCTAAACTTGTATTGTTATTTTTTTCTTAGTTTTCCTGCCTTTTACATGGCAAGCCCACCTTTCATCCACACATGATGGAAACCACTTTGTAAACATTTGTCATTCTTGATTCTAGCTCAAGCTCTGATTGAAACTTTTCTCATGATTGGTTCTTTTATAAATGCACTTATCCATCTGTGTTTTGACTCTAATAAGATACTTCCACTTGTGAGAGCTTTCAGAGAGAACACCTAAAAGGTTTCCTTCTTCTGCCTGGCTACCTATTCTCATAAAACATAGAGGAAATAAGTTATCTCCAAGATTCCTAGCCCTCAGACATATCTGAAAGAAACTGATCAAAAAAGCTACTGGGAGGAGATGCAGGACAGTGGGAGAAAGAGACAGTGTTACCAGAGGCACTTCATTCCCTAAAAATATAAAAAGGAACAGTAATGAGAGAAGAGAAAGCCTACACATCTGATGCCACAATTGTTTTGATTATAGTACATGAACTTAAGTTCAATATGAGTGAAGTAATAAATCTGACGTGTAGACTTTATATCAGATATTTTCAGCTTTGCATTTTTTAAAGTAACTACTGTAAGACTGACAGAAATTGCATCTTTTCGTAATTTTTATTTTCCAGAAGTTCAGACAAACAATACATTTTGAACAACTTTTGTTCATCTGTAACTGCAGAATTGTTTCCAAAATGTTCTGTTCCATTTGCAAAGATAAGAAACTTAATCTGACACCAGAAATAGAGAATAAACTAGATTACTATAAGCAAGCAGTCATTCTGATATATGTTTTATCTTTTGAAATATTATCCAAGTAGTGTTCTTGGTAAACATGGCTGAAAAATAATTTATTACACTGTGATAAATTAAATGACCATTGCTTTTCTCAGAAAGACAGATTGCTTATAGAAAAGTCACAAGTCCTGGCATATGAAATTACTATAAATTGTACTATTATAGTGATCAGTAGCCAATGGAACTATTAATAGCTATAAATCATCCAACAGAGCTACCGATATCTACTAATTGAAGTACTAATTTTTTCTTACAGCTCCTGTTTTTGAAACCACATTATACTTCTCAAAGTCAAAGTTCAAAGAAGTATTTTACATAAAATGGTTCAGAAAGATGAGTACAGCCATATTAATGAACTGACCTCTCTATTTTTATTCTTCACCATGGCTGCGGAACTGGTTATACTTCTCTCTCCTTTTTTATCTCCCTGAATGCAGAACAACATGTGTTGGAATTATTCTTCCAACTTATACAAGGACTTGGATGCCATTCTCCAGGCAACTCTCCATACACATAATTCTTTACTTTGTCTGATTAAGCTTTAGTTACATTGCTCCTCCTTTCAGGAAAAAGCATGGCAATGGTATTTAACATACAATAAGCATAGCGTTCAATTAATTTTGATTTCACAATTGGGAAATACTACTTCCAGTTAAAAAGAAGTTCAAAATAATTTATAAGAATGATAGGTTTCTTCAAGTAATTTTGTCACAAAAAGTGATTTTGCTGTTCTCCTCTCACACCTTGGCAGAGAAAACTTACATTTTGGGGATCTAAGGAGCTTAAAATCTAAGTTATCTTATTTTAGCTAGAGATTATTTTCTATTTCCAGAAGTCCTATTGCTCAATGGTCTTACCAAGCTTAACCAACTAGAAATTTCTCTTCTGTCTCAGACTGCCTTGTCCAATCCTTCAAACGAGAACCCTTGAAAAAATGCTTTGATGACAAGCTCATTCAATCTTACTTATCCTGTTTACAACAGTCTGAGACTGAGCTTGCCAGCTGGGCCAGCATGCTGGAGTTTGCATCCCTCCTGTTGATCAGCTTAAGATGCAGCAGAATACCCCTTAAACTGAGTTTCTGCAGTCTCCACCTTTCCTCTTTGACTTTGGTATGTGTTCTTGTCCCTCTTACCTCCTGATGTGTGATGGTATTGCTATCATCTACTACGTGACTACAACACACCTTTCAGTAAAGCTCTTTTATACAAACTGATTTGGATTGAGATTTTACATTTCCAGAACGAATAACCTTTACTTACGAAGGGGGAATTTCAAGAAAGAATTGTTTACTTCAGTTTCAGACATGTCAGGAATGCCCCTGCAGTACCTAAATACCACTAAGCCTAGCAGTTTTCATTCCTGTATCTTTGCCCCCTTCTCGACTAAGAAAAGGAAGGAGAAATAAGCTCACCGATAGTTATTATCTTATTTAGGAAGAGAGTATGCCAGACTTCCTGTTTTACTCCTATCCATTCTTGCTTTACCTTGAGTTTATCTAAGCTCCACTGATATATTTTAAGGTGAAAATAACCTCCATATAACCCAATAGCCTAGTGTGCTTCCATGTATAGAATAATTATAATGCTATCCTCTTTTTACAGCTGCAAAGGCAAATTAGTGACACATGTAAAACTGAAAAATAATCTTTTCAACATCAGCTTGCCAGGATATGCACTCTGAAATAGTTGTTCCCTTTGTGCTTTAAAGCCTGAGTGCTGGGTGCCCTATCGCCACCACTTTAAGGGTATGTTTGGACTCACAGGTAAGGTAAGAAACACCAAAGCCATTTCATTGACTTCCACATATCAAAACATCTTCTAGTACCTGTGTTAGCTTGATAATATTTGACTTGGGGTTCTTTACCTTGTTACAGAGCCAGAACTATAGGCAAATCCCTAGTCTCACTTCTAGGAAGCATATAATAATTTTGTTACCTGTTTTTATAATAACCTTCTTTTTTTTCTTCCTTTTTTTTTGTTAATAACATTAATGAATATATCTTTCTGTATATAATCCACTATTATATCCCATTGACTGCTTTCTGGGAACCTCAAATGCATCACTTTATATGTACAGTATAATTTGGTAATTTACTTCAGTTAGAACATTCAATAAAATATTCATGAAAGTGGCCTCTTGTTGAGATAGACCATCCATTTACTTAAAGATAGGGCTGCAACACTCACAGGTATAATCCATTAGGCAAGCTAATTGACATTTTGACCAATAGATTTTTCATGACCTTTCCCTATGAATCTTGACAAAGGCTACTGGTCAAAGTATCAATTCTCACACCTACTGGGTGACAGCTACAAGTAAATTAAATGTACTTTTAATAGAACACTCTGTCTAAGTGGCCCTATCTCAATGAGTAGAAACTGCCATGAATATTTATTTAGTACTACCTTTAATGGAACCTAATACTGAGGGACACTTACATTACAAAGAAGTCAAGCCCTATTAATTATCCAAAACCACCACTTATAATAGATTGCTGGGAAAAATAATTTTTCCTACAGTTTACCAGATTTTTATCTACCACCTGATGATTTATTGCTATTAGTAAAATTACAGGTATGGCATATTTCTTATCTGAAATTAGATTTTGATTCAGCATTTTTTTTTCGTCCTATGCTTATCTTTATGAATATTCAGCCTCTGAAATGTCATATACAAAACCAAGATAATGTCTGTACAGGTGTGTAATGGATCAGGGACTTGAACTGGAAAGTACAAAATCTTATTGATCTACTTTGGCTGCACTTTTCTAGGTACTGTAAAACAAATCACATATTCAATTAGAGGGACAGTCACCAGCATCTAATAGAGTGGATAATCTCAAAAAATAAATTCTGTTAGTCTGAACTGGTTATAGTACATGTCTGTCTTTGCCAAGAATAGGAAGATGTCATTATTTCTGCAAGTATCTGGGAAAGAGATTGCTGAAACTGTAATGGCATCATTTCCTTATTGCTACATATGCTTTCTATGCCCGATCACTCCCTTCATCAAATGCTTATAGGGAACCCGGATATTTCTCCAGGGGATATTCTACAGGAAATGCTCTTGAGTTAAATAGAAAACTAAGGATTAATTGAAGTTTTCTTCCCATAAAGCTTTTTTTTTAAAAATGTGTATAGAAGTAAGAACAAGTATAAAAGAATAGTCTTTCTTAATCTTAAAATGAGAGGTTGTGCCATTCTTCAACACTCAGCATCATTGTTCATTTGAAATTACTCTGAAAATATAAACTTCCTTCAATTTATACTGCCTACTGAAATATTACTACTGATGGTACACGCTTTATCAAGACTATCAGAATATGTCTTTCTACATGGCATTTCATTTCCCCAATTACAGTATCTTGATGGCATTTCCACTGGAGGTTTATTTCTTGTCTAGTTAAATGAGATAATGTGTGTGTGTGTGTGATTTAAGAAGTGTTTACTTTCCAGAAACAGAAAGAATAAATATGTATGCTATATGCATTAAACAAAACCTTTTCCTATGTTCAACTGCATGGACCAGTAACTAGTGAACTACTAATACTACTCCATATTAAGAATATAAAATTTTTCATTTTGATTTCATTTTATTAAGGAATCCTTAAAAACAAACATGATGTGATCGGCAACTTGAATTTCACTCCTATAATGAGATTCTCAAGCATGTGGTAGAAGCATATGTTGGAAACACTACAGCTCCCTTTCTCACATTACTAAATGGGAAAGGGAAAAGGGGATGCAGCTCTGAAGGGAGAAGAATCAGAAGTTAGAAAAAGGGTTCACAGTTGGGAAAAGAAGAAAAACCCTGAATTGCAAGAATGAACAGAGAAGAAAGAGGATGCTGGGATGCAACAAAAAGGATTTGAGCACTCTAGAGAGGAAAGTAGACATATCTGAAGGAAAAAAAAATGAACTCCAGGTGATACTAAAAGTAATGGAATGATCTAATAAGACCTGTCTCAAAAGCAACATTTCAGGAAGACAGAAACAAAACAAATATGACCTAGTTATTTGTGTTTTCCAAAGCTCATAAAGGTTTTAAGTGTCTATCAAAAGTTTGAGGGTTGGGAGGGAAGGGAGTTGCAGTTTTCCAGTATCCTGGGGTTTTGAAAAGAAACTATACTTGAGTCCTGAGAAAAAAAGTCTTAAACCTTTACAAAATAAAAAACAAGTTAATAATTTGTACATAGAAATGCAGTCCTAGAATCCTTGATAGCATCTTCTCTGAAGAGAATGCCAAGATGATGGTACTCCGACAGTCCTTTTGAAAACAAGGTGGGTGCTAATTTACTCACACACACCAAGTGCGAAACACTCCTGTCAGATGGTAGCGGTGAAAGAATAATTTTTGCCTGACTGCTCTGTGGCTTTCAAAACTATATACTCAATAGAAAATATTGATTATAAAGCATGTCTTTGGGGCAGCCACTGAAATTTAGAGGATGTTTCAGTCTTTGTATTGCATTACACTGAAGATCCAGAGTCAGATTTTTATGTGTTTGAAGCCATCTATAGATCCTTCTATCCTGACCACATTAACAAATTATTTTGGCAATGAAACATATTTGTATTTCATTGTAATTGAATGTATTTCACTGGACTTGACAGGAAAAGAAAAACAACATTTTTTTCTGATCGTGAGCTGCAAAAATCTTTAGATGTGCAAGTCACTGCTCACTATTAAATTCAGCTATAATACTTTTGAAAATATAATGAATATTTGGAAAGATGTCTTGAGAAAAAAGCAGAGGTTAAGGCATGCATTCTTTCTTTTTATAGATAACAGCAGTAGATTTTAAGTAATTTAAAATTTTAAAGGTATATAGCCTAAATTTTGTTGTCAGAAAAGGTATTAGATGCAATGCTGTAGAGGAAATCAAAAACAGAATTTCCAATTTTTAGAAAATTTCAACAACTTCCCATTCTCATGTTAATGCTAAAATATATTAAACAGCCTGATCCAAGAAGAGACTGCGCTAGAGAAGGCAGTCTAGTGAAAAACTGGATTCAAGATGTGGGACAGAATGTGGCAATGAAGACATGGACTCCGAGTTCATGCACAAGCAGAATCAGAATCACTTTATTTAATGCTTTACATCCTTTTATACTGATCACAAAGCCACTGCTTTTCTCTTATCATCTAGCTAGTTGGCAAGCGCTGAGTCCAAGACTTATATGGAAGCAAAGTTTGTCTTGCAAAGTCCATTGGTCGTAGCATTGACCTCGCTTTTCTCACTTAGCTCTTGTTTTACTTCTCCCATGGCTTGCAGCCAACGAGACAGAGGATATCTCCGGTGTTCAACTCAGCTGCCACATCTGCAGATTCTGTACTTGTTCCCACAACAGAACACATAAAAGAATCTTTAGAAGTATCTTCAGAATCAGTCTTGTTGAACTGGCTCAGAACAGAACAGTTTTGTGCAGCCCACTAGTATGTAGATTTTAATGTAGATCAATTACTTAGTTTTGGTTTTGTTAGTGGAATATCAAAAAGGGGTAAAATCTTATTTTGTCATATAAAAAAAAACATTTTCTGTGATCCTTGTTCAACTAAAATATAATTTTGATGAAAAATGTCTATTAAGAAGTTCAATATGGGGTGTTTTTTAATTGAAAGAAAAATGCTGCTTGTGACAGAAAAAAAGGGCTTTGTCTTTTTATAAATTGTAAATTGATTTCTTTCAGCTGAGGTGCAGCTGTTTCCAAAGTTTTCATAGCTTTTCAGATAATCTGCAAAAAAAAGAAAATAATTTAACCCCCTAAAATTTTTAGGAGAAGTATTTCTCAGTATACCTGTATCAAAAAGATGTTTTGGAAAATAGTCTTTATGAAGCTTGATGAAATATAACATATACTTTCTCAGTTTGTGAGGCATTTAACTGTTCCATTTTTCCATTTACTGCAGATATTTCATTCCTCACCTCTTATTGCTGAGACTCTGACACCATTAAGTTTCAAAGGGTGTCTAAGTTCTCCTTGAATAGTATTCCTGATATAATTCTCCCTCCAGATTGCTGGTTCAAATGGGCATCTCTTTAAAGTATCCCAAAGAGAGAAGTATCAACAAAGGATAGTCCAAAGTGCTTTTTGCTTATCTCCTGTCTTGTGTGTGAAGAAAGATCTGCCACCTACCAAATGGGTATATAAGTCAAATTACTAGAACTAGGTTTTGAGGCAAATAGGGTTCTAGCAATAAAAGTATTAAAGAAAAAGCATATGTGAAACTATATTATTAAGATAAAAAACATCACTCCAATTTTTACCTGTCTAGTTTATATACCTACATATCTTTCATGGCATCTGACTTTGTATTTACATAGGACTTTTTTTTTTCTTTTTTGTTAGGTATCAACTTATCCTAATAGCTTAAACCATACACGCTACAACTCCCAAATAATGGGATCCTAAAATGTGGATTGTTTTGCTGTCTTTTACAACAGTTAAAAACACTAACCATCAAAGTGACAGTTCAAATGTTAAAATCCTTTCAGAGTATTTTTCACAAGCTATCCCTATCTATCCACTTTTAAAAGAAATTTACATGTAAAAAGAATGAAGTTGATAAACAGTATGACTCATATTAAGATAGGAAAATAGGACCAAAGTAGAACACCAATTAACAGACTAGGGTAATATCTATGGAAGCATATATGAAGGCCAACATTAATATTGCATTAGTTCATGACTAACTTTTTTGCACTAGATTCTAGACAGTAATCATCCTTTAAGAGCAAAACATCACTTTAAACATTCACGAGATTTTTAAAACACATGTTCAGTTTCTGATTATTGTTTTTCCACTTGAATTCTGCAAGTGCTGCAGAATAAGCACTTGCCCTCATCAGTTCAGAGTGTAGGTGGGTACCTACTTTTCTGATGCTGTGTCAAGTGGGAATCAGGTGTTTCAGCCTGAAAAAAACAACTGTGGCCACTTAATTGCCCAGCCCTCAGTTTCTGACTGTGTCATGTAGAAGAATTAGGCTTAGGGGGGGTCATAACCACTGCTGTGGTCAGCAGTGTGTCCTAGCAGCATTTGCCTACAAAATTTCAAAACTGTTTTGTGATCCAAAGACTGTGCCACATTTTTTAGGGGACATTGTTTCCCTTTTCAAAATTTCAAAGAAGTGGCTGTATCATTAATGTATAGAAATATATGTTTTATTTGGGACTAGCCTTGATTAAATCTGTCATTTCATCTGACAGTCACTGAAGTCACAACTGTCATGTTTCAGACATGAGGTGAAAATGTTAGTTAATAGATGTGGTAGCCGGTGGAGTAGCTAGGCAATACACAAGTATTGTGTATCTGTGACCTTAGACTGGAAAAAAAGACATTTAATATATCTATCATTCACAGTAAAATGCACATAGATGAAAATCTGTCAGGAGACAAGGACTGTAGACTTCAGTTAGTTCTGTGGGTGTGTCAAGTCAGTTGTATATTAATTAATCTAAAATAGCTAAACAACCCAGAGCCGTTCACTCAGTCCCCATCCCCATCCAGTGGGATGGGGTAGAGAATTGGGGGAAAAAAAAGTGAAAACTGTGGGTTGAGATAAAGAGATTTTAATAGGACAGAAAAGGAAGGGATAGTAATAATAACAATAATAATAATAACAACAACAACAATAACTAATAAAATATATAAAATAAGTGATGCACAATGCAATTGCTCATCACCTGCTGACCGATGCCCAGCCAGTTCCCAAGCAGTGGCCACGCCACCCTGGACATTTCCCTGCCGTTTATATAATCAGCAGGACATCAAATGGTATGGGATAGCCCTTTAGCCAGTTTTGGTCAGCTGTCCTGGCTGTGCCCCATCCCAGCTTCTCGCTGGCAGGGTATGAGAAGCTGAAAACTTGGCTACTGTAAGCACTGCTCACCAACAACTAAAACATCAGTGTGTTATCAGCCTTATTCCCATACTAAACCCAAACCACAGCACTATGACAGCCACTAGGAGGAAAATTAACTCTATCCCAGCCAAAACCAGAACAACATGTCTAATTAGGAATGCAAGAATAAAGCATTCAACTGGCACCATTTTTCTTTAAAACAGAGGGCATCTTCTCTCAATTGAACTGGAAGGCAGTTTTTTACAAATTTGTCACTTCAGAAGAATGTCTTTCTTTTCCTAACCTTTTCACATAGTTGACATTACTTTAGGACTTTGTAAATGTTAAGATGTTTGGAGAAAAGTTTACCATCATAATTATAGTTTTTAAACCTCAGAAGTTAGGCTTGATTTAGGCTTAAAATTAAAAATTTAGGCCTATTTTCAGATTTGAATACAATATTTCTGAAATATTACAAAATATTTTTCAGATTAACAGCAAACAGGAGGTTTCAAGATTGTGGAGAGAGAGACTTTTCATAACAATTCCTGGGACAGAAAAACTTTTGCATTCTTACAAAGAGGCAAAATAGTCTCTAAATATATAAAATAACATTCTTGATCATTTCCATATTAAAAAAAAAAGGAGCATCTCAGAACATTTTTAAAGAATCAAATATTTTCCCTTTTAGTACACATAAAACATATGGATAGTAACCCTTAATGGTATTTATGTAAATAAATCAGCAATCAAATGTAATGATTTTAAAATTTCATTTTCATTAGATTTAGGTATCACTTGCTTTACTAGCATTTTCCATGAAAGTACAGTGAAGGCTGTCAGAACTGTATTTTCTGAGACATCCTAAAGATTATTTTAATGAAGTTTTCATCATAATGAATGCTTAATACATTTCCCAGACAGACTTACAACATATACAACTTTTATTCTAGAAGCCCAGTATGGCTCTGTAGCAAAAAATACATTTAAATTACAAAATTAATAATTATGTCTGAATGTTTAGACTTCCAGAACAATTTATTTTAAAAAAATCAGGCACTTATTACTTTAATAAGAACAAAGATTTTAAATATGGTATAACAACTTTTAGAAAGTATACTTGTCATTTACTTTGAAGATGTGTGTGCTCTATCTAAATACTGTAGATAAAAGTCCATTTTATGTTTTTGCTCAAGCATTCTTCAGAAATATGAAGTTTTTCAGTGTCCTACCTTTTTTCCCATTATACACTGAGATTCCACTGTTCTGGAACTCTTCTTCTCTATTGAACTTGCCTTATTTTACTGTATAGTCTATTCCTATTGAGTGACAGCTGTAGAAATAGAGTGCACATAGAAACACCCATATTGAGGCATATTGAAAAAAGCCCTGAAACAACAACAAAACATATAGTAAGGAAAGTCCAAAACTTTGCCAAATAATTGGACTAGCTTATAAAGACCAATAGTGAGAAATTATCATCATTGCTATAAATTGAGAGCAAGTTATCTGACCAAGATCACACTCAAGACTTGTCTAGAGCCAGAATTCTAAAAGCCCAATCTTCTGGAGCCTGACTTCCATAATTAATCACCATTGTCCCTGCAGGGAAAAGCAAATCACAGGAGGATTACCTGACTTGCCCAGAGCTATGAATGCAGACTAGCAAAAAGCTTGAGACACCGCAAGTTTTCTAAAGCCCCCAAATAACTCTACCTGTCTTATTGTACTTGGAGAGGAAGCAGACCTCTCGGATCAAGAGCAATGCAGTAGCCCCGCACAGTACACACTGCAGCATCTAAACCTCTAAACTGATTGGAACAGGAGTTTCTGTTTCTTGAAAAGATTATCTGCAAGGACTGAATTTTTTGTCTTTAGCACCCAGCAAAGCTCTTTGTTCATTCCTAAAGTTACAGTGGTATTCCAGTCAAGCCTTGAGTTATTCTTTCTTGTTGGAAGCATTACTCTAGTCCTTCTCTACCCACCTTTCATCCTGCTCTTTCTGACCTTTCTCAGCATGTTATGCAAGTCACGCAGCCTTCGTAGATCTAACATTAAATCCTTCTGGCAAGACAGGCTAGTACTTAACATATTTCAAAAGATACTACAGCATACAGAAGCATGCGTGATTTGTTCAAGGTGACACAGGAAACCTCAAGGTCAAGACATAAACTAAAATTTTCTGAGTATCCAAACAGAAGCTTTTGTGGAAGATGGTCTTCTTTACAAAAACTGCTCAAACTCCAGCAACCCTCAAAAAAGCCTTTATGCAAGTCATATTAAAAAAAACGAACAAAAAAAAAACCCCAACAAACAACGTAAAGAAGCTAGGAGAATGTAAGGACTCAATTCCTGGGTTTTAGGAGTTAAATATGAGGAGACAAAATCAGGGAGATTTAAGTCTACAAAATTTAACATACTGTTTTGGCATCTAATTCATAAAAGTTTTTTTTTTTTCCCATTTGTCTTAAATTTCATCAAAAAAAATATAATTTTCTCACCTTGCGGTTAATGGAAACTAAACAGATCAGCAGTTCCTCACAAGATATAAATGGCTAGTCAAAAGGAGCATATTACTTTCATTTCAGGTTTTCCCTACACTTTTCCTTCTTTGCCACGCTCTTTCCCTTTTCCATTTTTTCTAGCAAGTTTGAAGATAAAAACAAAACAAAACAGAAATCATATCTACTAAGCATTTAAAACACTCATTAAAATAAAGCTTTTACAGTGTTATTGGAAGAAATCTCTGAGTTTTTTTATATGTGCTGAAATAAACTACAGTTGGGCATTGAAATTCTGTTGTGGTACATTAGTATCATCTAAACATATGCGTGCTTAAAAGCAGTTGGCAGGCCTTCATTGTGGTTGATGTTAAAAAAGTAGAAGATCAAGATAAACTCCACCTCTAGATATTTAAAATTTAATTATTTCTGGAATATATATTAGTCTTAAGGCAAATGCAGATTTATTGGGGGGACACAGTGAATTTCTCTCTATTCTCTCCCTGCACTGCCCAATGCAATATGTTAGAGATCAGGTAACAGCTTTGTGGCTGTTCTGTCTTTTCTCCATGTGTTTTGGGTCCAACCCCTCCAGTCCAGATAACTGCAACATCAGCCCCTATAGTACAGAAAATAGGTTAAATTTCTGTGGAATAGAAAACAGATTTACTGCTGAAGAGTACCTTTATCTTTTTTTCATGCAAAAAATACAAGGCCCAGGAAGAATATCCCCAACTGCTCCTCTTTTCTGGACATGTTATCCACCTCCACTAGTTTGAGCAAGCTGTGTGATTGCTAAGATGATGACTGCCAGAGGTAGGACTGTATGAGCACTTTCCGCTTCAATTGTGTTTCACAGCCTGATTTTATTTGAGGAAGGGGTAGATGTAAAGGAATAAGCCCTGCACAGAGAGAACATAGCCAGGATTACTTACTTTGTCATCTCTGAAATGATGGTATTTATACCATCAGGTACAGCTCTAGATAACACACATACATTCTACTGGAAACCTCCATGCTTCTTGCAAAACAAAAAACCCCAGCAAAGATGGATAGAAACACCAAGCGATCTCTTTTTGCTTGTAGAGACAGTCTCTGCATCTTTTCCAAGAAGAGTAAAAACCAATTGCAGTCAGACTACAATGGAGAGGTGCCTTAAATCACATGCAAACACAAACCAAATGGTCTATAGTTCACATCCTAAGCTGCTTTTGTAAAAGGTAATAGAGCAGAAAGATTTCTGCTTCATGTTAAAAGGTATTTAGCCACAGCAATTTTGTTATACGTGAAAAGGACCACCAACAGAAGAAAAAAGAAAGATGAAGAACAAAAGCATTTTGATTGTGAAAATATTTAAACTATTCAAGAAATGCAGTTTCCCTTTCTCTTAAAACCTTCAAAGAAGGGCAGTTCTGGACAATATGCCTTCAACTGAAATTCAGCTTGCTGTTGGAATAGAATAAACCTTTTTACTAATGAAACAAACAAACAAAACCCAAACACACAAAAAATCCCAAACACAAAACTACCCAAATAATCAAAAGCTCTTTGTTCGTGTGAGAGGAAGACATTAAAAACTGAACAATAACAGAGCTATTTAAAACCTTTTCTATAAACTGAACTACCTAGATGTATTCTTTAAAATTTCCAGAAGCTAGAAAGAGAACAAGTCAAACTACTTGGAAAACCTGTATAGAAGCAGCTGCATATACACTGCGGTTACTGATAATACAAAGCTTAATTACAGCATTGAAGATGATGCAAATACATGCTCCTCCCTCAAAACTCTCCCACTTCCTCAATCTCAAGAGCAGGAACAGGGACTTCTGGACTCTGGTTCAGAGCTACCTGTATGCCAGCAAGCTGGTGTGCTGAATTGCACCTCAAGAACCAATCTGGAAAGGTGTTGAGGTGCCTTGCCTTTCACAGGAATTTTATAGTCTAATAATATCCCATCTTGGATGAACCACTCTACCTCTGAGAGGAACATTTTGACAAAGGACATACAACTAGCCAACAAGATCAACTATACTGCTTTCTTGTAGGTGACAATCTTGTCGTAAACAAATAATAAAATAATAAACCTATCTTACTCACTAACTACTGAGCTATTTCTGATTTTTTTTTTCATTTCAGGTCCTAAAAGTTTTGAAAACTTAAGGTGCAGACTAATAAAATAATTGTTAATCTGAGTTTAGAATTTTAATGATGCCAGAAACTTCAGTTGTCCTGATGAGACAAAAAAAATCCCACACTCCCCCCCCCCCCCCCCCCCCCCCCCCCCCGAAAAAGACCAGCAAACCAGGAAGAGGCTGCAGAAGTCTGGAGTTGAGAAAAACACAAAAATAGCATATTTTTCTTATGTACTATGTGAGTTGGGATTGTTAGGAGAAATACATTAGTACTTAGTTCTGGTTTCTTGCTGACTCCAATGAAAAGTAGATTGTTCATATTGCCTATGATGTCACTCTTCAGACCATAACCATTATTTAAACTAGATTATTCTTTCCATTTCAGACTGGTCAATATTATCAATAATATTATTGCTGTCCAGTTAAAAAACAACACTTTTGAAAAAAATGTTTTTTTCTGTATCCTAACAAATTTCATTTTTCACTTGAATAATTCCAGATTTTGATGCACAGACATCCCCATATTTCTTTAAAAATGAATGTTTTTAAAGTAGTTTAGTAACTATATGAGCTTCTCATGTAACAAGGTACACTTCGAGGCTACCCTGAAGTGAATCCTGTGTATTGAGATACTCTGTACTTCCTCTGTTTCTTGAATTATCTGCATTTGATGAGACCGCAAGTCTGAGTGAGAGTTCTGCCTTCCAAGGAAGTCTCTGAATAATAACCAAGAATAACTTTTTTCATTGTTTTAAGTCCTGGAAGTGGCACACTGAGAACTGCAACTGCTGCAGTTGACAGGACTCTAACATGATTTTTGCCATAAAAATTTAAATGCATCATCTGGGCTAACTCATGGCATTTCAAAACACCGCTCCCTACCATGAAAGTACCAAAACACTTAATGTTTTGACGAAGAACCCTTTGGATTTGATGGAAACACCCAAAGTAGTGTCAACCAGTGGAAGACGAGGACCATTGATTCACTGTAAAATATTTCAAAGCATTCTAGATAGATTCAACAGAGAACCGCTTTAAAACCATACTTCTGTTAATTTGTTTCCAGTTAATCCTGAAAAATCCCACTACATAAGGAAAAAAAAAAGCCCCAACACGAACTAAATGAAAAAAAGTAAGAGTCTTCTTAGGAGGGAGGCTCTTTATCATTTCATAAACATGAAGTACTTGACTGAATTCTTTATATGATGGATACAAATTGTGGAACAGAAGATTGCAACATAAACACTTCTCTCTTAAATTGAATGAGAAATAAACTGGATACAACCACATCATATTTGGCTCAGACCACAACTGGTTCAACAAAATTATTAATACTAGACTTTTCAGATGAAGAGTTTGACATGTATGTATTGATTGATGGCTGTGAACTCATTCCAAGCTCAGAGGAAAAAAAAAAAAAAAACCAAAAAAAAAAAAAAAAGGGAAAAAACCTTGCATAGCATCATGCAGTTGGCAACTATGCAGGTCAATCAAAGCAATACCTCATTGCTCATGAGACAATGATAGGAACTGACGTTGTATTTGACAGGTTCACAGGCATCAGCTCTAATCAGAGCACAGTTCAATGTAAGAGCATTAGCCAGCAAACTACACTGGTGCCTGTTTGTAGTTCCTGGAGACATAAAATGCAATATGTGCCACAGGGCGTAGGGCAGATGGATTCTGGGATGTTACAGGCTACACATAGTGGAACTGACATGCTTCAACTCATGTAATTTTCCTTTTGGCAATTGTGTTTAGACAAAAACAAAAATCTAATGTAAAACATTGGACCACCAGAAAAAAAAAAAAAAAGCGGGGGTGAGGGGAGCAAGTATGTGGCTGAAGAATTTTTCCAAATAGAGTACAAATTATCTGGGCAGGAATTCCAACCGGTGAAAAATATTCGAATACAGGGTAATATATGACCTAAATAACTGTTGTAATTTCAAGAGACCAGTATTTTAGCATAGGAATTGATTTTGACATTTATAGGTTGTATGAAAAAAAACTTTCTAATTTACAGGTTGAATATCCTTAGAGAAGCTTAAATAGCTTTTAAAGTGCGTCATTATTATTTTTCTGTATCATTATTTGTTATTCATGTAGCATCTCACCATCTGCCAGAAGGATCGTAGGCATATAATGAACCAAAAGAAGTGAGGTTAACTAGTACCTTTGTTGACAGGTTCAACAATAGCACAACAGGATGAAGGAATGAAGATATTAAACTATAACTCTGTTCTTTTAATTAGTGGAATACCAATAGCACACCTTTATCAGGAATGATAACATTTTTAAGAAACTAATCCCATACAAGAGTTTTCTTCTTACAAAGCAAAAGAAATAAAAAAGAAGTATTATTCCATCATGTGTATGTAATAGTGCAGTAAGAAATATTCTCCATTATATAGAAGTTACTTAATCCAAAGGAATATTATTCTTATTGTCAACCTTCCATTTTTAAGATATTTTAAAACATTATACAATTATATAGGCTGTGTTAAAATCTGGACAGCAAATAATTAAAAAATACTCTTGGCTTGCAAAGCTTAGAGGTGCACATGAAAACTGAAGTTGAAGTAGCAGAGAAGGGAGAGGCTATTAAAAAAGTCACAATTTCGTAAAAATTTTTAGTGTAATATGCAACTTCTCAAAACCTGTTTTTTGCAATCAGAAGTCTTATTTTCCCTGCAAGGAAGTTTGTTTTTTATAAAGAAAATTGTAGTAAGTTATTTCAAATTAGTTTGCTGGATTGTTAAACTGTGTTTTCTTACTTGTACATTGCAAACTTCCACAACCTATACCCATTCCTAAATGTCAATAAATTATTTGTAAAGGAAGGGAATGTCAGTTTGGTTTTCAGTTATCAGTTAGGATTTCAAAAATTCTTATTAAAACATCACCACCTAAAGCTTCACTGAAACATAGCTTATATTTGAAGTTCAGCTCTTGGATTTGTTCATGTACCAGATCTATCCTTGCTATATTGTTCAATAAGTGAAGAAAAAAGACACACATACACACATACCCACCCCCCATCTTTCATCTGTTTGGGTTTGTTTGTTTGTTTTTTGAGCATTTAAGCAGCACATTAACCCTTTTTTTTTGCCAAAAATACTTTGTGTTGGTGTTATATTTTTTTTTTTCTTACATTAGTGACTTGGCTTGATAAAAACTCAGAATTATGCTTTATTGAACACTATTTGGTACGCAATGGAAGGATAATCTTCAAAGTGATACTGAAATTCATCATACTTGATCTCAGTGCTACAAACATGGACATGAGTTGTTCCACTAAATTCATTGATCCATTTATTAAATAGTTAAAACATATAAAGTACTTTCCAATAAAAAATAATTTTGTTAAAATCTCACCTTCATATATTCTAACAAAATGCTTGCCTGCAATGTACTTTTGCTAGAATGCAGGCATTGCTTTCATAGACTGCCTTGCCAAGAAGTCTCTGTCACTGGCTATTGAGCATAGAGCTACCAGTATAATTAGTTTTGGGAGACCCCTGAGTTTACAGTCTCTCTAGAATTTTGAAGAGTTTAGCAGCTGATCCAGAAAACTGAGAGTCCTGGCCAAATAGCTGAATGATGTTGCTCCGAAGAATTAGAACTGATTGCATGAGAAATATCAGATAATTTGTAGATTCCAAAAGTGTGAAAACATACTTTGTGAACACTATCAAAAGTACATGTATGTGTACAAGGAAACGTACATATTTTGAACCAGCACATCAGTTCAAGTTAAAAAAAAAGCCATTGTACACGCTGAATTGTGTTATTTCTGTAGTTATTACTTAGTTGTAACTGTTTAATACTTTTTTTTTATCTTTCTACTCCGGTGAGTTCACTTTGCTTTCCTTCATAAAAAGTAATGAAGCCTAGAAATATAAAATCTCATTATAGATCTTTTCCATTAAAAGTTTGCTGAGATGTTAGAAGAAAACAGCCATTATTGTGTGTGGATTATGATGTCAATGGATCAGAGAGATTTCATTGAATACACCTAAAAAACACTCTACTGTTACACCATTTACACTGAGGAAAAAGATTAAACTGAAACACTTCAAGAGAAAAAAAAAAGTTCATACCAACAAGGGAATATTTTGGTTTTACACTTTTCTCTTGAAATTCCCCATTATCTTTTGTTTCTGTGGAGTTGTTTTCCTTCCTTCTCCTTTTTCTTTTGATGTTTAGGATGCTTCTCCAGAAGCTTTTAATCTTAATGAATATTTTATGTACATGCTTTGCTTTAGCAAACATATTTATTCTTCAGGCAACTTCTCCTTGTGCAGACAGTCTGAATTCTAACTTTTTTTCCTATAAACTTTTTTTTGTTTCTTGAAATAATAATCCTTCAATAAATTGCTATATTTGCCCATATCAAAAGCTTCTAGGTAGAGGCACTTTGCATTTTTTAATCTTAAATAATATTTTAGCTCTAACATCTCTTATGCCCTTTTATAACCCAACATCCTTATTATGGAAATTGAATTTTTAATATGAGACTATGCAATATTAAAAAGCATCACACGTTTTCTGCTAGTCATTATTACTTGGGATATACAGACACACTTCGAACAAATATCAATTTGAATGGAACCTTACCTAATTAAACTAGAGATGAAGATAATACAGTCCTGTTTCTAAGAAACAAGTTAAAATTCAGAAGCAATTCTCACTGAAGCTCAGTTTACTTCCTTATGATTATGATAATTTTTAAATATTTCATTTTAATCATTCACATTTATAGTGGAATATAAACCTTTTTTTTCTACAAAAGATGGTGCATTACAAGTGCAACTTTTACTTCATTATAGGATGACATTTTGGCATTAGCAATACCTTCATACCTAGTATGCCTGAAGAGTTTAATTTCTAACAGTTAACTCATAAAAATTGAACTCCTTATTTTAGAATGGGGCAATGAAAATGCTCTATTGCTCCTGCAGCAGTATTTCCCAATCCTTCACACTGTAGCAAAGAATTTTCACATGAGTTAATCTACCACAGTGTCTTCAAGTGACCACCAGTCAGTGTTTGGTTTTTTTGTTTCATTAAAGGGTATTTTCTGCTCAGAAAGTCCAGAAATATCTTTTCAATGCATAATTCTAAAATGTTTTTAGTGTTCATTTTCCTGATTTTTCTCTCTTTCTTTTTGATCTATCATAAGAACTTTTTAAAAAGTCATATTTGGTTGATATAATGCATCTGAATAAGCCAGAAGATCACTTCATAAGAAGTATGAAATAAATAATCCTTTGCCCTACTTGTGCTTCTGAATAGAATCACAATTTTCACTTAGCCTTTTGGTTTCTCTTCTGCTGTAGACCAGGGTAACTAAAGCAGAAGTAAAAAGTATCGCATATTATATGGAAATGAGTTTGGATGGAAAACCTCATCTACAGATGTGAATTGTGAAACATTTGATATTATTTGAGAATGATACTTATGAACTATAATTACAGTTTATAATTATTTGATTTTATTGTAACATGGGAAAGTTCCATTTTTTGTGTTCTTATGCTTCTTTCCATTTAGGTTTAAGTATTTGTGATAATTATTCTTCTGAAGCTCTGGAGAATTAAGGCTCTCCTTATCTTAAAAATTGGCTTAACAGATGTAGCACAAATAATGGCAGTATCACTTTTTCTTTCTGGGTCCTGGAATGGTTTTCTGACTATTTTTCAGAACATTCCCAATAAGGGAACATCCATACTCTACTACCCATTTTCTGGTGTGGACAACGGGCCAAATTAGATGACATGATGCTGACCCTGGACTGAAATCCAATCAAATAAACAACAACCATTAAGAAGCAAGCCAGCCACCCCTGGTTCAAATGGTAATTACCAAGTAAAATGCTAACTTTGGACTGTTGAATTCATATACCTCCAAAAAACATGACTGATGTACTAGGTGGCAGACACTGCTCATTCTCCTGAAACAGCTTTTTGCCTATTGGCAATTTTTCTCCAGCATTTCATTTCCCTGCTCCAGTTGCTATATAGGTTGTCTACTGCTTAGAGTTAGTCAGTCAGTCAACTACTTTTAGAACTGAAAAAATGGTTCTTTTTTCTTCTGTCTTACAAAATAGCATTCTGGGACATCCAAGTAGAAAGAACTGAAACTGAAATACTAAGAGGCTAATAAAAAACCCCAACCAACCAACCAAATAAAACCAAAAACCAGAAGACAGTGTTCTTCAGGAGATTCATACATTTTACGGGCACAAAGTTAAAATATTCTGCTTGAACAAAAATCATCAGCCCATGACAGTTTTGTCATCATTTTTTATTTTGGTTTTCTTTATAATTAATCTGATTATCACATAACAAATCATAAAATTCAATGAATTTGTCATGGTTTAACCTGGCTGGCAACTAAGCACCACGTAGCCGCTCGCTCACTCCCCCTCCTCCCTCAGTGGGATGGGGGAGAGAATCAGAGAAAAAAAAGTAAGACCCGTGGGTTGAGATAGAGACAGTTTAATAAGAGAGAAGAATAACAATAATAATAATAATAATGGCAAGAAAATATACAGAATATATAAAACAAGTGATGCACAATGCAATTGCTCACCACCCGATGACCGATGCCCAGCCCGTCCCGAGCAGCAATCGCTCCCCCCGAGCCACGATCACTTTGCCCGAGATGCGATCACTCTGCCTGCGACCGACCGACCGACCAACCCCCCCGAGCATGACGTTCCATGGTATGGAATAGCTCTTTGGTCATTTTGGGTTAGCTGTCCTAGCTGTGCTGTACTCCCAGCTTGTTATGCACATGGCCGAGCAGGAGAAGCTCAAAAAGTCCTTGAGTAGTCTGAGCGCTACTTGGCAACAACTAAAAACATCAGCGTGTTATCAACATTCTTCTAGCACTAAATCCAAAACACAGCACTATGCTAGCTTCTGTGAAGAAAATTAACTCTGTCCCAGCCAAAACCAGGACAGAATTACTATTTAATACTTATGTCATCATATCAGATAACTGTTGCTGAATCAGCAACACCAACAATTGACAACTTTGTCATTAACAAAGCTTTGAATTTAAGTTACACTTCCCTGCTCAGCTGCAGCCTATAAGATACACAACTAGGAATGCAGACCTCTGTGGGAAACAAGGCTGCTTACAGCCATAAAGGACCCTGCTTCTTCTGACTATAGGTGGACATAATTTAATTTTCTGAACTATTTGTAAGATTTTGTCTTTTTCTGAAGGAAAAAAAGAAATATACCAGCTACATGTAGTAATAACAAAATTGTGAAGGGCTAGGTTATCAAAGCAACAGTGTCTAATGTGTCAGGAACTAGATGGATGTGACCTGATTTTACTTTGTAAGATTCTGCAGAGGTGGTTATGAGTGATAGATCAGACCATATCTCTTGTACTTAATACTTCAAGTGTATGTACTAGACACAAGCTTTCCAAAAGGATACAAAACACAAAGACATATGAGAACAAAGCAAAGGAAATGTTTGACATTGCTGATAATTAACTGCATTTTAAAAGCAGCTGCAAGCATGAAAACTTCTGTCAGCTTTCCATAAAAATTAAGATTCACACTTTATAGTATACACGTAAAACTTGAAATTTAACGAAGTAAAGAAATTCGAGCTTTTTCTTGAAAAGACTCTTTCAAAACTGTCATTTAAGATGTAATCATGGTGATATTAAATCCAACAAGTATTTATCACTTAGAAACTTAGAAAAAAACTTCATTCATATTACTTATGATAATACAAGATGCCGTATGCTTAACAAAGCAAATCAGAAAGCAGTAAATGACTGGAATGAGAAAGTATTTAACCTCCTAATACATTCTGAAAGTGCTGTCTGCAAGTCCTGCTCTGAATAAGCCATTACTGATCAGCCTTTGCCTAAAACCCAAACATACAGTATGACTATATATTGCCAATCTTTTTACTATACTTGATTGGACTTTTCAAGGATTTAAAAAAAGAAAAAATACCTGTCAAATATGTGGCAAGGTTCATAGCAGAGAACTTAGAAATACGGCTTTGCTTTTTTTTTTCAAAATGTAACTTCTTTCTAATCCTTTTCCTGTTTTTCTTTGTGTCACCCTGGCTTCTCCCATCTGTTCACTTGCTTTTTGGCATTCAAGGAAAATTTGCCCTCAAAGGCTGCTGTCTAACAGAAGACTTCCCAATTATCAGTGTAGAGTTGCAAATATAGCACAAAAATAGGGTATGCTGCCAGGAAAAGAATTTGGGTTCCTTTCCTTTTCCCTGAAAAATCAGTGTGATTTCTACTCTGGCAGAAGCAACTGAGAATTAGCAACTAGATTATTTTTTTCCTTGTGAGCTCTGTTTTTGCCAAGATGATGTCAAATAGCAAAGACTAGCTTTACATGTTATTTGCGAAACACATGAGTAAAGCAAACAAAAGCAAGCAAGCAAGCAAAAGCCCTAAACAACACAGAAATTAATACAAACTACCAGCAGTAGTGACAAGATTCGCCATGTCTCTGGTGGTTATAATCCTTATTTGTAAGTTCACATCACTACACTCTAGTTATTCTTCTCATCTATGACAATTTTAACTATCTTCCCCAGCATGTTCTCTCCAAAACATTTCTCAAAGTACTTATCAAAACAGCACAGTAACCCTCAGTCTGAATCCTCACACTGACTTTTTATAATCTATTTCCAACTGACTGTTTGAAATAGGACTTAAAGTTTTCAATTCTGTATATACATATGGAAACATACATTTAAATGTAAATAAATTTATGTGTATGAAAGTGTAGCTCAAGACTGGACAATTTCATGATCTACAATAAAAAGGCATTCACATTCTAGGCCAGCATGGCCTAGACCGTGATCTATCAATAATGTGCCTAATAATCACAGCAGAACTTTTCACCTTTTTACAGTATGATAAATATCATACTTTTTTATTTTTTGTGAGATGCAATCTAACTTTGCCAAGATATCACAAAAAATTATTGCATATAAATACATACAGTAACCAGTCACGCCCATGTTGTTTAGTGTTTCCTGAAAGATCGTTAATTTATCTGAATTTCATTTTCAAGAATGATAATTCTTGAATAAAGATACTTCAAAAGAGAGGCAGTTGCAAAATGCTGAATATCCTGTAGTTTTGGGGCTTTGAATAGCTCCCTCTCAGAGTAGAAAATCAGTTTGTCGAAATATCAAGGAGAGAAAACTTGGGATAATCTTCCCATACAAGCCATTGAGATTCATGTCCTGAGACACCGATGGACAGTGTTCTGTTTTTGTAGGAATAAAGAAGAAACATTAATTTAGACTGATGGGAAGCATGTCATCATGTTTCTAAATGATCCTATTACATTTATAGTGTTTGTAAGAGAACGTTAAATCATAATGTATGTAGCAAATAGCAAACTAAACTACATAAATGAAGAATCTGCTTCCTGATAGCTTCCATTATATAGCACATCACAACTTTAACATAAAAAGAGGTAAAATTTCATCTATATTTACAAAATATATTAATGAAATTATATCTTCTGAAAAGAAATTATGGAAAACTTCATTCTTCACTTAGATAACTGTTTAAGACAGAACAGACACAATTATAAACCTACTCTGAAATATTCTATTCTATCCTATTCTATTCTGTCCTATTCTGTTCTGTTCTGTTCTGTTCATTCTATTGGACTTGAGTAAAGAAATTGAAATAATGCTGAGGCTATAGTGCCAGAATAATTTACAGAGTAATTATTTTTTTAATTGTGTTTATAAATTATACAAGGGAAACAAATAATGCTAAAACCAACACATTAGCATTGCAATTTAAAACTTATAAGACATGGCTAGACACAAATTAACAGAAGGAATCAGTATCATGATAAGAACATGTAATTTTTTTCACTTCATCAACACTTGGAACTGAAGAAGAACAGATATTTGAACATCATTGTGGGCTGCCTAGAAAGTTGACTGAATGCTGGAATTCTCCTCATCACATGGATCTGAGATGAGTGGAACTCTTTCCCTGTAATGTAAAAATATGCGTATGTGTCTCAGCTGGCATTATAACTATAAACCCCACATTCTTCCCTTGCTCCAGTTTGGGGGAGTCCTTCCCACAGGAGGCAATCCTTCATGAACTGTTCCAGCATGGGTCCTTTCCAAAGAGTAAGTCCTTCAGGAACAGACTGCTCCTGCATGGGCTCCCCACAGGCCACAGTTCCTGCCAGGTGCCTGCTCCCATGCAGGCTCTCCACAGGCTGCAGCTTCCTTCAGTGCATGTCTATCTGCTCTAGTGTGGAGTCATCCATGGGCTGCAGGGTGGACTTCTCCATTGTGGTCCTCCATGGGCTGCAGGGGAACAACCTGCATCATGGTCGTCTTCTACAGGGGCTGCAGGGGAATCTCTGCTCCAGCACCTGGAGCACCTCCTCCCCTTCCTTCCCCACTGACCTCGGTGTCTGCAAGGTTGTTTCTCTCACAAATTCTCACTCCTCTCTCACATCTGCTGCACAGCATTTTTCACCCTTTCTTAAATACATTATAACAGAAGTTCCACCAGTGTTGCTGATGGGCTTAGTTTTAGCCAGTGACAGGTCTGCCCATATTGTGACTAGCTTTAGGAGTTTAATAGATACCTCTTTAAAGCAAATAAAATCTCCTCTTCCTCCTACTCATAAATTATTGTTATCTACCTGTGTGTAACCCTATTGTTTTCATGTGCGCATATATATATATATGCACATATATGAGCACATAAATGCCATTTGTATATGTGAGCTGCACTAATAGATCCAGAAACTAGTTTCCACCTTAAAACATAAAAGACATCTACTTGAGTAACCCCCATAAAATCAAAGGCTGAACCTTTGACTTTCTCCCATTAGACTTCTAATCCAAGTGAAGTCATGCATCATGTTTCAGTGATTGAAATGGAAATAAGTCTAATTTGGGAACTCTTGGTCCTATAGCCATTAGGTGAAAATGCTTATATACAAATTTTATGGTCTTTTAAGTGAGAGACAACAGTATATTTCATCTCCTAAAGTATAGACTTTTGACAGATAATGATTGCTCTTGACTATTAAGCTATTAATTTCTGAATTTGATTTTCTCTAGTATGTCGTATTACTTGCCCACTGGCCTCTCACAATAAGTTACCTAGTTCTCCCTCAAAATGAAGCCACAATGTCAAAGAAAGTGGAAAATAAATGTAACTTTCCTGAAAACCTTTACTTCAGCCATTTAACTAAGTGACATTTTCCCCAAATGTTTTTTTCCCCTTAAATTTATCTAACAAATTCCCAGGAGTCCATGCAGCTATTCACATGACGATCTATTACTAATGTAAAAAGTCTTCAAAAAATTAGGCTCACTTATTCTAGTTACTACTGGTAAGGGCCCAGCAGCAAGCAAGATGACATGAAGTTGCACACAGAAATAGCTTCAGACAGATAAACAACCAAAGTACTTGAATAGTTAATACTTCCACAAAACTCCAACACATTTCTCTATTCTTTTAGAAGCTCAGCGGATAACTCAAAGTGCTATTCATTAATCGTTGTGCCTGTTGAGGATGGGTAAATTCATCAACAGCAAAAATAAATTTCAAGTATTTTGTATCAAGTTAAAAAAGGGAAAAAAACCCAAACATTTCCTTCAACATATCCTGACATTCAATATTTTTCCCAAATTAGTAAATTTGTTTGACATGTACATGTTCCATCATATTTGATCAACACTTTCAGTTTATCAAAGAAAAGTTTTAGTGGAAACTGGTTATTTTTTACATTTTTTTTTATTTGATAAGAATTTAAAATATAAGGAAGACAGATAGCTATGACAGCACTACTCAGTAATACCAGAAAAGTGAGAGATGCGTATTCATATACAGGTTTGTCAGAGTTTTCCTTATCTCATTTGACTGTTTTGATAAGCCAGGATTTTGACTACTTGGGGATGAATTTATCATTCTCAAATATGTTTAGAATTTTTCAAGACTTTTGAATCTTTTATGTTCTATTTTTAGAATTAAATTAAGTAAAATTAAATTATCTGATTTTTAATTATTAGCAATTCATATCATAAACTAATATTCCTGTTTGCATTAGAAAAAATCCTATTACAAATTCTCAGTAAAAAAGATAAATTAGTGTACCAGGGAAGCAAAGCTATTAAAGCACTTCAGGCTTCTTACATCCACACAACTGAAAGCAGAAGATAGACAGTTATGGTCGTATAATACTAACTTTTCCATTTCAGTTTTGTCTTGCAAGGACCATGGATCTTATCTCTTATGAGGACACGCTGAGAGAGTTGGCCTTGTTCAGCCTGGAGAAAAGAAAGCTGCAGGGAGACCTGATTACGGCCTTTCAGCACTTAAAGGAGGCCTATAGGAAAGATGGGGGAAATCTTTTCAGTAGGGAGAGCTGTGACAGGACAAGGGGTAATGGTTTTAAACTGAAGCAGGGTAGGTTTAGACTGGATATAAGGAAGAAGTTCTTTACAATGAGGGTAGTGAAACACTGGAACAGGTTGCCCAGAGAGGTAGTGGAGGCCCCATCCCTGGAAACATTCAAGGCCAGGTTGGATGGGGCTTTGAGCAACCTGATCTAGTTAGCAGTGTCCCTGCTTACTGCAGGGGGGTTGGACTAGATGGCCTCTAGGGGTCCCTTCCAACCCAAAACATTCTATGATTCTATGATTCTATTTTGTTTTCTTACAGTTCATTTCTTTGGTGTTAGTAATACCATGATCATGATTACTTAATGCCAAGTCACACAACAATAGCAGGCATATATTGATATATTTACTACAGGGACATTGGCAAGGTGTACAATGAATTTCTAAAGATCAATAGAATTTTATCTGGTCATTCAGTTATTTACTTTGTATAATTCTCTCATAATCTATCACTGCCACAGTATCATTTATTTTTGTAGCATGACACCTTACCAAAAAATTCTGTTGCCAGGCACAGGCAGATGGTAAATGCATAGCAGAAAAATTAATGAATTGATATTCCTAATGTGGTTGGAAATGATCATAATTAGTTTTCATTAGTGTGCTCAAAATTGCTTTAGGTTGGAATTCAATCACATACGCTATCATTTTAAACAAAGAGAAGTTACTGACAGAACAATTAAATTTTATCCTGTTCTCCAGGTTGGTTAAGAGTAAAATCATTCATTTTATACACATACAGTATTTTCCTATAATTTTAAAAATAAAATACTTACAAGATATACAAGGAGCTGACTTCATTAATCTGTACTGTATATGTTGGTGCAGATACTAGCAAGGACCATATATGAATTACAAACAAAATAAGAAACACTTGGTATGCATTAGGATGCATGTTAGTCGATATTGGCTAAAGTATGATTTTACAAAGTATCTCTAAAACAAATGTGGTTAGAAGTCATGACACTCTTGGATAAAGGCTTGATAAAACAATAGCCAGAAGAACACTGGAATGTTTGTGTTATACAAGGCACTCTGGAGAACATTCAAATAATTCCCACTGATGCAGTTAAAAGTTTCTTAATTCTCTTAGAATACACAAAGTAGTTAGTAAAAGGAAAAAATAAATCTCCGTTCTGGGTAAGAAAATGTCCAAACAAGAGCAGATATTTTTTAAAATAGATAATATAAGAAAATAGAAAATGAAAGAATAAACACAGTGTCATTGTTCTTTGCCCAAGTCAAAGTGATTTTGAACAGCAGGTCGCAACATGATGTTTGAGTAAAACCACCACTCTCTGGTCTAGGTCTTCCAGAAAATGTCTGCACTCCAAGAAAAGTCAGGTATATAATTCCTCCTCCTGACCTCTCTGCTTATCAAATCCTTACTGGGATAGTGTCACACTCCAATTCCTCCATGGGCCTAATAGGGTCCCACAGCTAAGTGTCAAGTGGGCATCTATACAAATTTATGCCACACTGAGAACAGAGGACTGTCTGTGCAGCGACAGCATTCCTGTGGCAACAAAATCTGTCTCAGTGGAGCTTGATGATTTCAAAGGGTCTGTTTCACTATGTTTAGAAGCTTCCTTAAGGCATATTAAACGTATCAACAGAGCTGTACACTATACAAGAATACTGCAGTGGAAAGAGTTCTCCTCTGTTTATGCCAAGACATGCAAGAAAGGAATAGCCAAATAAAAACTGGTTTAGACTCTGAAGAAAAATGGAACCTCAGCAGCATCCTGGTTTTGTGTTTCAGGTATACAGAGAGATTTATTAATATTGGAATGACAGTATTCTAACTCTTAAGGTATCAAGGTATTTTTAAGGTATTAAGGTATTTTCTCTTTTCAGAAAACAGATAACTATCTCAAATGGTGCACAAGATCGTAATTGAAAAGGAATGAATTCTAAAATCTGCAAATCCACACTTTATTCATCAGGTCCATCAGCTAATTGAATATTTTTGGAAACAGTTTTCTGTACAAGTGAACTAAAGTAGAGATATGAAGCTGAACTTCAAAGAGGAGCACTAACACCAGGTGAACACAACTAGAAAAAAAAAAAAATCTTTTGTTCTATACTATGTGCAGAAAACTTAAATTAGCTATTCATGCTATTTTGTTTTTTAATCCACAAATTATTCCCAGACTTTCCATTCTTCTATGTTTCACTTCAGCAAAGTTCCTTATAAGTAGGATCAGCTGTATTTCTACCGAGTCTTCATTCTGACAGAAGCTAATCTTCAATAACAGGATTAGTACTCAGTCAAAATATATTAGGAGGAATGCTGGCTGTAGGCCAAGTGTACTATTTTTAGATGCTCACAGTTTTAAAATCCTTCTGTATTACAAATTAGTTTTGTGCCGTCTACAAGAAAATGCATTATTCTTCATTATATGGGTATAGAATTGTCTCAGCCAATAAGCCAATTTCTCTGTAACTATTCAGAATGCAAATCCATGTATTCTAGCTGAAGGCTGTTATCAGCCAGAATGCATGAATTTATATAAGCATTATACGATCGTTACAAACAGTGATTATGCCATTTGTTATGTTCTGATTGGCCACTGCTCTCAGAACTCCCCACCCATAAGCCTCAAAGTTGTCTCTATTTTAGTCCCTGTTACTGTCCTGTAATCACACTAAAGCCAAGAGGCTAAATGGAACATAATATAAATAGACAAGTACCCATGCATCTTAATATGATTTTCCACCAACCTCTGTTAGAATATCCTGTTTTCAGTTGCTAATAATGGTGTCAAACTTAAACTATTAAGTTTTATATTGGAATCACCAAGGGTAAATCATGCCTGACCAATCTGATAGCCTTCTGTGATGGCATGACCAGCTGGGTAGATGAGGGGAGAGCAGTGGATGTTGTCTACCTTGACTTCAGCAAGTCTTTTGACACTGTCTCCCATAACATCCTCATAGGGAAGCTCAGGAGGTGTGGGCTTGATGAGTGGACAGTGAGGTGAATTGGGAACTGGCTGCATGGCAGAGCTCAGAGGGTTCTGATCGGTAGAGCAGAATCTAGTTGGAGGCCTGTATCTAGTGGAGTTCCCCAGGGCTCAGTACTCATACCGGTCTTGTTCAACTTATTCATCAATGACCTGGATGAGGGGACAGAGTGTACCCTCAGCAGTTTGCCAATGACACAAAACTGGGAGGAGGGGCTAATATGCCAGAAGGCTGTGCTGCCATTCAGCAGGACCTGGACAGGCTGGAGAGTGGGGTGGAGAGGAACCTGATGAAGTTCAACAGGGGCAAGTGTCAGGTGCTGCACCTGGGGAGGTTTAACCCCATGCACCAGTACAGGCTGGGGGCTGACCTGCTGGAAAGCAGCTCTGCCAAGAGGGACCTGGGAGTCCTGGTGGACGACAAGTTGACCATGAGCCAGCAGTGTGCCCTTGTGGCCAAGAAAGCCAATGGAATCCTGGGATGCATTAAGGCGAGTGTGGCCAACAGGTCAAGGGAGGTTATCCTCCCCCTCTACTCTGCCACCTGGAGTACTGCATCCAATTCTGGGCTCCTCAGTTCAGGAAAGACGAGGAACATCTAGAGGGAGTCCAGAGGAGGGTAACAAAGATGATTAGAGGACTGGAGCATCTCTCCTGTGAGGAAAGGCTGAGAGAGATGGGCTTGTTTAGCCTGAAGAAGAGAATACTGAGAGGGGACCTCATCAACACATACAAATAACTTAAGGGTGGATGTCATGAGGACAGAGCCAGACTCTTCTCATGGTGCCCAGTGACAAGCCAAGGGGCAATGGGCACAAACTGAAACATAAGAGGTTTCAGTTGAATATGAGGAAGAACTTCTTTACTTTGAGGGTGACAGCACTGGAATAGGCTGCCCAGGGGGGTTGTGGAGTCTCCTTTGGAGACGGCTCCAAGATGGACCTGTCACTGGCCAAGAGCAAGCCCATCAGCACTGGTGGCAGTGCCTCTGGGATAACACATTTAAGAAGTGTGTGTGTGTGGGAAACCTGCACACCACCAGCAGCTGTCAGAAGAGAGGAGTGAGACTATGTGAAAGAAAACAGCCCTGCAGACACCAAGGTCACTGAAGAAGGAGGAGTTGGAGGAGGTGTTCCAGGCACCAGAGTAGAGATTCCCCTGCAGCCCCTGGTGAAGACCATGGTGCAGCAGGCTGTCCCCCTGAAGCCCATGGAGGTCCACAGTGGAGCACAGATCCACCTGCAGCCTGGGGAGGACCCCATGCCAGAGCAGGTGGATGCCTGAAGGAGGCTGTGACCCCATGGGAAGACCAAGCCGAAGCAGGCTCCTGGCAGGAACTGTGGACCAGTGGAGAGAGAAGCCCATGCTGGAGCAGGTTTGCTGAATGGGCTTGTGACCCTGCGGGGGACCCACGCTGGAGCAGTCTGTTCCTGAAGGGCTGCAATGTGTAGAAAGGACCCCACGCTGGAGCAGTTTGTGAAGAACTGCAGCTCATGGGAAGGACGTATGTGGAGAAATTCATGGAGGACTGTCTGCTGTGAGAGGGATGCCACAGTGGAGCAGGTGAAGAATGTGTGGATTCCTCCCCCTGAAAAAGAAGGAGCAGCAGAGACAATGTGTGATGAACTGATCACAACCCCCACTCCCCATCCCCTTGTGCTTCTGTGGGGGAGGAAGTAGAGAAAATCACTAGTAAAGTTAAGTCCAGGAAGAAGGGAGGGGTGGGTGGAAGGCATTTTAAGATTTCATTTTTATTTTCTCATTACCTTACTCTGGTTATCAGTAACAAATTAATTTTACCTGAGTTGAGTTTTTTTTGTCTGTGATGGTAATTGGTGAGTGATGTCTCCCTGTCCTTATTTCAACCCACGAGACTTTCATTATATTCTCTCTTCCCTGCCCAGCTGAGAGCAGCTTTGGTAGATACCCGGTCAACCCACCACAGCTGTTTTAAGTCAATCTCTAGAACTGAACCACCAAGTATTTCTCAGACATGCGTGGAAGAAGCAACTCAAATACAGAGACAAAAAACTAGCACCACAGACATATGTGAAGGATGATGAAGAGGGCTATCACAGAGAGGATGTATATGAGAGTACCAAAAGCTTCTGAAAAAATAAAGCCTAAGACCAAGCAGGAGCAGGAGAGCTCCTCCTGGAAAGCAGGAGAAAATAAGACAGTATAAGGAGCCACAGATGAATGAAGGGGATGGTAGAGCTATCAGACATGGAAATAAGAGATTTGGACTACGTAGAGTGGACTACAACAGTCTTGGCAAAAAGACTGGGGCAAGGGAGGGGCAGGGGAGGGGAGTTACACTTCAGTATGGAAGAGAAACAAGCAGAAGTGACAGAGAAGAAGTCATCAAGAGCAGAAACAGATTATAAAATGGAATAAGAAGGAAAGAGAGGCATAATCAGAAAGTGTGATAAATAGGTACTGGATTGAGACAAGAAGCTGGTAGAGAGGAAGAGCTGAGTCTAGACAAATAGGAATGGCAAAGAGAGAGTAAAAACTGAGAAACAGGCAGACTCTACATTTCCTAGAGTGCACACCCACAGGCACCAAGCCTGGGGCTGGATCCTGAGCCCTCAGCAAGCCACGTCCAGCCAGTGGGGCAGACCAGTATGGGAGCATCCTACAGCCACTGGGTGATGACCCACTATGAAGTTACCTTATGGAATCATATTCCCTTCTGGGAATCATTAAAAAACTAAGATGAATGTTCAGTTTTTCAATCTGACTTTTAATTTACACCCTATTACCCAGCAGGAAACTGCATTCATAACCTAATTAATGATTTTATTAGGACTGTCTAGTTCCACTCTTAGCTTTCAGCTATGATTGCAATGTGTCCTGTATCAGTCACCTGCTTGCTGCTCCTCCAACAAGCCTCCTCCTACAAAGAGTTACAGAAAAAGAGTGGAAAATAACAGCTTGTGACAGTGTAATTACTGGGAGAAAGCAGTGTCATAGTTATAGAGACATTCCAGATAGAGATCAATGGATAATGAAAAAGCTGGATTTTAATGCAGCCAGGAGAATATAGAGAATGCATATTGGAACAGAATAAAGATAATGGGTTCTTCTAAAAATTTTGAAACAAACTTATCCCTTTTTATAATTTGAATTGAAATAAAAGTATGCAATTTATTTGTCATGGTTTAACCCCAGCCAGCAACTAAGCACCACACAGCTTCTCATTCATTCCACCCCGGTGGGATGGGGGAGAGGATCAGAAGAGAGAGTGAGAAAATTCATGGGTTGAGATAAAGACAGTTTAATAGGGAAAGCAAAAGCCATGCACACAAGCAAAGCAAAGCAATGAATTCATTCACCACTTCCCATGGGCAGGCAGGTGTTCAGCCATCTCCAGGAAAGCAGGGCTCCATCACGCATAACAGTGACTTGGGAACACAAATGCCATTGCTCCGAATGCCCCCCACTTCCTCCTTCTTCCTCCTGAGCATGACATCATATGGCCAGTTGGGGTCAGCTGTCCCAGATGTTTCCCCTCCCAACTTCTTGTACACCTCCATCCTACTCACTAGTGGGGCAGTGTGAGAAGCAGAAAATGCCTTGATTCTGTGTAAGAACTGCTCAGCAAAAATGAAAACGTCCCTGTATTATCAACAGTTTCCAGCGCAAATCCAAAACATAGCCCCATACTAGCTACTGTGAAGAAAACTAACTCTATCCCAGCCAAAACCATCGCATTCTTCCATCTTTTCTTCAATAACCTTTTAAAAAAAAATCATTTCTTGGTCACACCAGTGCCCTTAACAGGATTAGGACAGGAATAAGGGGCAAAAATGTTAAGCCAATTGTTTTGCTGATAGAACTGAAACTGAAACATGCAGAGTATGCATTAATCAGTGAAAAGACTACACAGGTTTCACTTAAGTTCATATTCGTAATTATTGAGAGGTGAAATAGGAAATTTTATAGAGTATGGGACTGATGTAATTAAGATAAAATAGACTTGGTTAATGCTTAGTCATGATTTCTTGCTTCCATTCTTTTAATAACTTGAGTGGCCAGAGCGTGTCTTGTAACTCATTTAAATATTCAAAATTAACAGTGACCCCTCTAAAATGCTTGTTCATAACAGAAAGTATCAAAGTGATGGTTCACACGATAGTCAGATATGAGAGAACAAGTTTTTTTCTCTTGTTGACATTTGTTTAAATAAAACATTTATGAAATTCACTGTTAAAATTCTACTGTCACTGTCCTTCCCACTGAAAAAAGATTCTCAACTAAAGTTCTCAACTAACAAATTCTCTCTTTATAGTCAGGATGATATGCTCAAAAAGCCTCATCAGTTGTGCCTTTAAATTGTTCAAAGCAAGTACTTAATGACCTTTCTCACCTGGTTCCATATTTCCTCGTTTGAGTGCCCTTTTCTCAAGAATGTGATGTGCACTTTAAGATTGAGCAGTAAAGTTTTACCCGCAGCACTATTTCATCGGTTGAATGTTGCAGAAAATGTTCTTTTTATGCCATGGCATTGTCTGTTGCGTAGCACAAATGAGGGTAGAGGAGAGAGGAAGAAAGCAGGGTCCAGAGGCCTCTGTCTGACTCATGGGCTCCTGAATCCCAGAGACCAACACCACAGGAGCCTTCTGTGTAGCTTGTAAGAAGCTGATAACCAAGTGACTTCAGTATAAGTAAAGCAGATGGGATGTCTGTATTGCTTGTCAAAGAGGCTTAATACTGGCATAACACCAAACTAATTCTGTTTTTTTCCAGAAGCACAGTATCTTTCCTTGAAACCAATACAATTACAGATGGTTTTGGCCAATATTTACAAAATGACAATTTTTCAGATATACTTTTGAAGCTTAAATCATCCTGATCCCCTCATGATTTAACTTGACATAGTGTCATTGCAGTCAATTAGGCTGTTTGATTTACATCAGTAGAAGATCTGGCTCATTTATCTTCTTCCTCAGTTTAAGAACAATTTGCATATACTTGGAAGTAAAATGTCAATCACTGTTTATGCCTTGACAAGACTGGCTGAATGTTTATAAAATGCAAATGTATATGAGTTTATACATATAAAATATTTCACAGGCTTTTAGTAAATAAGCAATGTTCAAGTTGCCTGTACATTCATTGCTGAAGAAAAGTTGATTTTCTTTTCACTCTAGAAGAAACTGGACAGGTTTGTTTAATTGTTATTCAACCATTTTGCTTTTTGAAAGTAAATAATCAGAAAATTAAGTGTAAGAGTTGATAAGCTGGATATTTCCTCACAAAGCCACTGTCTTCATGGCTGACCTCTATCACACATGATTTGCTTTTTAAAAGGAATAATGTTCACAAACCATTTCTACAGGAAGAGGAAAGATCTTTCTGTATCTCATAGTGGTTTCCATAAGATTTCTCTTTCCTTGGTACAACAAAAAACTTTTGTGTATTAGTATTGCATTATAGCACCTGGAAGGATCTTACAGGAAACTTACTATATTAAGTGCTGACTAAACATAAAATGGTATTCTTACTAATACACCGTCTCATAGACACTTTCCAGACACAGAAGACTGCTATCTCTGGTGCAAGGACCACATTCAATAAGCACAGAAAACTAATGAAGAGGCAGCAAAAAAAACCTCAAACAGAAGCAGATGACAAACCTCCTGTGAGCAGAGCCAGTGATCTGCAAATTTAAAAGGGTCTTTAAAAGGATAGTGTGGAGCCTGTGCATATAGCTCAAAGAGATCATTTCATGTGAAGTGATCTTGTATGCTGCTGCAGAACATAAACTGAAAAACTAAAGAAAAAATAATATTTGTCATTAATTTTACAGAATTAAGTAGGTTCAGGGTAGGTTTTTTGTTTGGTTTGTTTTTTCTTTTGTACCTATTTTTTCAAAAAAAATATGGAGAGATCCCTAGGTGGTAAAATATTTCTATGAAGACAGGCAGGCAAGGTTCAGTAGACTAACATACAAAAGAGAGAAGAGGAAATAAAACTGGGAAGCATGGGAGCTAAGCAAATATTGGTGATGGAACTGAAAAATATCAGTATAATCAAGAAAAAAACAAGAAGTAGTAAACAGCAGTAAAATCTAAAGATGTATTCAAAGGGTGGGAACAACAGTCTTTGCAAGAAAGAGATATTTGCATTTGGAAAGCTAAGAAAACCAGGATTTGTCAGAAATCAAAGTGGAATAAAGGCAAACATCCAAAAAGCTTTTTGCTGTGGTTAAGGAATAAAAAAATAAATTCATGGCTTTTGGAGATGTATTAAAGCTTGAAGATGTTGTGAAAGTACAGATAACATTCACTTCAGCAAAATCTGAAGTTTATTCAGTATGCTCAGCTAGTTTGCTAGGTTGAAGAAATGGTAACAGTAAGTAGAGGAAGACAGCAGAAATCAACAGAGGGGTAGAGGAAAAGATAAACAAAAAAATCAAAATCAAATCAACCAGAAAATTTTCATTTCCATGAATCACATGTTATGTTCCTGGAAGCATCCAGGCTACTTGGAAAGTCTTATATTTCTAGCACTATTGGACACAGCATGCAAACAAAACACCCCAAACAAAACTGGATGGGAACTACCTGTCGTGGTTTAACCCAGCTGGCAACTAAGCACCACGCAGCCGCTCACTCACTCCCCCCCTCCCTCAGTGGGATGGGGGAGAGAATCAGGAAGAAAATAAAAGGTTAGAGCCGAGGGCTGAGATAAAGACAGTTTAATAAGAGAAATAATAATAATAGTAATAATGAGAATGATAACAGAATATACAGAATATACAAAACGAATGATGCACAATGCAATTGCTCACCACCTGCTGACCGATGCCCAGCCCGTCCCGAGCCGCAATCACTCCCTGAGCTGCAATCAGTCCCCGAGCAGCGATCACTCTCCCCGCGACCGACTGACCGACCGACTAAGCCCCCCCGAGCATGACGTTATATGGTATGGAATAGCTCTTTGGTTATTTTGGGTTAGCTGTCCTATCTGTGCTGTACTCCCAGCTTGTTATGCACCTGGCCGAGCAGGAGAAGCTCAAAAAGTCCTTGAGCAGTCTGAGCACTACTTGGCAACAACTAAAAACATCAGCGTGTTATCAACACTCTTCTAGCACTAAATCCAAAACACAGCACTATGCTAGCTTCTATGAAGAAAATTAACTCTATCCCAGCTGAAACCAGGACACTACCATTACAGTTAGAATTAATCACTTCAGAATAAATGGGTTTAGAATTAAGAGGAACAGAGCTTTTCATGATTGCAGATGGGGCATGTAGAGGGGTGGGTGGTAGAGGGCACAGAACGTGATCATCTGAATACAAAATACTTGCAGGTTTAGATAAAGGTGGTTTATGGATTCATCTTCTGAAAATACGGACCCTAAGTACAAAATGCCAATAAAATTGATTGTAAGTTATTTCTTGGATACGCTATTTTCACACCATCATGTTACTGCTGTTATTAAAAAAAGTAAGAAACTGTGTCCTATTTAAATTCCTGTAGAACTGAGGGATTTTGCAAGATACCTAAATTTTTGAGTGAATTCATGTTTAAAGGGATTTCTCATCTTTTCAAATGTCAGTGTTCTAGTATGAAGAAAAGTATAGCACTAAGTTTCCACTTAAACAGTGCAAAATGTATTGAAGGATAATAATATCCATAGGCAGCAACTGTGTGCCTCTGCAGAAATCCACTAAAGGATATGCCCAATCATTACAGTACTAGTAAGGACAAACATGGCATACATTGAGAAATTTGTCAAGTAAGTCTGAAAACCACGTTTCACTGTTTTCCTACAGTCCACATATATATGTAAGGTAATATATATTACTCTTTCAGTAAAACAAACAAACAAACGAACAAAACTCCCTCAGAAGCAGTCAGGAAAAAAAAAAACACAAAAGATACTGATAGTTTCAGGTAGAACACTTCAGATTTGTTTTTTCCAACTCAGTCTTATAAAGAATTATTTTCCTAGTTATTTAAAAAAAAAGAACTTTTTCCTTTGCATAATGATAATTTAGAAACTTCTTTCACCATTTTTGAGATAGGAAATTAACTGAAATTGATTCTTCCCCATGAAGAGTTTCAATGAATCAGAAGATTCCACTAAGAACTATTAATTCCTTATCAGCTCTCCTGCAAAACATTAACAGTAATCTTCACACTGCATATTAAGCTATCGATTCCCCTGCATTGAAAGGTTGGTAATGACCAGTATAATTATGAAGAAGGAATATCCAAGTTTTTTGCCAGACATGAGAATGGGCTTTCAGAGAACAAACTGGCTTCTGTACAAATAATCACTGTATTTGTACACGTTTGGAATAATAAATATCCAAAAGTATAACCAATGATGCTTGGATTGCAAGAATAGGCCAACTTTGAACTAAACATTACAAACTGTATGCATAATTTTTATCATCTTACTCATTTGAAGATAATTGTGCATTCACATAACACACTCAGGAACTGAAAGGAAATATCTTAAATTTATTCCGTTGGTATGAATGAAGGATATTTTCTGAAAATTTTAAATTTCTTTGGGATAGCAGGATACAATGCACTACATCATGGATACAAAAAGCCAAAGAAACCTCAACAGCTCAGTTAGATGACCATCCTGCTCTGAATTAGTAACATAGACATCGATGCCATTAGGAGCTGTGGCCAAGACCCGGTTCTGAGTGCTAATCAGTGGAAAACAGATGGGCATTGATTTTGGCCAAAACCCAGCCAGGGTAAATACATTTCTGGAATAGGAAGCTTTAAGACTTAAAAAAAAACAAACATAAAAACCAAAAACAAAACCAAAACCAAACCCAAGCAAACAACAACAAAAAAACCCCAACCTACAAATTAAGATTAATCTGGTCTCCCTCCAGTTAATCCAATAGGATTCCTACCTATAGCAAAGACAATTAAGTGATGTGAGTTCTAAACTCCAGCACAGAATCACAGAATCACAGAATCGCAAGGGTTGGAAGGGACCTCGGAAGATCATCTAGTCCAACCCCCCTGCTAAAGCAGGCTCTCCTAGAGCATGCTAGACAGGACTTCGTCCAGGCGGGCTTTGAATATCTCCAGAGAAGGAGACTCCACAACCCCCCTGGGCAGCCCGTTCCAGTGCTCAGTCACCCTTAGAGTAAAGAAGTTCCTCCTCATATTCAACTGAAACCTCTTATGTTTCAGTTTGCACCCATTGCCCCTAGTCCTGTCAGGGTACAGGATACAGATTGTTCCTGGGCAAAAACCAAAATAAAACACAGATTCACCAAAAGCATATCTTGCCACTCAAATTCAATACTTTTACTGATCGCCAAAGTCAAATCTCAATTGTGCATTTTCCCCTTGATAAAATATATACTTAAATCAGAAGATACTGAAACCAAAAGAATGGTATCCATCAGTTTCAATACCTTTGAGTAAGACCTGTACACAGTGCATTCTCCTTTTGTTATTGCACAACATTTCCAATGGAATACATGGTTGTCTTTTTTCTTTTTCAGAAAAAGAAAGATTATTGTGAAGAGAAGATACATGAAAGACAGAAAGACAACCACTGCACTATGTTGTCAAAGGTTTTTTTTTACTGTTGCTGAACAAAAAGGTTACAATAGTGGGACTTAGTAAACAGAATATCAGGTACTAAGAGGTCATATATAATATTTTAGATTGAGATATTTTTATGTATTTTGATACTCTGAATATTTTTGTGCAATTTTTTCTCACTGATAATGTGTTTTATAAGCTTATGTTCATAAATATTGTTTCAATAGCATTTGTTTTCATGGAAAGCACAAGAGATGAAAACATTTAGAAAACATTAACTTGTTTTATGCTTAAAAAAAGAGAAGACCAGAAGTTCCTTTGCAAAACCCACTAAGATTCTTTAGATTAGAAAAAGCCTATACAGGTTGTTCACTATGAATGCCCTGCATTTCAAGAGCAAAATATTTATTCAGCATTTTAACAAACAAAAGACATTATGCAAATTTTCTACTAATACCAATTCAGAACCTTATAACTATTCGAAACTCACTACTGTTTTTACAAAAAAAAATAGCAATCAGCATTAGACAGAGTGCCAAAGAAGGAAAGGCACATATAGACAGAATGAGTGTGCATCAAACAGATCAGAAAGGTGCTAATTAAAGTTAAGAGTACTTACAAAACTCTTTTTTTTTTTTTTTTTTTTTTTTTTTTTTTTTGGAAAAAAAAAAGTGGATGATTAAGCAGCAGTACTCAGTTTCTGGTGAGGAACAGAGGAGGACAGGAAAATCACCATGATAAGGTGAAAAATTGTTTGAGTGAAGGAGTTAGAACACTGACATTTCACTTCGAACAGTTTTGTCAAGCTGATATTTCACTTCTTTCATAGTAACAACAGGAGCATTTGAAATAATAAAGGATATGCAAATATCAATAAGATGCCAGAATTTCATATTGCGAGTTGTAGAGTACTGTGGATTTTATTACTGGTCATTCAACAATGGCTTGTGAGGAGACTGAGCTGTTCTGTGACTTTGTTATAAACAAGATTTGCAGAATGGAAGATCTTAGCAATTACAACAACTAAATTAAAAATAATTTTAAAAAGAATATAAAACTTGACCAAACAAGGACCAACTTTGAATAACTCTCTAAGTTGCTTAGTTGTTACGCTACTTATATCACAAAAAATATTTCAGTGAATAATTTCTTTGAAGTGCCTTGGACTATAATTTGATCTTTTGTGCATGAAATATAAAAATTCTGTTATTCACAGTCACCAAAGGAATGCTTATGGGAAAATGAACTAAATGTAAAAAAATCCAGTGTATAAGAAGAGAGCGGTATTTTAAGCATATTTGAAAATTTAGAATGTTGTTTGGGCACCAATGGGCAGTAAAGACACAAGTGTTGTTGATGCATCAGAAACCATGGAAGCAGTGGAGAACAGTCACATAAGAATTAGGGTTTCTCCCCCAAAAAAGGTGATAGGATCAATAACCCAACTGAAGTGCATCTACACCAGTGTAGGCAGCGTGGGCAACAAACAGGAGGAATTGGAAGCCATTGTGCAGCTGGAAAATTATGACACAGTTGCAATCACAGAGACATGGTGGAATGCTTCACAAAACTGGAGTGCTGCATTGGATGGCTATAAACTCTCCCGAAGGGATAGGCAAGGAAGGAGAGGGGGTGGGGTAGCCCTGTAAGTTAGGGGCTGGTTTGACTACCTAGAGCTTGACAATGGTGATGAAAGGGTTGAGCATTTATGGGTAATAATCTAAGGAAGGCCAACAAGGCAGATATCATGGTGGGAGTCTCATATAGACCAGCCAACCACGATGAAGCGAGATATGAAATAGCAGCTGGGAGAAGTCTCATGATCGCTAGCCCTTGTTCTCATGGGTGACTGCCATGGTTTAACCCCAGCTGGCAACTAAGCACCACACAGCCACTTATTTACTCCACCCTGGTGGGAAGGGGGGAGAATTTGAAGGGTGAAAGTGAGAAAATTTGTGGGTTGAGATAAAGACAGTTTAATGAGTAAAGCAAAAGCTGCACACGCAAGCAAAATAAAACAAGGAATTAATTCACTACTTCCCATCATCAAGCAGGTGTTCAGCCATTTCCAGGAAAGCAGGGCTCCATCAAATCTGAGGGTTACTTGGGAAGACAAAATACCATCGCTCCAAATGTCCTCCCCTTCCTTCTTCTTCCCTCAGTCTTTATGGCTGAGCCTGATATCATATGGTATGGAATATCTCTTTGGTCAGTGGGGTCAGCTGTCCTGGCTGCATCCCCTCCCGGCTTCTTGTGCACCCCCAGCCTGCTCACTGGTGGGGCGGTGCAAGAAGCAGAGATGGTCTTGATTCTGTGTAAGCACTGCTGAGCAGTAGCTAAAACCTGTGTTATCAATACTGTTTCCAGCACAAATCCAAAACAACCCCATACTAGCTACTGTGAAGAAAAATAATTCTATCCCAGCCAAAACCAGCACAGGGATGTAAACTTACCAAATGTGTGCTGGAAATAATACAATACAGTGGAAACAGTCTAGGAGGTTCCTGGAGTGCATGGAAAATAACTTCCTGACACAGTTGGTGAGTAAGCCAATGAGATGTTTTCAATTCTCAGAGAAATAAGGAGTGGGGCGGGAGGGGTACTGGATGGTTGGACAGGCCAAAAGAATTGTGGTGAATGGAGTTAAAAGCCAATCACAATTGATGTTCCCCAAGGCTCTGTTTTGGGGCCAGTTCTGTTTAATATCTTTATCAATGATCTGGATGAAGGGATTGAGTGCACCTTTAGTAAGTTTTCAGATGACACCGAGTTGTGCAGGAGTGTTGATCTGCTTGAGGGTAGAAAGGCTCTACAGAGGGACCTGGACAGGCTGGATTGATGGGCCAAGGCGAATTGTATGAGGTTCAACAAGGCTTGGTGCCAGGTCCTGCACTTGTGTCACAACCACACTATGCAATGCTACAGGTTTGCTGAATAGTGGATGGAAAGGTGCCTTGAGGAAAAGGACCTGGGGTTGTTGGTCGACAGCCAGCTGAATGTGAGTGCTGGCAGTGTGCCCAGGTGGCCAACAAGGCAAACGGCATCCTGTCTTGTATCAGGAATAGTGTGGCCAGCAGGAGTAGGGAAGTGATTGTGCCCCTGTACTCAGCACTAGTGAGGCCGCACCTTGAATCCGCTGTTCAGTTCTGGGTCTCTCACTACAAGAAAGACGTTGAGGTGCTGGAGTGTGTCCAGAGAAGGGCAACAAAGCTGGTGAAGGGTCTAGGGCAGCTGAGAGAGCTGGGATTGTTCAGCCTGGAGAAGAGGAGGCCAAGGGGAGACCTTATGGCTCTCTATAACTACCTGAAAGGAGGCTGTAGCCAGGTGGGCTTTGGTCTTTTCTCCCAAGTAACAAGCGATAGCACAAGAGGAAACAGCCTTAAGTTGCACCAGGGGAGGTTTAGATTGGATATTAGGAAATATTTCTTCACTGAAAGGGTTACCAATCATTGAATAGGCTGCCCAGGGAAGTGGTTGGATCACCATCCCAGGAGGTGTTTAAAAGACTTGTAAATGTGTTGCTTAGGGACATGGTTCTATGGTGGACTTGGCAGTGTTAGGTTAACAGTTGGACTCTATAATAATTCTATGATAAGAAACAAGACTATATCACACAGAATTGCAAGGGTTGGAAGGGACCTCGGGAGATCATCTAGTCCAACCCCCCTGCTAAAGCAGGTTCTCCTAGAGTATGCTAGACAGGACTTCGTCCAGGTGGGCTTTGAATATCTCCAGAGAAGGAGACATCCTCTTTAAGGAGATATCCTCTTCTTTAGATATAGATATAGATCTATATATTTTTATCTATATCTCTGCAGTATACGAAAGAAAGTTGGAGTTATTTATACTGTAACAACACTGAACAAAGCAGAAATCCAAGGAAAAAATGTTTTTTGCCATGGCATAGAAATTCCTGGTGCAGGTGTTTGCAATTGGTACAGCAAAAAAACCCAACCTACCACAGCATGAGAAAGACATTCCAGACAATGACAGCATGAATAGAAACAAACAAACAAACAAACAAATTGCATAAAAGATGGCCACAGTTTGATTTAGCAATGTCCCAGTGGAGGTTTTACTTCAAGCAGCAGGTTCATGGCAGCAGGCTTCAGGGTTTAATACCCCAGAGTCAAAAGGAGAATCATAGAATCATAGAATCATAGAATGTTTTGGGTTGGAAGGGACCTCTAGAGGTCATCGAGTCCAACCCCCCTGCAGTCGGCAGGGACACTGCTAACTAGATCAGGCTGCTCAGAGCCCCATCCAACCTGGCCTTGAATGTTTCCAGGGATGGGGCCTCCACTACCTCTCTGGGCAACCTGTTCCAGTGGTTTACCACCCTCACTGTAAAGAATTTTTTCCTTATATCTAGCCTAAACCTACCCTGATTTAGTTTAAAACCATTACCCCTTGTCCTAATGCAGCTGGCCCTACTAAAAAGATTTTCCCCCTCTTTCCTATAGGCCCCTTTTAGGTATTGAAAGGCTGCAATCAGGTCACCCCGCAGCCCTCTCTTCTCTAGACTGAACAACCCCAACTCTCTCAGCCTGTCCTCATAGGAGAGGTGCTCCAGCCCTCGGATCATTTTAGTAGCCCTCTTCTGGACCCGCTCCAACAGTTCCATGTCCTTCTTGTGCTGAGGGCTCCAGAGCTGGACGCAGTACTCCAGGTGAGGTCTCACCAGAGCTGAGTAGAGGGGTAGGATTACCTCCCTCGACCTGCTGGCCACGCTTCTCCTGATGCAGCCCAGAGTACGGTTGGCCTTCTGGGCTGCCAGGGCACATTGCCGGCTCATGTCCAGCTTTTTATCCACCAGCACCCCCAAGTCCCTCTCGGCAGGGCTGCTCTCAATCCTTTCTTCCCCCAGCCTGTATTGATACTGGGAGAAGGAAGGATGTTAATCTTTTCCCAGCAATAAAAGCTGGACTAAAATAATGTACAAGTGCAACTTATTTGTAGGGTTAAGATTATTTTTTTTTCTAATAGAAAATATCAACTCTATCTTATTCTAGTGCCCAAAGCAAAAGGATGCAAGTACTAGTACATTATTTCAGGTTATATGCATGGATGTTTCAATATTTTTATAATATGTTATATCTGAAATCAGTTCATTCTTTTCTACCCCCAAAACAGTGCAACAAACCCTTACAGATGATTACAACACTCTATTCTACAAACCTGCAAAAGCTGTTTTACACCCTTTTTACAGGACAACATCAAATTGTAATTGACAACAACAAAACAGAATTGCAGAACTCCTTCGGCCACAACTTAGTGTTAAAATATCCAGATTACATTGTGCATTTTTGTTCAAAGTATTACATATTTTCCATTTTAATTGTCAACTACCCTGAAATATTGCTAATAAATACATCCAGATATAAACAGCTGCAGTTAAAATATGGGTGTTTCATGTTGTTCGCTGTTTGATGTGCAATATTGATAGCATCAAAGATATTTTGATTTTATTTGTCATCCAGCAAAGGATAACAGAATCTACATCCAACAACACCAGTCATAAATTCCAGTTCTTTACATTCCAGTTTTTTCAGCCACACACCATTCAACACACTGAGTGTAAAAATTGACATCTTGAAGTCTGTTTGAAAGTTTTAACTAATGAATCCTTCACAACTTATGCACATTTTTTAGAAGTGGAAGAAAAGTAGTACCACAATGATTTTTATAAGGCACAGACCCAGTTTGTAACAGACCAGAACTGACTTACATGTATCCAGATTTAATTTTCAAACTCATAGCAGGTCACTTCATCATTGAATTGATTCAGTCAAATGGAAGTATGAGATAAAGTCATTATGACTGTATCCATACTTTTCAAATTAGTTTTAAGTATATACATTTGGGACTACCATTTCCTGCAGACTTCCTTATTTTTCACAGTGGATTTCACCTACATAACAATTAATTGTATACAATAACAATAACAAAAGAATAATTAGTTTGGAAAATAATTATAACTAAAAAATGCTAATTTGAATGAGTAAAAGACATCGTCTTTTAGAGTTTTTTCCTCTGTCATTCTCATTCTGTATCTGTCAGATATTGTGTCCCAGACCTAGCCTTTGGTAGGTTGAGAGTGATCCCTAATATTCCTGGACAAAGGTCAAGGAGGAAAGAAATCTTTTGCAAATGGTATTCACACTGATCTCTGTCAGCCAAATTTCTATAAGTTGCTTTCTGTCTACTACAACTGAAATTGTACATATCTGCTTCACATTTAGTATCTGCATGAAGCTATCACCAGAAAATATGGAGGGAAAAAAAACCCTATATAAATCTTGACAAGAGAATGAAAATCTTGTTTAAAATATCCCTCACATTAAAATCAACTCCATAATTCTAAGAACATTAGAAAATCTCTAGTCATTCAAGGAGCGATTGTATTAACATTTCAAAAATTAATATCCTGACCAGATTAAATAATTTATTTCAAGTTCTACTTGTCACTGTACTAATTATTTCCCTTAAATCATGGAGAGAAAAAAATACAGCTATAAATGTAACTGCATTAAAAAATACAATGAATTTAATTGCAATCATATAAACTTTATAAGAAAGAAGAAAATGTCTGACCTTCCATCTTATATTTTTTGATAAAGTAATTCAATTTATTATCATTACAGCACTTTTTGGCTTCAGTTACAGCAAGGAGTTGAAGACCATATAACATCTTCAACTTAAGTATAAGACAGGGAAGAAACAGTAATTTTTACACATCCTTTCTTTTTGAGCAAGTTGCTTAAAATGCAGTGAAATTAGAAGACAGAGAAAAAAAGAATTTAAAGTAGTTGAAAGCATGCAGCATCCTAGCTTTCAATCTTCTTTAAAAATCTTCACAAAATGTTGCAATCAAAGGAAAAGGCATTACAGTGTAATAAATTTAATTAATCTTTAATTTCTTAATTAGCAAGAAAGAAAACATTTGAAAATAAATATATGGTACTTAAAATCTTTTTTCAAGAAAAACAGTCTAATGTATTAATCCATAATAGATTTCTCTTATCAGCTAAAAAATAAATAAGCAAACACCCTGCAACCCATCTCTGGAAAGCTATGATCTCTCTTTCTCTCGAAATCATGACACACAAATTGCCCTGAAATCTTATTCTAAATCAGGCTAATTATGTTTTCATGAACATAACACCCTGCCAGAGATTGCCAGGGAAGTGATCGAGTCCCCATCCCTGGAGATGTTTAAATGATGGGTCAACGAGGTGCTTAGGGGCATGGGTTAGTGGTGGGATGGCAGGGTTAGGTTATCAGTTGGACTTGATGATCTTAAAGGTCTTTTCCAACCTAAACAATTCTATGATTCTAAGGTGTGTGAGGAGGGTGTAAAAAATGGCATACTGAAGGCAACCTGTGCCTCATTAAAATACCCATCTTCTCATAAGATTGAAGTGAGGTACTTTTAATTTGCTGTTAAAACTACAGCCAGTTCAAGATGTTCCTCCTATATTTATGAAAAACTGAAGTCGGTACTGAATTCACCTTAGGCAAGGACAAATACAGAATATGTTGAATAGTTAATAACTTGTTTTTAATTCCTCAATATTCAGCCTTCTTCAAAATTTTAGGCTTATTTCACTCTTTTTGCCACTGTGGACAGATTACTTTCCAGGTTTATTTGCAAACATAAAAATTCTAAATTCTTCAGTTTAGACTCGTATGCAGAAGCAAAGTTAAGATCATCTTGGGTAGCAGCCCTAAAAAGCCAAGAATTTTTCTTAAGGAATTTATGAAGAAAAAAATCAGTAATAATTTTTTAGCTTTGTTTCAAAATAAAAAACGCAGAAGATTGCCAAAAGTACTTTCACATTTTAGTCACACAGTGTATGAATGCAAATAAAAGAAATAATATGAACAGAAAATACAAAAAACCCCAAGCAATCAAACAAGTAAATTACTATAAACAAAGGCCTTATGACTAAGAAAAGAACACTTTACTTTTATTTCCCAGAGCATTCAGAACTGATCACCTGCAGGAATAGCATATCTCATCTTGTAGGTGATCTCATGTATCCTTAGCATAAGAACATATAAAATGCCAGTGCTTTAGAAATTTATTCCAAAGTTGATTAATTATATTTTAAAATGTTTTCCTTAATCAGATCATATTATCCCCTTTCCTGGCATTTTGATGAGCCCTACAGTAACTGAGAATGTTGATATTCACAGGATAAGTATCAATCAAAAATCTTAGGGCAATCTATATCTCCCAGAAATTTTGTTTTAGAATACATAGGCTTAAGGAAAAAGGTTTTTGCTGTGCAGTCTTACTATAAAGAGTCATTTCACACCTACAAATATCTAAAACATAACAGCAGTTGCCACAGAAGATATTGGACCATTTAAAGAACACAGAGGCCAATATCTCTCTTCACTGCCTTTGGCAGGCTCCTGCCACAGCCCTGACAATGATGCCAGGCTTTATAAAAGGCTTGTTCAGGCAATTGTCAATAAGACGTGGAGTTTCTCACTCAGCTCATTGCTTCCCAATGCATTCACATTATTGCTACATAAAATTCATGTCCTAATAAAAATGAGGACTTCTAGTAGCTCACATGAACAGGCTTGATAGACTGTCTCCTGTTTCAAGTAAGCCACAGCTTACACCTGATATTTCTGTGAGAAACAGAGGAAGGAAAAGCTGAAGACTATGGCAGGATTTTTTTCCCACAGTTGGAGCAGACTGACAGACTCTTGTGCCACCACTTTCTGTGCTACTGTTTTTCCATGAAAACATGTCTGGATTTAGAAGCCACTTTCCCCAAGAACTGATTTTAATCAAGACTGTTTGGAGAAGTAAGCAGAGAAGGAAAGGAAACACACTTATAAAATGAAACCAAGAAAAGAAAAATAACTTCTAAACACCTTTTTCCCTTCTTCAATTTCTTTTTTTTTGTTTTTCATTAATAAATAATTTAATTAAACTTGTTCTTTGTTCTCTGCACAGTCATTTTCTTCCTAGGACTCTTCTAAGATTAAGATTTACTTCGGACAAGATGCTATCAAGGCTGGCAGCAATATTATGTGTCTGTGTGGAAATAAGAGAGCACATCATTCCACCACTGGCCCTGAGTAGGCTGAATTTCAGTACTTGTTTACACAATCACTCGCATTAAGCACTGGAGAAACTTGGTTCCCTATGTCCATACAAACAAACCTCATCTTCTTGGATACGGAGTAACTCAGTACTCTCCACAGAAGAGCTGTCAGGTTCATCCATCCCCTGCTAAATTCAAATTCTCATAGAACAGGGATAAAGTATTAATACAGGGAAGGAAGAACTTTAGGACAAGGATTTGGTATGAGTGAGGAGGAAAGGGAGAAACTTGTCCCTGTCTTACCTTATATCAGGCAGAAATAGACAAAACCATTCAGGATATAGAAATATGTCAATCATTTAGGCCCAGACTTAGCACACATCCCTATCTTAAAAGTCCAATAAAACAAGTATTTAACTTGAAGTCAGCTGGGACTAAGTCAGAGCCTTTAAAGATGTGCTTAATTCCCTTCATAAACTGTGAATGTATTTTTTTCAGTTTGCCTGCTCTATAAAGGGTGACACTACAGCAGCATGGACAGCTCCTGAAGTGTGAGACTATCTGTGCTGATTTATATATTGAATTCCTGCAAAGCTATTTTATTGATACTAATATGCTTAATACACTCCATAAAGCAGTAGTATTAGGCTTAATTTTTACCATTTTACCATTTTCAACCTAAGATGATGTTTCATAGATTTAATCTTTGAACATTACATAAAAATCAATTATCTAGGTAGTATGTTAAAGGTTACATGTTGTTCCTTGGGTCAGTACAATTCAGTGCTGACAACAATTAAGTAACCATAATGTCTACTTTTTCATTGCCTGTTATTTTTACTAAGTAGCATATTCAGAGGGCATTTATTACATTTAAATTCATTGGCTCAAAATACTCTCTAGAGACTGATCTTTAAAATAATATGCATATTTTCCACGTACAATTGTAAAGAAACACTGCCCTCTTCTGTCAAAACAGGATGAATCTCCATAGAGACAGGCTTTATTTTGGAAAACCAAACTGGATTAGAATAGATTAAAAAATATTTTATATATAAATAAAAGACTATGTGCTACATTCAAACAGCATATTTGAAAAAGTTAATTTTATTTTGTTCTTTCTACTCAATCAGTAAAATTTCTCCCTTCCCCAGTTCAGAGACATTTCAGAGTACTTACAAACATGGAGACATATTGCAACAGATTTGTTTAATAAACACATCACATTCTTCAGTTACTTTCTTGTGTGAGTAGCTTTACGTATGGCAGCAACTTCACAAATCCAAGTTCTAATTTTTTCTTCTTTAGAGATTTATGTATTGTGATATCTGATCAACATAGGCATGTTGGGGTTTGGCACTGTTATCCATTTCCCTACATTTTGTAACACTTTGTTTTCTCAGGGCAGAGAAAAAGAAGTACTTAAAATCTTGTGAAGACCTGATAGCTTCACCAATGTTCAAAAATGGAGTAACATCAATTTTTCAATAAAAAGCAATATTTCATTTTCAAAATTTGTATAATTACATTTCATCTATCCTGCCTCAAATATCCACTGTCTAAGCTATGCCACTAATATCATTAGGTGCTTATATTTAAGACTAATTGATCTGTTAAGATAGTGATAATATCCTTTTTAAAAAACAATAACAAAAATAGCAGAGACCAATCCCATAGAAACACATGCAGCGCCACATGCCATGAGAAAGGTGTATACAGCTAAAGCAATTGGAGAGTCTTGCTCTCTAAAACCTACCATTCCAGCCTTTCCTTACTAGTGCAATTGCCATATGCTCATATAAAATCCAGCAGATCTTCACTACACTGCTCTGCTCTCTGAAGGAAGAAAATGAAAAAAACACTGATAAACTTGCTGAGGTTTTGGTCTGTTGTTTTCTGCAACTGTTAAGAAAATTACCTCTGTAAGAGTAAGAATTTCCTTCACTATTAGAACATGAGTGAGGAGAATTACTCAGTCACAATTTTGTCTTTATTTAGAAAGACAAAGCAATACCCCCCCTCCAAAAAAACCCCCAAACCTAACACTGTGGGCCTATTAGTGAATTTCAGTAGCAGTTGTCATCACAGTGGTCAACACAAGTAGAAGAAACATTCTCACATCTTTTGCTGAGGAAAATAAATAACAAAAATTAGCTTTATACATAAAAAATCTGTACCTAATACGCCTTTTAAAAATTATGGGAAATCCAAAACAATAAGGAAAAATTTAATGAGGTTTCAGAAGCATTTATAAACTAAAAGGTAAATAAATTCCAGGGTATTTTGACATGCAACTTTATCGTTTTCCATACAGCAATTTCCCCACCTTATTGCATTAAGACTTTGAATTTAACTTCACTTAGCAAAATCTTTGAGACATACCCTGTTGGTTCAAGATATTCTAAAAAAGGACCTCACCTTCTCCAAAATAGTTGTTTTTCATAAACTGTACCTTGCTGCAGACGTGCACAAATATTACTTGCCAATTTCAGGAACAAATTTGGGGAATTTATCCAGAATATTGCCACAAACACAACATTCTGTACTAAAACAGATTTTAAAAATATACAAAAACATCACAATTAAAATTTCACAATAAAAATAAGCACGTTTGATCAAATTTTCAGTAAAGGTCAATATCCATGCTGCAATCATGAATTTGAACATTTCTGCAAACATAGGTAGGCAAATGAGATTAACTGAGTATCCATTTAGGTGGGTTGTTTCAGGCTGGTCTAACATCATCCCAGGGAAAAGCCATTTCAAATGTGTTTGGCTTTTAGTATGGGATTTATTTCCAGAAGTTTTCAACCTACCTGAAGTATATGAATAAAGCAACAGAATTTTTCTCCTACTTTTTTTTCTCCATATAATTGTTCAAAGCTCTATCTTTTGGATGCTCACAAGCCCCCTGTGAATCTCAGATTACAGACTTTCAGGGAACCCTATGGGGAATAAATATAGGACAAAGGATGTCTTATTTTTCTAGTCTTTCTCTCTCTGTTCCCAGCAGGTAGTGGGACTGTATTTTACCTCTTATAGTTTCATACTGGCATTCATTGCTGGATCTGAACACCCTTTCCCTCCCACTGTATCATAGGACAATAATGTTACAGGGCTATATGAGGCCATGGAAACTAATTCTAGTTAGGATATCATATTAGCTCTTCTAAAATTTGTCTCCCATTCATCATTTCCATTAACATAAAAGCTTCATTAACCTAATACTCTAGCAGGACATTTCCTGTTAGCAGCCAGTGAACAAATTATGACTGACATCTGAATACAGATAAAAGCAGCACAGTTATCATCCATAACTGTACCTTCCACAATGGGCAGAATAGCAGCTGTTTGTTGAAAGTTATGTCTGAAATATGAAATTAAAACAAATGCAGAACCACAGCCTTATGTATCACCTTAAACACAACGATGAATCACCCAAAAAGGGTAAGATACCCACTACCATTTCCAAGTCACTGGCTTTCACAGTTTTACCCCCAGTGCTCCTCCCTCCATTATCCCTCACCAGAGGTACAGTTCAAAACAAACCAGAAAGGTCCTACTGTGACCTTGCCAAGAGACCTTCAACTCTTCTACAAAATAGTCTAATGCTGTTAAAGAGAAGAGGCTAGTGTGAAGCTGGTTTTAATGCTGAAAATAATTGCATATGATGTTTCAAGGTTTCCAAAGTGGAAAACCACGAGCATTCCAATCAAAATTCCTGGAGAACAAGGGCTACCTTTCACATAATGAACTTCAACATTTATAAGCTGTAGAACATTCTAGAATGTTTATTTTATGAAAAGCTATTCTTTACAACATATTCCTTGAATAATATATTTGGACCCAGAAGAATCAAAGGAGAGAAACAAAAAATAAAGACTGGGAAGGTGTATCAGGGAAAGGAAAAACATACATATTTTCTTAATGCAAATATTTTTTAGACAGATTTTTATGGCTAAGGATCATAGAATTGCAATACATGTTAATACTAAGTAATAAAATAAATGGATTTGAAACAGCCAGAAGAAATATGTATATGGTCAGGGAAATAGAGCAAACTAATACTGAAATAGTGAGAGTGAAGAGACAGCTGCATTTAAATTCAGGAAAACCCCAGACTCCAAGCTGAGAAATTATTTAGATATTTGAGAGGCTAGAGAGCACAAAGATGGTCTACAGGTATATTTTTTTAAAAATTGTGTAATGCTTTCATGTAATGCTTTCAGGTTAAGAAAGCAAGCAAAACAGGATGTCTCCAACTCCGATCATTTAACCAAATCCTATCCATTGTAGGAAAGGCCAAAAAGAAAACAAAATAAAAGTGCATAAAAGGTAGGTAACAATAAAAACAACAGTACAAGAGATTGTGCCCCTGTCAGATCTAATATAATGTCTGCTACAATTTTCAGTGAAGCCACTCTCCAGTGTGATAAGGTTTAAGACATGACTGAAATTTTTGTTCTTTCCTTACTCTTAAATGTCAGACTAAGGCAACAGAGAGACCCATTTCTAACAAACAGGGAGACCAGAAGGTAGACAATTAACCAGCCAAGGTAACAAGGAAGAATTTGCAATTGTAGCCCTTTCTCATAGGTGGCATGCCTTTACATAGCATGCCATAAAGCACAGTGGCAGCACACAAATGTAAAGTTACTATTTTTAATAGGTCTCATAAAATTGCTCTATCACAAAGATCAGCCTACCGGTGCCTATTAAATATTAACTTGCAAAGGTATCTGAACTATTCATGTAAGTCTTCTTACCAACTTGATTAAATATATTGATACTGATAACCTTTTATATACGTATATTTTATGTATGTTATTCAATTACACCACTTTTTCTATATTTCTGTGGGACTGCATCTTGTCTTACACCATCAGAATTTCTAATTGTCGTGGTTTAACCTGGCTGGCAACTAAGCACCATGCAGCCACTCACTCACTTTCCCCCCCTTCCTCAGTGGGATGGGGGAGAGAATCGGAGAAAAGAAGAAAAAAGTAAGACCTGTGAGTTGAGATAGAGACAGTTTAATAAGAGAGAAGAATAACAATAATAATGATAATATTAATAGTAAGAAAATATACAGCATATATAAAACAAGTGATGCACAATGCAATTGCTCACCACCTGCTGACCGATGCCCAGCCCGTCCCAAGCAGCGATCGCTTCCCCCGAGCCGTGGTCACTTTGCCCGAGCTGCGATCACTCTGCCCGCGACCGACTGACCGAACTAACCCCCCCCCGAGCATGATGTTATATGGTATGGAATAGCTCTTTGGTTATTTTGGGTTAGCTGTCCTATCTGTGCTGTACTCCCAGCTTGTTATGCACCTGGCCGAGCAGGAGAAGCTCAAAAAGTCCTTGAGTAGTCCGAGCACTACGTGGCAACAACTAAAAACATCACTGTGTTATCAATATTCTTCTAGCACTAAATCCAAAGCACAGCACTATGCTAGCTTCCATGAAGAAAATTAACTCTGTCCCAGCCAAAACCAGGACACTAATCCAGAACTACATTTTGGCAAACGTGTACAGCATTTTAGTCAGGAAGGCTCCTAACCATTGAGAGTAGACAGAATACAAAGAGTGAGGCATTTATTAGCCAAAAATGTGTTGGCTAATTTATGAAAATAGTCCTTGGTCTGAAGGTTGTACAAAGTATTTAATAATTATTAAATGTCCATTTTTCTTGATTTGGTCAATGCCTCTTTCTATTGCTCAGATGGTTAAAGATGTTTCTTCTATTTTATTTTCCTGTTATAGCTCTTCAAAGTGTAAATTATCAAAATTTTCTCAGGAAAAAAACAGGTAATGGAAAGCCTCTCTATAGAATACCTCAAATGCGATAAAAATATTCATCATTACACAGCTTGGATATCCCATTCAAACTAGTTATACAGTATTGGACATATAATACTGAATCTTTTTAAAGAACATGGTTTTATTTAGAGCATTTCCTTCAGTTTTGCTATCACTACCCTCTCTAGCTAAAGAGAATGCAACATGTGCCTTGTTTGATTCTGTGCTCAGACAAAGGAAAAAGTAAATCTTGTTTTCTTCACAGTTTGCTGTGGTGATGAAACAGTTAACTAGAACAATTGCAAAAATTAAGCAGTGTGTGCACTGTAAAGACATGTGCAAAATAGTTGAGTTTTTTCCACAAGAAAAAAAACAATTATCACTCATAGACAGTGGCTAAAATTTTCAAATTCCAAATCTAAACTTCAAGCTTTCACTGAGATAGAAAAGTAGGAAGAGAGCATGTTCCTGATAAGAATGCTTTAAATAAGTTCTTATAATTGTCTTCATCTATGAAGAATAGATTAAAGTTACTTTTATGGCTTACAGAAGCAGAGAAAATCCGAATATTATGTCTTATAATGCACATAGTCAATCAGTAGCAAACTACAGTCTGCATGATTCATGCAATGTTTGCTTGATTGTAATGTGTTCTTGTAACAGTCCAACAGAAAGAAATAAAAACAGGTTCCACAGAAACAAAATATAGGTTTGGGGATCTGCTTTTTTTATTACTCAAGTACCTTAGAAAAACGTATGTCCAGTGCTGTATGAGATTAGAATATTGCCTATGTTGAGACTTAACTTGAATTAGGCCTAAATTTTATTTGAAATGTTCCTGACCAGGATCTTAGCTGAACAATCATGAGAGTCAACATTTATGAAATACTTCCTGTTGGAAAACTTCTTCATAAGACTGCCCCTCTCTTTGGTGATTAGGTCTTTTCTTTCTCAGAAAACTTGCACAGCCCCCTACAGGGTATAGGACCACAGCAGCAGGGCACAGTGTCCTTGATACTCCCATCTGGAAGTGGGCTTTTCCTGGTGACCCGGTGACACTGATGTTACTCAAGCAGCAATAAAACTTCCTGGACTACAATTTCATAACTGAACAGGTAACTTGGGAATAGAAACTCCTCTTTCCTCCTCTTGTGCCATGAAGGGTTGGCTTTAAAGGCTGTCTACTGTATTCAAAGCATCCTCTTGTCAAAGTATGATGAATGATGACAAAAAGAAAAAAAGTAAGCCTTGCCTTAGGTATGACTCAATTTCCCTCGTCAAGGGGGTTTTATTTTCACCAAGCTGCCTTTTAGACTATCACAATTAGGTTTTAAAGCAATTTGCATGCATAAATTGAAAATATTACTTCAAATTAACTTCCAGAGGCACTGTGGTGCAATCAACAGGGTGCTAGATTGGGACACAGGGACCAGTTTAATTCTGGTTTTGCTATTGGCCTGATGGGTAACCTTGAGCAAGACACTTCACATCTGTGTGCTCCTATTAATCTTTTAATCTATTTAAATTGTAAGGTCTTGGGGAGGGCATTGTCCCTTGCTTTGTGTTTATATGCTATTTAGCACAGTAGGACCTGCTGTAATATGCTGCTGCTGTAATTCATAAAACTAAACAGCTAATACAAAAAAGCAAATAGGTCTAAGAGAGCACACAGAGTTCCACAATTACTAAGGACAGAACCAGACCCAAATGATTATTAGGTTTTATTATGCAATGAGATTCAGACCAGACATTTTATAGGCAAAGTTAAACCCATCTGCTAATTAAGTTGAAACATGTAGTCTTCTTATTACATTATTATTTAAAAATAATTATAATAAAAAAGTCTTAGAAAGCAGGTGATGTTTGTCCCCTCCCCTTTTAACTTTATTTTCTCAGCTAACAACCCAAAAGATTCCCTCTTCCTCCTGGCTCAGCCATCAGCCTTGAAAAGTCAAACTGGGACCTGAAAATCAAATTAGATTCCTTCTGTTTAAAATATGATCGATACAAGTAATGACTGCACTTTCAGCACACTTGACATGCAGTCTACCACTGCTAATCATGCATGAGCTAGAAAATAAATTGGGGATCCTACCATGACAACCCTGTACCACTCGTAGCAAAAATTGATACCAGAACTGATAGAGAGGATCAAATTATTCCTCTGCATGCACACACTGCTATCTCTGCAAGGGTATCCAAGGAGAGCTGTTGGCCCTTATGACAGAAATATATTGACAGTGAGAGGCTGCCAATTGTTATATATAGGAAACTCACTTTTCTCACATATCCACGGTTAAAATTAGCATGCAAAATGCCATATAACATAGGGTGAATGTAAATGATTGCAGAGAAGTCCCTCAGGTTAGGCTCGCTTTAAGCAGAAAGCATGCAAAACATACTTAATGTACTTTCAAGTCTAGCTGCCTAATAGCAAGTATGAAACCACACTATGAAATAGGCTAGCCAAGAGAACCTGTGAAACTGTATAAATACCTTTATTAACAACAGATTTTCTATTTTGATATTATTTTATCAATGTACTGAAATGTTGCTGATTCATTCAGTGCTCCAGTCTTATCTAGAATATCCGTTCTTAACAAAGACAAGGGGTATTTCTGCTCAATTTGTAACAAAACCAAAGATGAGCTTATCTGAATAAAATGAATGGCATGCTAAATGAAGAAGTACTTATTGAAAAGAAAGCACAGAAAGGATTAAAACTCATTTCAGGAATACCAAATCCATTTCTGGCAATCTCAGTTTTAAATTGCTAACAAAGCAAATTTAACATACATATTCTTCCTGAAGTGATGCCATAAATCATTGACTGCAAGTCAAACAGGTTGGTCCCTGACACTGTTTATTAAATATATAAAACTTTTTTTAAAATGCCAAGTAAGTTAGAGGCCTATTTAATTTATTACTTTTTTAAATGCTAAGGAATGTGTTTCTCATACTCTTCCAAATCTCTTCTTAGGAATACAGCTCAGTTTTGCTCTGTGCTAATCTGATTTCCTGACTCCTTACTTGGGTGAACCAAGTTCTGTGAAGAGAGAAGAGGCAAGGAACTAAATGTGACCAACAGAATAACATAGATAAACACTTTGGTATAAAAACACTGAGTATGGAAGCAAGCTACTATTCCTCTGAGAATCCGTAGGATGATCCTATTGTCTTTTCTTCTGTCAGAATTTCTGCCTTACTTCACACTTTAGTGTTTGAATATAGTTTTCCTAAGGTTTAAATATTTAATTTTATCTTCAGGGTTCACTTTGATTTCCATGAAGGATGAGTAAAACTCAATTGATGGCTACCTTGTCTTATAGGATGTCATAAGACCCCCTCTTTTTTCCATATTTGAGTATTTACATGCAATTTTTTGCTAAATTTCTCTGCTTTTATTATTCTCTTTTCCAAGTGCTACCATGCTACTAACTCTGAAAGTACAGCAGAAATAAATTCACTTTAATAAAGCTCCATGTCCATTACTACACACCACTCCACTACCCACCTTTTAAAAGCTGTTAGTCAGCTCAGCACTGAAACTACAGCTATGCCACATTTTATTTCTGGTTAGACATACAATAGACATAGAATGGTTGAGGTTGGAAGGGACCTCTGAAGGTCCTCTGGTCCAAGCACTCTGCTCAAGCAGGGCCACCTAGTGCCTAGAGTTGTCAGAGTTGTTGATGATGAGTTGTTCAGATGGCTTTTGAATATTTCCAAAGATGGAGACTCCACAAGTTCCCTGGGTAACCTGTCTCAGTGCTCAGTCACCCTCACAGTAAAAAAGTGTTTCCTGATGTTTAGTGAACCTCCTGTTTTTCTGTTTGTCTGCTTCTTGTCCTGTCACTGGGCACCACTGAAAAGAGCCTGGTTCCATCCTTTTTGCATCCTCCCTTCAGGTGTTTATATACATTGATAAGATCCCCTGCAAGTATTCCCTTCTCTAGGCTAAATGGTTCCAGCTCTCTCAGCCTTTCCTCATTGGTGAGATACTCCAGTTCTTTCATCATCTCAGTGGCCCGTCACTGGACCCTTTCCAGTAATTCCATATTTGCCGTGTACTGGGGAGCCCAGCAGTGGACACTGCACTCCAGGTGTGACCTCACCAGTGCAGAGCAGAGGGGAAGGATCACCTCCCTTCGCCTGCTGGCAACACTCCTCCTAATGCAGCCCAGTATACCATTAGCCTTCTTTGCAACAAGGGAACATTTCTGGCTCATTTTCAACCTTGTGCCCACCAGGAATTCCAGCTCCTTTCCTGCAAAGCTGCTTTTCAGCCAGGCAGCCCACAGCATATACTGGTGCATGGGGTAGTTAGTTCTTTGTTGCAGAGTAAACTAACCACTTTAAGAATTTTGTTATACATGGAAGTAGTGGTCTGAATTTCTTAAAGTTCTGATCTTAAACCAGGGAATTTCTCACTTTTAAATGTAACGGAATTTTCCTGAATAATATAAAAAACACTTCTGGTATCCACCTGATGACAAAGAAGAGTAAATTTTGATAGCCAGAAGTAGAAAACCTCATAATAATCACACCTCTATGAGATCTGAAGTGTAATTTTCTCTGGGAAAGATAACTTACTAGCTTCAGTGTGTTGGGCATTTGGGGGGTTGATGTGTATTAGAGTTTTAAAATCCTTTTAGAGTTTCTAAAACTAATACCTACTATTTCATATTGCCACTAGACAACAGTTTCTATGTGTTGTTTTAACATACCTTTAATTGTTTGAAACTGGAATATTTTTTCCTTCTTTCCTGTGGAGTTTCACATTTATCCACATTCATCTTCCCCCTCACCATGACCTTCTGGAACATATACAGTTGCATAATGAATGCAAGATTTGTTTTTTAGCCAAACGAAGTATTTGTTACTAGTGGGGTTTATTCCCCATAGGGACAAAAATGCAGCATAGTTTTAGCTTGTTTACATGACTACTTTTGTGATTTTATCCACTCTTGGACAGTAAAGGTTCCAAGGTATTCATGTTAGACTGCTAAACTGTTCTCAAGTAATCCTACTTTCTCACTGTACGTATCTCTCAAGTTAAAATAAGAGTATTTTTTACAAATATTATTTGTAATAGTTTTGGCCCCAGATACCCACTTTCTGTAAGTTCTGTAAGTATAAATAATGTATATTTGCAAAAAAACCAGCACCTCACAGGAAGAGTTCTAAAACATCTTTTTCAGCAAGGAAACAACACGATCATCTCCTTGTAGAAGCACTACAGCAAATCCTGTATTTCTCTACTGTAAGTTCATTAAGTATTAAGTACAATAAGGTCTTGCAAATAATCCTTTTGAATGAAAATCTGATCTTACTGAAGTTAGCCAATTTTTTCCAGAGTGAAGCTCAGATTTCACACATTGACTGCATGGGCTTTATTTATTACAGTGGATTTATGCATGTACAAAATAGTTCTGAAGATCGGGCCATTAAGCAAGGATATACTATAACCTATTCAATTATTCAAGCTAGAAATTGATTCTGGTGCAATAGTGTCAGCTTGTCTCTATTTTAAAACAGGTAATTCAACTCTCACAAGATAAGTATGAAATTCAAAGGAAACAAACTCTGTTTAAACTGCAGTGATTTCAGATGTTTTAAGAACAGTGAGTGCAGTTTGAGGGTATTAGAAGTGTTACTATCCTGCAGTATACGACCAGAATTCTAAGAAAAATCCCACAAAACCATATTCATGGTAAAAAAAGAATTTATTATTTCTAATAAATTTTATATTTCTGAACTCAGGCTGGAATTTGAATTAAAAATATTGCAATAGCTTTAAATACTACACTTTTGATAGGTAAATAATGGACACATCTTCAAATAAAATCTCAGGAAAAAAAAAAAAGGAAAGCAAAAAAAGAAAGCTACTGTTCATGATAGTAAAACAATTTTACAAAACCAAAAAGATTCCAAAAAGCTTGGGTAAACTTCAGACCAACATCTGATCAGTTGGGTGCCTATGCACTCTGAAGTATTTGACCTTTTGCCTGTCATTAGTTTATACCATCTTCCCCCATCATGGGAAACAGCAAGGTGCCTATAAAAATTTCCATCAGCAGCACTGAAGTCATTCCCTCCCCATGTGATTTCTCTGATTTAATGGCCATGGAAAGTTCCCTAAGGTCATTAAACCCCTGTAGTTTCTCACATCCTTCAAATGCCACAGAAACCAAGATTCTATGGACCAGTAAAATAGTTACCCATTATCCTCAACTTCTCTGCTACTCATGTCTTGCTTTTGACATTGCTAGGATGAGGGAAAATATTTTTCCTGTCCCAAATCACCTTCTTGTACCTGTCCCTGAAAGTTTTATGGAGCCATCCATTACCATCATCTCATACTAGGGAAAAAGAACTGACTCAGTTAATGTGATTAAGGTCATGAAACATCTGCAAAACGGTCACATTATTCCCACTTCATGTTCAGAATTACAGCTGCTTAATTTTCTAACAAGAAACGGCAGGGAGTGTTATTTGGTTGTTTTTACTACTATTGCCTATTCTGTGGAGACTATATAAACTTCAAAATGAACAACTATGCAATAAAATAGCAAGTCCAGTTCTTTTTATAGGAAGACCTATATAGGATAACTTTTTTCAGTCTAAAAGCACTTAAAAACACTTACAACTTTTCTAGTTGGAGCATAATTCCACTTGTTATACAGGAACAACATTTAACAGGTAAAACTGTACAACTTCCCATCACTTCTGTATCATCACTTCCCTTAACTCCTTCCACAAGGAGAATATTGTACAGCAAATGTGAAATATTTTGCAAGGCATTTATAACTGGAAATTCTCTAGTATTAATAGAATCATTTCCCTTCGCTACATCATATTTATTTTCTTTTAGGTGAGATTGTAGAAATCTAGAAATCATAAGATGGAGCTCTATATGAAATTTCAGGAATATATAATCACATAGATAAAAAATGTAAATTAATATCTATATGAATGCACACAAATGATCCTTTTCACAGGCATAGAAAATCCATATGTGTTGTGTGCAGTTGCTTGTAAAAGTGCTATTGACATAACAGTACTGGACAAATTCAGTATCTGCTGGCAGGCATATTCTTATAGGGGACCCTGCAGCAACAGAAAGCTCCAAAAGCATTTTTCTCAGCATTGTAGCTAGCTGAACACTATTTATAACAATGCATGCAGCAAAACCACCACGTCTTTCAAATATAGACTATAATCTTTCCTTTTTAAAGTGATCTTGAGCTGCAAAACTTGAATGTAAATCATCTAATAAATTGCAAAACGTTAGGCATATTAATAACTGAAAAGGCAAAGATGCACCTTAATTCATATGAACCATATTGCAGGCAGGAAGATGAGACAGGCCTTGTAAAATAGTACTTTGTCAGTTATCCCTCTGATCACATTACTACAGGAAGCATATGGGTTTGCTTTAATAAAACCCAAGAGCCATAAATTGTCACTCTTTTATTTCTAAAAATTCAAGCAGTTGTCTCTAACCCTACAGGTACACCACCAGCTGATAACTCAACTGTTGATAACCATTTGTCTCAGACAAAGGCCACACTCTGGTCCCCTTTGTGGTAAGGCAAAGTCAGCTTCTTCGCAACAGCTGTGGTCAGTCACACCCTGCATTATTCTCTGAGCTTCATGGGCACAATGCCCTTGCCCATCTCCTCTGAGACTTCTTTCATTATAGGGGTTTATTCCGCAAGTCACGTTCCACCCCTATGGGTTTAGTCAGTCACACACTGGTTTGCATGAGCTCAGAATGCACCTGTTTTACAAAGAAATACTGTTTATAAGGATAGACCACGAGATTTTCCTATATATTTTATCATCAGCTACAGTTAGTACTGTAAGTCTTAGCTTACATTAATAGGCTTTCACAACATGTCAATATACTTTTATGACCTTCACTGTGAAACGTGCTTAAGCTGTTCTGGAGCAAAAGAGCACTGCTATCTAATTTCAGAACTGTTTCCACTCATCCCATTAAAAACTGAATGTGTTTTTCTATATTGCACATATTTTTCCATATCTGTGGAAGAAGATATGTTATTCTAATAATATTTTTCCTTAACAGTGAAAGACATCCTGATAGTGGTCAGGATTGACTTAAAATAAAAAAAAAAAGATAATTATCATAATATATAGGGACTTTCAATTATGCTTTTAAAAATTACGTATCTTTATCTCTCTCTCTTTGCCTCTTCTTGCTGCATTTACTGGCAAAATTCCATAAAGGACATTGGCAGCCTCATAATATCAATCCCATTAGCAACACTTCAATTATTAGTAGCATTTTGGTTTCACCCTGTGGAGACAACCCCCAAACCCTCATTTTAAGCATGCAGATTCCTCCTAATAGCACATGTACAGAGGGTGAGTTGCCTCAGAACGTAATCCAAAACCCCCTCACAAGCTGCATGAAGCTGTTTAGGATATTAATGGAAAATTCTGATCACAAATCTACATCTGAAAACTTATATTCCCCTACAGAGTTTATGAGGGACTATAGGAGTGTAATTCCATGTATTAGGAGAAGGAATAGCTACACAGGGGAAAGATAGAGTCTTGTCAATAATAACATTTTAAAAGAAAGTAAGTTGGGGTTTGATGTGAATACATGTTAAGAATACAGGTTCTTCCACAGGTTTTTTATAAGATTTCACTTCTCATAGACTAGCTTCATCTCCCTTTATTTTTCCTGCATTTAGTTTCTGTCAGTAAGGATGTGTTCTGACAAAAGGTAAAGCATACTATTGAAGTTTCCCCTTAGTACCTATTTGACCTTATCTGATGGTCAGTACATTGCCAGAGGTTTGGGGCATCTATGAAACCATCAGAATTTTTCTGATAAAGGATTACAAACACTTTGTTAAAGAGAGAAGAAAGCTCAGGGATGGCTGGCTGTTAATAGCACCTGAGATACTGACAAGCCTTCAGAAGACAAAGTGCAGAGCTAAGCATTAGCATCACTACAAAAACCCCAAATAAACAAACAAAAACCCCCACAAGCTGTGTAATATCCTTTGTGCAAAAGTTGCTTATAAAAATAAGTAAACCTAGGAAACCAGCTGCCAAATTGGAAATGGCAGTTTATTCAAAAAAATGTGAACTTGTTTGTTAATTCCTAGCAGTAAGAGAGAATATTTAAGACCCTCAGAAGTAACACACTGACAGAAAATTTTCATGTTATTGAGAAGTATCTTTGTGCAAATGACCTAGTGAAAGGCAAGAGACTATCCTGAGCTCTCTTCTTTCATTTCCATAAAGGTCTTGACATGCAGACAAACAGATTTGCAAGACAGGTATTGTGACATGACGAAAGATTTCTCATTAGAGCACTTGTTCAGCACTTGGCTTTCCCAAGTCTCCCGAGATGGTTTGCACAGTATGCAAAATAACCTTTAAAGTGCTCATACTATCCTATCATCTGTATTTTGCATGATACAATAATGGCAGTAGAACATTGTTGTTATGCATATGCCGTACTCAATGGCTTTAACATTAAAAGAAATGGAGGCAAAAGCTACCTTACTGCACCTTGGTTAACAACCTTTTATTTTGAATACTTAAACTTGTCATCCTTATTCAAACACACACACGCCAGTTTTTCTCCCAGTGATGTAAAACTTAGTTACAGTAGACCCAACCTACCACCCAGATAATTTTTTACATTTGAGAAGCAAAAACTCTGGCAGAGTTAAACTGAAATAATAGCTTGGCTCCTTTTTTTCCTATGCAAAATCTAGCATGATACTATTACAAAGCTATAAATTTCTGTGGTGCAAATTCAGAAGTAAATCTTGTCTTGACAAAATCTTGGTCCTAATCCTCATGAATCTAAACCTACTGCAGCAGGCCATCCCACTAAGTATCCGCAGCAGACAAATGGGTGGTGGATGCATGTATCTTACTGCATCAGCCTGCCAGTCATTTAACTAAGGACAAACTGTTAGTTATGCACTTCTATGTTACTTCTTGGGGCACCAAATATACATTGTGTTTTTACAAAGAAAGAATATACAACTTCAATCACGGAAAAAAACCAAACCAACAAACCAAACAAAAACAAAACAAAAAACCCCAACCATTACATATCAGTGTCTGCATATATCAAAAAACTGCTTATAGGAAGGCATGTCTGACTTACTCCTCTGCTGTTCTGCACTCTTTGTAACTGGTCTTTTTGCATCTTGCATCTTTTCTCACACCCCCACCTACTTCTTCTTTCCAAAGAACATGGAAGTATTCCTCTTTTGTTCTCTTCATGAAAAACAAAGTAAGAGCCAAGACATTCTTACTGAAGGAAATATGTAAGTTCATCTTGTTCTTTTTCTCTTTCTCACATTATTTCTGCTTTAGGGCAGCAGTTACTGAAACCCCTAAGTGACACTAGCCTACATGGTTAAAATCAAAATTCAAGGTGGTAAAGGTCCTTGTACTGATCACTAGAAATGAATTCTCCTCATCTCCACAATGGCATATGTGTTCATGAAACATTCCTGAACCATCAAATATCTTTGTTGATATTCACTCAGTGAAGATTTAAGACTATTGAACTATTAGCTTCAAAGTTCAAACAAAAAATATCATACATCTGTCATGACCACATTACTCCTCACACCCCAATAACTTCAAAAGAGTAAATCTACAAAACTATGTGATATATCAATTAATATAGAAAACAAGTATTTTGTTAAAACAGAAGCCGGTTCACCCACGAGTATTCAGATATCAGCTTTTGATGTGATCTGTTGTAACTTCACCCATGTCAGTTCCATTCCCCAACAAGAGGTAGCTGTAGCAGCTCTTCTAGGTAGAGCACCATCTCTTTTACACCCTTGGCTGGGAAGTGTTAGTTGTATAGGTACCACTGATCTACCAGATAAGAAGTGACTGGTGCCCCACTCCTCAGCTTCTGGCAAAAATTCTAGCCCCTCCCAGTAGCCTCAAGGGCCATTTGCCCTGGAAGTGACTCCCCTTCTTCTAGTCACGTGATCTCATGTGACTGACTGACCTCTCCTCCCCTTCTGCCCACCACTCCCCCTAACCCTGCCATTTACCCAGAAGTACATCAGACTAGGCAGATCCTTCCCCTACATACACAGGGGACACCATTTTGGTTTATATGACACATAATGTATATAGTTTATATACTATATAAGCCCTTTTATCACCACCATTGTACCTGCTACACCTCAAAACCAGTCATGGTCTTTGAATGCTAAAACCATTTGCTTACTCTTGCACACCCCCCCAAAAAAAATTGCTTAGCTGTACTAATTAATTACCTTGTTTGTAATTGTGTTTTCCTTCATATCCTGTGAACAATACCCACAATCTTACCAGCACAGCTATCACTTGTATGATCACCCCCATGACATCCACAACTCTTTGTCATAACACTACTGCCAGCCCTTTTATCACTGGCATCCTGCTGGCTACTCCTCTGCACCAGATAATAATCACAGTCTTTCAAGAGCAATACCCCATTGCTCTTACTCATGTTCTTGCTCTTTCTGCAGTAGCTGTGATCTCTAAGAGCCTGGGGCTCAGGCAGTCTGCACTCCAAAGCCTGGGTCTTGTTGCTTTTGTAGCAATCAGGACAGTCTAACAGGACAGTCTTGATTGCATGCTCTGCATTTTATTTTCAGCATCAATCTAAGGTCAAGGGAACATATATTGCATCAGCCTGCACCCTGTAACAGTCTTACAGGTAGCTGTAAGATGCCTCGCAAACATGGGGGTAGGAAGCTCCCAACCCTGAGCTCCCATTTAGAAAAAGAAGAATATTAATTCTGATGAGAAGTTATAAGGGGCTCTGTACAGAGCTTTTTACAGGGCAATTCACATTACGTACTGTAGGCAGACATCTTGCGTGAGATATTTTTATATATATATATATATATATATATATATATATATATATACACACCCCGTTAGTTTTCATGAGAGTGCAGATATACTAATCAAATCCCAAATGTGAGCAGTGCTCAGCTGCTCTAGAGGACTACATTAGCCTTTCTGAATATTTCCAATAAGCAGTAAGAAATCTCGAGATCTTCAAAGAAACAAAAATCTCCAAGTATTCAAATATTCTACGTATTTTTCTTTCCCGATGCTTTAGCATCACATTTCAAAGCCTTTGCCTGCAAAAGGCCTATGTACATATGTAAAATAGGCCTAAAGACATAAAAGGTAAAACTGAAATTCTTATACATCTAGAAAAGCAGGGATAACCTTCCCCTAGAATAATGACAAAACTACAGGACCTTGGAGCAGTTTCTTGCTACAGATACATGAACAGACGAACTGAGTCAGGCAAGGTCTCGCTGTCTTTGGGATGGGGACAGAGACCATCAGTGGGTGCCTCAAAGGTATAAGGAAAATGGGGCAAGCTTAGAGAAACATGAGGCCTGTTTCTGGACTCCTGTTTAGTAGACATGTTGGACTTTTCTTCTATAAATTTGACCACCAGCTTTTTTCAGTCCACGCCCACTATACTCTGGCTCCGAGTTGCTCATCTTTGCTACACAGAGCAAAGCAACTCAACATCTGCTTGGATCTGTCAGTCACTAGTTTCTTTTTTCTCATTTCTTGTATGGGAAGAAACAGTGAGTGTTCCTCATTCAACCTATCAGTTCATGATTATTAAGACTTCACCTTCTCAGGCATCACTTTGCTAGCCTAGGAAATCCTAATCTGGTTAGATTTTCCCACAGAGAATTAATACAGTAACAGAGTACATTTTTTGTTTTCTTATCTTTGCCTTATAAGTCTAAAAATTGTGACTTTTTTATTGTGACTTAGCACTGAACTGGATTTTTCACAGAACTGTTAAATCCTAAAATTACTTTCCTCACTAGCAGTAACCTGTTCAGAGCTGACTACGGAGTATGAAATGTTAGAATTGTGTGAAACACACTCATATGTGAAACAGCTGCTGATTAGATCAGTAACTTTGTGAGAAGGGGAATAAATTGGGTTTTTTTCTTTTTCTCTATCTGCATTTATTTGTATGTCTAGATATTCGAGGGAATAGTTAAATGCAATGTAATGCAAGGGTTTACAGGCAAAGTCTAGACAATCAAAATTTTCTATGTTCTTTTTTGCAGTTCTTTGGGCATACTTTAACACTCTTTTCCCTCTCTCTGTTTCCCCTGCCAACAAAACCACAGAAAAACTCTTCATGATTTTATGTGTCACTTCTACTCTGAAAAAAAAGGAGACAGAAAAATAGACTGAGGGCCCATAAGCTTGTAGAAATAGAGAATGTAATCAGTTTGTCAGTTCTTTCCTCAAAAAAAGCCCCTGTTCCACAGCTCCAAAGTAGCTAAAATCAGATGTAAGCTCTGGCATGTAATAAAACCTCTTTCAAAGCCAGCAGGCTTATTGGATGATCCTTGTGAACCTAGCAAGAGTTTCCTCCTCCCACAAACACCCCATATATTTTGTAGAGAGAAAAGCATAACGTAAGAAAAGAAACAAGATATTAAAAAAGAACCTGATTTAGTAAACTGTGGTCTCAAAAAGCAACAGATAAGTCTTTCCTGTCTCCTTGTTCATGACATGACAGGGGCAAAAGGCATTTAAGATTTTTATTTGAGTGGTTTCTTTCAATACTTTTAGAGTATCACAAAAAATGTGAGATTTTTCCCACTGATTTAACAAATAAATACATACCATGTGGGTTTTTTTTTAAAAAGCTACTTATTTCTAGGCCACTATTGCTATAACCTTTTGTCAGGATTTTTCAAAGCATCCAATGCAAACAGAGGTAGTAATATCTAAGTCCTTAGAGATACTATACTCATGTTCCAGGTCAAAGGGGCAATCAAATGAAGTCAATATGAAATTGTTGAACTTAACCTTTTGACTTCTTTGCGTAGTATTTTTTTTAACTTTGCAATTTTTGGATGACTTTGGGTTTTTTCAGTTTTATTCTTCTCTAGTCGCTAACATGAAGAACTTTTCATATTACCTTTTCAAGAGGGTTCTGTATGATTGCAGCAATTTTGCAGAGTGACATTCATGATGAAAGCAGTAGCTTCAAGAAGAGTCACATTGCAATCACTCAGCTTACTCTATGTATTTTCTTTGGTTTATCAGAAAATTTCTGAAGAACAGTAGGACAGAAGTAACATCTCTTTAATTAAATATCTATTGAAAAACAGAAAAGAGACTTGGGTCCAGACTTTGAGAGTGAGAAGGGGAGCAGAGGGAGGAGGAAACAGGAGTTACATTCTTATAAAGTTGGGTCAAACCTGGGAATTAATTTCCTTTAACAATAAGTTTTGAAACATATCTTCCATGCAGAATTCATCAGAACTAAAGCAAATTTGTTGTAACTAAACACAATAAAATTGTTTTCCAATCAGTTATTTCAATTCCTTCTTTTTTTTTTCATTTTCCTATAGCAAAGAAGTGAAATAATTTAACTAAAAATGTTTTCACTTTAGTCCTAGTTGAGTCCAAAATATTAAATGTTTATTTCATTTTCACATAGCAATGAAGTTATTAATTTTAAAATATTTGTCACCAAAGCCATATTTTTGTGAGAATTTAAATAAAAGTAGGTTAGCATTTGAAAACAAAGGTTTTTTTTCTAAAATTTTTCACTATGTACCTTCAAATTATACATAGGAATTTTTTGGAAATGGCTTTTATTGACAATGACACAGTGACATGTTTCTAATGAAGACATGTCCTTATAGTGTCCAGTTAGAAAGATTACAGATGGCACTTCAAACATCACAGTGCTGACATCCTTTCTTATGCTGATTTCTTCCTACCAGTGTCCTAGACTGCCAGCACTTGCCTACTCTTTAACTGCAAGGATTATTGGGCACTACAGGTCAACAACACAACACCTGGCCAAAAGCCTCTATATTTTATGAAACAAAAAGTGATACTTATAATGTCATACTGTTACATAATCTATTAATAAATGTATTTAATTTTTTCCCTGCTAGGAAACCTCAGAGAAACCACCACCCAAACTGAGAGACCAACCAGCCTCTGTGGTGGGCTAATGTGGGCTGGCTGGCTCCCACTCAGATGCTCCCTCACTCCCCCTCCTCAAACAGGACAGAGGGAGAAAATAAGATGAAAAAGCCTGCGGGCTGAGATAAAAACAGGGAGATAACTTACACTACAGATAACCACTACACAGGGAGGTAACCATGACGGGTAAAAGAGGCTTGAACTAGGGAAATTTAATTTATTGCCAATTAAAAATAAAAAGACCCCCACCCTATCTCTTCCCGGGCTCAACTTCCCTCGTTCATTCCTGAGTCCTCTATCTCCTCCCCTCCAAGCCCTGGAGGAGGATGGGGAATGTGGTCAGTCCATGACAATTCCTCTCAGCCAATTCTTGTACTTTTCCCCTGCTCCAGTGTGGGTCCTTCCCATGGGCTGCAGTCCTTCAGAGCAAACCTGCTCCAGTGTGGTCTCTCCAAGGGCTGCCTGCTCAGGCGCCTCGAGCATCTCCTCCTCCTCATTTGCATATGATCTCCTGAAGGGTAGCAACAAAAAATGCAAGTCAGTTTTCACCCTGTCTCAAGCTGTCAGCCTCAAAGCCTCAGCAAAAATACTGGTTCTAGCATATACAAAGGGTAAAACCATTGAAATAATTGCTATCAACTCAAGTTTGCAATCTCACATCCAAAATACAAGGCAAAAAAATATATATAGAAAAATATGGAGTCTGTACCAGCCAGAGAGGTTGACACTGGAAGCTTCTTTACTTAGCGTGAATAAGAGGAGCTTTAAAGAATTATATTAAAAATCAGAATGGGTCTACTAGACTGCCACACTTAGTTTTAATCATGGACCTCTTCTGCCTGCATATTCAGGACAACCTTCAAGGTTGTAAATATATTCTCTGTATAATAATTTTGTTCAACACTATTTCTAGAGATTTGGGACTCTTCTGATGTTCCTGTGCAGGAACAAATACCTAAAACCAGAAATTAATATTAGTGCCTAGCAGTTTCTGCCACAATAGCATCAGACAGTCCCAAGGTTTGAGGCTGTGAACTTCTATGTTATGATTTTCTCACCCTTGGCTGAAATTTCTTCAGTGTTCGATGGCCATTAAAACAATCAAGACATTTTGATTGTGTTCTACAAAACCAATATAATTGCACTATAATGTGAATAATATGAGATCTATACAAAAGTAACACTGTCATGCAAATTCATCTTTAGGTTTCTATATTCTCCTAAGCATTGACTCTACCTTAGTGCTCTCCCACATGAAGTGGGATACCTCTTTGTATTGGGTCTCGCTGAGATGAAGTTAATTTTCCCCACAGCAGCCCTCATAGTGCTGTGCATTGTATTGGTACCTGGAAAAGCATTGATAACACATTGGCTACTACTGAGCAATGCTCCCACAGTATCAAGGCTGTCTCTCTAACATTCCTCCCGCTCACCCAGTAGGCTGGGGGTGGGCAAAATCTTGGGAGGGGTCAGCCAGCGCAGCTAACCCAAATTGACCAAAGGGATATTCCATACCATAAGATATCTGCTCAGCAATAAAAGCTAAGAGAAAGGGGGAAGGGGGGGGGGGGGGGGGGGGGGG
>JADKXX010001180.1:0-34535 GCA_017310255.1 Butorides virescens | reverse complement strand
CCCAGGCTGTGGCTGGACATTGCCTGCTGATGAGAAGTAGAGAATAAATATTTTATTTTCCTTTGCTTCTGCACATAGCCTTTGCTTTTGCTTTATTAAACTGCCTTTATCTTCACTCACAAATTTTTTTCCACCTTATTTTCTCCTCTCCATGTCCTGCTGAAGAGGGGAGTGATAGATCAGCTTGGGGGGCACCTGGCATTCAGCCAATGCCAGCCCACCACACTCCTCCTAAATTCCTTCTCTTTTCCTCCTTTACGTCTCTTCTCTTTTCTCACTACCTGGGCTTGATTAAAAAGACAGAGTTGGAAAGAACCATTTTGTCAGAGGAGAACTAGTTCATTAACCTGGGGATTAGATTTTGAATGGAAGATCGGGTGGATTAGCAAACATTTGAATGCAGAGTTCAATATGGAGAACAAAACAAAGTATACACAAATAATCTGTACTTTAGCATATCTATGTTAAGACATGACTGATAGGTAAAAATATAGACTAAAATTTATTATTCATCCAACAGTCACTACTTGTGGATCACCATGCCATAACGCAAAGTTCATCTGTAAGAAATACTGAGTCAGACAGTGAGAAATTTGCTTAAGGCAGTGTAGAAGAAGTATCTCAGTACAACTTTATTGATGTACACAGCCCAAGTAAAGTGCAAACCAACCCACAAAATCCCAAAGTCACACAAATCAAACCACCACAAAACCCCCTCCAATTCTCTCCTCACCATGCCCTCCCTTCATCCCCACTCCCCAAGTACCCAAACCCTTAGAACAACCACCGGACATGAACATACTGGTAACTATTTCCTGAATTTGTCTTAACAACTCTGCAAACTAAATGAATTTCTGCTGATACTTTGTCATCATCAAATGAGGCTTGGTTTCACACCCAGAGGCTAGGATTTATTTTCTAAACAGAAACTTTGACACTAAAATCTTTCACAGATAAGCCCCAAAAGACATTTAATTAATGATTCTGATAACTGATGAGGCAACCGATGAGCTCTGAAGTTAACTATCTTCTTCAGAATTGATGTAAGTGATTAGAAAAAAACCCTATGGGCAGAGGTGTTGCCAGTCTAACCAGTGATAGACTATTTATCACATGCCTGAACACATGCAGACTATAACAAGTGAGCTTTTAAAAAAATGTATTGTGCAGAGATAAAGCCACTACAGTTTAAGCTTGAATTCAAGGAATGAAAAATTTCCTAAATGGAAAGAAACAATTAGACACTCAGCAGCACTCATGTTAGAAAAACCATGAGAAAGAAGTTAATGGATTAAAAATGAGATCTTTGATGAGGATTTGCTATACACCTGAATATATTACTGAATTGTTATGATGCAAAAGATAATGTAAAGTGTAATAAGCCAGAAAGAGAAAGGGAAAAAAATTATTAGAAAGGAAGGTTGGTCAGACTATGGGAACTCATCTTTCAGATGTATGGCCAGAATTTCCAGTACAGATCAGTTTATATTTTTTTGAGCAATAAAAGCAAAAGGTTCTTGAGAGTACTTAAAATAAGTTAGTCACAAATTAATGGCTTTTCAGGTACAACTAATTCAAATCTGTAAATGTACACTGAAATTGCAGAGAATCATCATATAAAAACACTAGGTACAAATTCCTTGATGCTGGAAAAGATTGGATTTATTTTTATAACACAAGTCAGATCAGATAACTAGATGTGCATGCAAAATATACTTTTTTTCCTTAAAGGAGAAATTTTTTGCCCATCTGAAAATTATAATCGTTGACACACACAAGTGAACATGCATATAAAAAAAGAAATCGGTCTAATGCATCACACTTTGCTTACCACATACTCTCTATGGTAAATCTGGAAGGGTTCCCTGGAGGCATACAAGGCATGTGATTACTGTCAGTGCTGCCAAGAAGTATTCAGATGAAAAAGAAAATCTTAGTTTTAACTTGCTTAATCCTCATTAAGAAATCTTAGCAAACACATGCTTTGCTACATAGTATATCAGCTTTAGCTTGCATAACATACCTGACAAAGCTGTGAGAGTGAGTAGAGTGAAAGTAAAGATTTTTTTCTGCTTTCAGCCAAATTCACCTCATTGTATGCTATAAGATCCATTTATCCTTCTTTTCAAAGTGACATACTGCTGGTGCTGGGTTGTCTTAAAATTTGTTAATGTTTTCTAATTTTCTCTACACTTTCTGAAGACTTACACATATATATACATATTTCAGAAAGTACTACTCATTCTTGAGAAAAAATAAGCAAGTTTGTCACTGGGTTCTTTCTAGATAGAAACTACTAAATGCACTGATATGTTCTGTTTGGGGAAGGAGTCCTTCATTCTTCCAGAAAAGAGTTAGAGGTGTCCCCAAGTCTTACTTCAAAGCTAGACCCTTGGATGTTTGTACTTTTGTTCTGGGGAGAGATGGAGCTTGAAAACACCACTGAATTTTGAAAAATGGAGATTTACAACACAATTAACTAAAAGTCAACAGACATTGTTAACTGTAAAAGAGACACAAGTTGTATTATGATTTATGTGATGCTTTTGCCAATTGAGTGAAAGAATGTCTAGGAAGTTAACTGTTCTGAAATTATAAAAATACTCTTTCCTTTAAAAAGAGTGCACTGATGGCACGAATTCTGAAATAAGAGATTATGAGCTCCTTAAAATATTAATGATAAACAGACAAATTGCTTCAGTTTTTAACACTAAGAAAAACAAGCAGAAACATAATCACAGTGAATATATTCAGAGCCTACAGTGAAGAAAAAAGTCAAGTCACACATTCAAAGATGTCTGAAAGAGTTAAATCATTAAAGGACTTAAAAATACTTACATTTTAACAAGCTTTGTTAGAGAACTGAACATGGTATGGAAGTGGGATGGGATTCTATGTGCACTTTAGCTACTAGACATAAGTTTTAAAAAATCAGATACTTTGAATAAAATGGGAAAAAAATCCTGGGTTTGGAGACAGAGAAAAAATATTTGTAGTAAGCATTGTGAAGTATGTTTTATGTCTGACAGTAGAAGAACAGCTGGTGGTTTTTATAGCCTTCTGACCAATAAATATCTAACAATAAGAGATTTGAAAAAAAAGACACAGAACCTTTGAAATGTGATTTAACCTCCCACGATCTCTGCATTTTCATTGCATTCCTTGGGAAATCTAGAAAAAGTTTGGGGGAGGGAGGATTTGTATTTTTAAAGAAGAAAAAGATAATTATTAAATTAATGCAACTTAAATTTAGAATTAAAGTTGGTAGTTTATTAAAGGTACCAGTTTGTAAAGCACCTTATGACATAGCACTTCCTGACCCAAAAAATTTGGAAAGAAAAGGCAGGGCAGACAAAACTTAATACTTTCTTCGTAGAAAGATACAAGTAATAAGTTTTGTTCTAACAAAACCAACTATATATCCCACAAATTGAAAGATTATATCTTATATATTTGCGTCCAGGCCTGAAGTATTGTGGTGAATGGAATTAAATCCAGTTGGCAGCCAGTCACAACCAGTGTTCCCCAAGCTTAGTATTGGGGCCAGTTCTGTTTAACATCCTTATCAATGATCTGGACGAGAGAATTGAGTGCTCTCTCAGTAAGTTTGCAGACAACACAAGCTGGGCAGGAGTATCAATCTGCTTGAGGGGAGGAAGGCTCTACAGAGGGATCTGGACAGGCTGGACCAATGGGCTGGGGCCAACTGTATGAGGTTCAACAAGGCTCAGTACTGGGTCCTGCACTTGGGTCACAACAACCCCATGCAACGTTACAGGCTTAGAGAAGAGTGCCTGGAAAGCTGCCCAGAGGAAAAGGGCTTGGGGGTGCTGGTCAACAGCTGGCTGAATATGAGCCAGCAGTGTGCCCAGGTGGCCAAGAAGACCAACAGCATCCTGGCTTGCGTCAGAAATAGTGTGGTGTTGTGGTTTAGCCCTGGCCAGCAACTAAGCACCAGCTGCTGACTCAGTCCCCCCACAATGGGATGGGGGAGAGAATCAGAAGGGCAAAAATGAGAAAACTCATGGGTTGAGATAAAGGCAATTTAATAAGTAAAGGAAAAGCTGTGCGTGCAAGCAAAGCAAAACAAGGAATTTATTCACTGCTTCCCATGGGCAGGCAGGAAAGCATCATGCCTGATGGAGGTATTTAAAAGATGTGTAGATGTGGCACTTAAGGACATGGTTTAGTCGTGGAGTTGGCAGTATTAGGTTTATGGTGGGACTCAATGATCTTAAGGGTCCTTTTCAACCTAAATGACTCTATGATGCTAAGACAAAAAGAGTAACAATTCTGTGAAGGACCACTGTCCTTAAACTATAAAAGAGTTAATTTATCATTAAATACCCAGTAGCTTATTGCAACATTGGTGGACAAAATTGACACTGAAATCACCGATCAAAAGCTTGCAGCTGTTATTTAATCTACAGCTGACAACAATGATTCCTTCCGCACATACCTTCAACTGTTTTACTAGTTTAACTGAACTAGATTTCAAGTTAAAGTTAAGGAATACTCTTATAGTTTGTAGGAAATAGGCATGCATAATGAAAGAACATAGATTTAAAACTTGGTAGGACTGCAAGAACATGAAGGTGTTCCATGATTTCACACATGTGTGTTGAAAGTGTATTGTAAAACACCCTTCCATACTCTCTATTTGAATACAAAATTTATAGCTGGAGAATACTTTAGCAGGGATTATTTATGAGGATATTTCTGAAGAGGTAACTGTGTTAGAACCAAGACATGTTGAAACCAAGGTAATGTGGAAGAGGTATATTTATAATCATTGACTTACAAAGACAGATCTTAATAGCTCATCTAGGATTTTCTTTAGCCTTTACATTTTTTGGTGTTGGTAATTTATAACTGTGATGTTACTACAGCCAGTAGTGATGATTCAGTGTTCAAAAACCAGTTTGGGAATTAATTATATTGCTTTGACTTCCAGGTATAGCTTTGTAAAATATAAACATACCTAGCTAAATGAACTGCTGATTCCTTAATGCTGCACTAAGAGAATATTCATGCACCAAGCACTGGCATGAGTACAACCATATTACTTACTGCTGGAGATACATATCTACATTATAGATCAATTATACTGATATTTATACCCATAAGTTTCCTTCTCCAAGATCAATTGACATTTCACAAGCATGCTGGAGGGGGATTTATATACACAGATCGAAACACATTTCCACAGACAAAAACCCACATGAATAAAGATATTGATCACACTTACACTGATAAAAACACACACAGTGCATTCATTTTTCCCAGCTGAAAAAGAGTTATTGATTCACTGTAAATATGGTTGGCTTGGAATTGTTAAAAGGTAATGGAGTGTCCAAAGAATTAAAAAAAAAAATTAATGTGCATATTTATTAACAACTACACTAAATTATTAAACACAGTTTTTACTGTGATTTAATGCTTCATATGAAGCAAATAAAGTGTCAGTTCTGGGTTCTGATATTAATAAATGTGAAAATTATTATAGTGTAAAGTAAAATAATAATTTAACACTTCACCTCACTTAGTTAAGGTTACAGATCTTCTCCTTGACTCCTATTCACACTCATCGTACAGTTATTTTGACACAAACACAGAATCTAATCTAAGTTCAGACTGAAAGAGCTATGCTGTGTGCAGGTTTACCTAATTAAAATTTTAAAAATAACAACCCTATGATATGTAAAGCAATTCCCAATCAACAAAGTGTTCTAATTACACCAAATGCTTTTATAAAGGGGGACTTAATTGCAATGCACTTTAGCTCTCCATTGGTTAATACATTCCCATGAAAACAAAATGAAACTCATGGTTAGGATATTTGGATTATATGACAAAGATGAGGTCTGAAGCACAGTGATAGATGCAAAAATTATCTTCATTGCTACTTAAGGAGATTGGAAATTATAATTGAATTTTGTGAAATTTTATTCTTGCTCTGGTTATTCAAGGGTAATATTCTGGTATTTCAAGGGTAAGTCATATTCAATAAACAGGCTGAAAAAAAATCCAGTCCAGCTTAAATATTCAATACAATGACTTTTTAATGAAAAAAAAAACCCAAGCCTGTTATGAAACATGTCATAAAATTCTTCACAAATCTTTTCCCAGGCAAATATTTTTTCAATCTGTCCTGATATACAAATGAGCTCCTCTCACTATGTTTTTTTTTTTTTTCTCTTACTTACATTATCACAGAATCGTTCATTTGTAAGGAACAGATAGAGTAATACCATAAATAGACTAAATTCTCCAGAGATACCTGGTATGGTGTCACTGCTATCAAAGTAAAGAACAGAGAAAGAAATCCTGTCTTCACTAGTTTGTTTCTGCACTCTACTGCTTAGTATCACCAGCCTTCTAGCAGGCTTCACATGACATAGCAATTAGCCGAGAAATACATGTTTTGTTTTATTATTGCCGCTGAAAAAATGGATATTGCAAGACTGAGTTTACCCTAGATTGTTAAATTGCAATATTTAGAGCCTTAGCAGTCATTTGGAGGCTCAACTGTTTTGCTTAGCAGCCACGAAAACCAAAATGGTGTCCCTTTTCCCTTCTCTCGCCTAGTGGCAAGTTAGGAAGACAGCAGCCCATGAAGAAGTCCCCACATTGATGAAAAAAATGCCAACAGGTGAACAGAGAAAACGATTTATGACGATGATCATTCCTCAGGAGAATGCTACTAAGAAGAGATATGCACCGTGTAAAAGGCCTAGGAAACTTTCTTCTCCAGTTAGGGTCCACCTACTAAATATATACAGTGATAAAACAGTTTTCACAGTCTGCAAGAGAAGTGAGATAGTTCCTGGAATGACAGTAATTTAAGTTGAAAGATACTCTTCTGTTTTGTTTAGACAACTGCAGTAATTTACCTTCATGCATAATCAGTCACATTTTGATTGAAATAGAAAAGTTAGCATACACTAAGTATTGCACAGACAATCCCAAACCATGGAAGTTCACGATGTTTATTACTATTACTTTCAAGAGTTTCGTTTTAAAAATTCACATGCTTTCAGCTTTTAAAGTATGGCATCAGAAAATTCTATTCTGATTTTTTTATATATTTATCCTTTAGTCTTTGATTCTAATAACCATACTCTAGTATTACTATCTTCTCAGCATTGTATGTAAAATTAGATATATGTCACATTCTGAGCCTTTCTAGCTTTATCAACGAGTATTTGTTTGTTTTAATCTATTGTTCACTTCTCCATGAAAATGACAAAATATGGAAACAGAATCCTTCAACAACCTTGAAGTGTTTTTATCAGAATTTCTATTCAAATATGGAATTTGTTTCCAAACATTCAGAGGAACAACATGTGCATTTAACCTTAAGTTGTTTATATAACTTATGTTTTAAACCATCATACGAAGCAATTGTTTCTTACTATATTCTTATGTAACCATTGCTTAATGAAGAACAAATCTTGGACCTCTGTGTGCCTCACCTGATTTCAGCATTCAATAATATTAATATATAGATAAAATTACATCCCACTATAATTTTAAAAGGAGGGATATATCTATTAGATGATGAAATCAGAAAAGTGGCTGTCTTGTTTAATATTATTTAGGGATTTCAAGTTTGTGAATGTGTAATGTGTGCATGGACAACTGTAAAGAATCCCACTATTTCAGGTATTTAAAGATTTGTCGTATCCATCGGTATCTCATGTGAACTGCATGTTGTCATCTCAGCAAAGCACAATTTTTCTGAATCCTTTTCAGTTTCTCACATAGCATACACCTGGATGTTTCTACCCTCAGAACACCATTTAGACTTTCATACCTTCACAGGCTCAAATAAAACAGGAGTTGATTGTTTCCTTCACACAGACCCCACCCCAGTATCCCCAAACATCCAAAAGAAACAAGCTCCTTTCTCCAAATATTGCAAATTATCCTTACTGAAATTGTGCTTTCAGCTCACGATGTAGTGAATAACTAGCAGTACAGCCACCAACTTCTTTGACTTTAGTAGGAATACAGCCTTATCCTCCCTGCTGCCTTTGCCAATGGCCACAGAGTTCTGCTTGTAGCCATAGCACAGTACAATACTTATCAAAACTGACAACAAAATACTTTGGGTAGAGGTGTACCATGTTTAAGGGTGGAATATATTAAAACAGACTCTACCACCAATCAGTCATTATGCATCACTTAGAGCAATATCAATTCCATATGTCCTACAATTTTTAAACACAGAATCAGAATGACAGATCCTTTAATCTTCTAAGAAGCAGTGTGTTTATCTCTAACTTAAGGGCAACTATATTCATTTCGATACAGAGGGAGGATTTGCAGAGTTCCTCTGCACCCCATCATCATTTTGATTCAATGGTTTAATCAGTCACTGAGAAAGACCCACATAAACCCAGATAAGCTTAACATCCATTTCCAGGTGTTCTGCCAGCAGGTGGAATAGACTCGAAAGTTTAATTTGACAGACCTCTACAGAATTTTCAAGAACTAACAAGGAACAAGAGGATAATCCAATGAGCTGCTCATGAAGCATACTTGAAACCAAGTTTTAACTTCTGAATATGATTTTGGTTGCACAAAGAGCAGTTGCTGCATACTTCTGACTTGGCAAAAAGCTTTGATTCTGGTTGACACTTTTCTCAGACCCAGGCGGAGATATAATTTCCTAAGTGTTGCAACTCATACAATTTTTGCTTCCATTATTTATACAGTTTTTCTGTTTGAAAAGCCATCCGGAATGCTTCCAAGATAGCGAACTGTAGGTTTAGGCAAACACAGCATTTACATGCTGAACTGATATTTCACCCTCTATTGATACTGAAAGCAGAGAGTTTGAATTTTAATCTGTGAAAAAGGGGTTTATACTCCAGATAGTTTTCACTCATTGCAAGGCAAACTGTTGAGTTCCTTTTTTTTTTTTTTCTGCAGAAAAGGAAGAAACTTCCAAAGAGATGCTTTTAGACTACCTACTCTCACATATAAAGACTAATTTATTCCTGTTCATAAAACAATAATGAAATCTAAATAAGTAATGTATTTTCATTTTCATACAGCTAGAGCAGCTTTAAATGAAACAGCCAAATATTTTAAGTACCCTGGATAAGATAGTTCTGGTTTACTAGAAATAACATTAAAACATGCAAAACTTGAGGTCAGTCCTCTGTATCTCTTGCCCATATGAAGAACTAGTACATAACTTTCCCTGACACTTTTATTGAAGAAAGTAAAATTGGACTTCAAGTAATTTTGAATCTTTGTTCTATTCACTGATTGGAAAACTATCTTACAAGAGTTATTTTTTATTATATATTTGCATAATTTGATGTCACCTCAAGATTTTTGTGCTTAGATGTTATTGAAAAAGAGAGTTTGTCTCCTCTGTTGTTATTTCTTGTGTTGGAAGGGAAGTAGGAAGCAGCAACAGAAAAAAAAAATAGATTATGTTGTGAAAGACAGTGTACAATGTGAAGGCCCTGAATATTACTATGGCTTCACTAATGCATTAAACATGATGTAATTCCAGACTGATTGAGCTTGACTGCTTGGCTTTAAAGAAAAACTTAGTTTTGATTGACTAAACTATGTCAAAGATAAAAAGGTTGACTCTAACTTATGAGTCATAATTCAGAGAAAATTTATATTTTATTAGTACATCAGGCATGACTGAAAAAGAATTACAAGAATTATGATTAAAGACTAATTTTTATCTAAAAGACACTCACAAGCACAAAACGCTTTGCTAGTCTTACCACTACTTAATTCCATGTATAGGATTCAAGGTCCTATTTCAAAGGTTCTAGATGAAATAAATAATTGATGTATCTCTTATCAGTGTATCTCTTCACCATCATTTTAACATAAGAGATTATATATTGCTTAAGTGTATATCATACTTTTATTATGTAATCTGAGTAATTTCTGTTAAATTACAGAATAAAGAATACAGAGTAGATGGACATATTGCTTGACCCTTTTAGCAACTACTGTATTTTCTCCCGGTACACAATTACTCCTCCACGGTTTCCATAATTTTTTTATATTCCTAAATGCAAGAAAAAGATATGATGGGACTTATTGTACTTGCAGTAATTTACTGATATTTACAGTATAAATGTACAATTCTGGTCTTCAAGCATCATTTACCTTAAAATTCTATAAATACAGACATTTCAGTTTCACTGTGATAAAAAGAGATATGCTATTGTTTTCATAGAAAGGTTCTTAAGGAAAAAATATTTTTTTTTCAGGTTTTTCTCCTACATAGTTTCAGTATCAGTTCATGACCTACCTAAGAATCCCAAAAGTTAGAATTTCACTGGAAAAAACTGCAAAGGAAGTAACTTACTAGAATGAATTATGAAGACTGCCAAGATGAGCTATGGAAAAAATGAGTTATGTAGAAATAGCAGGCCTTGCCTATAAGCTAAGAGAAGAACTCAGTGGATTTACCCTCTCAGTTACCTATACTGATACCATTGAATTAATCTTTCCTACAGGGTCCATGCCTGGATTTGTAGAGATAGTTATACATAATAAGAACTGGACTGAAAATGTCAATATGTCACTTGATACCTTTATTATTTTCCCAAAGACTGAAAACGACAAGGTGTGGAGAATGAACTATCACTGCACTGTATGTACTTAGAGAAGTAATCCCCACAACACTGCCAATATTTTCGGAGAACGTGACTCCATACCAAAAAAGAGCACCTTTACAAGATTTGCTTTCCCAGTGACCTCTGTGACTGAAAATGTTTGCACAGATCGGTTCTTCATATTAGGCATTAAAAAAATAAAACGTACATTTTAAGACAGGAAGAAGATAATGTCTCAGTTATAATTTATTATTTTATTCCACACCATTGAATAGTTCTACTCAGTTGCTGTAGAGTCTTATTGACTTTGGTTGAAGATAAGAGCAAGTACCCATCTGAAAAGCATACCCAGTGACAACTGTCTGAATACAAATGGAAAGTGATGAAAAAGTAATCTATACAAATTGAACATTAAAGAGAAAAATAATTACATTTGAGAAGCCACATTCATTCATCTCCACAATTACAGAGCTGCATATAGAAAGTGAGGTAAATTATTTCATTTTTATATGGTTTATAATGCACAAAACCTCTTTTATAAGGTCTACATTCATAAGATATGAACATGAATAACATTCAAGAAGAGAGAGGACTATATCATACTTTGAATAGCAAAGCTTAACATGACTGATGTAGTAGTGAGAATAGAACTTCTGTTCTATTTTCAGGGAACATATCAGCCACACAGGTGCTATCTGGTTTGGTTGTGCCTTTGACACAAGGACAGCTGCAAGAAACAGTCATCCCGGACAACAGACAAGCAACCTTAAGACCGTGAGCTGCTTGACTTTTCTTCTGGCTTTGGTGAGAAGTTATGTCCTAAAGCTGAGGCAAAAGCACAAGAATCTGTTGCAGAAGTGAAGTTGCCCAATGTGGAATAAGAACGAGAGTGATGTTCTCACACCCAAAGCAAGTTCTCGAAAGGACAACACCAGCACTCATAGGAAGTCATCCTCATATTGTGGGCTACTCTGCCCACTGCAAGAACCAATCATTAAATTTTTACATAAAGCAAAACATGGAAATTTGACATTTTTTTTTTCAGAAGTTACTTACATGTTCAGATCTTTTTTGCATAATCAAAATTTTAAAAGGCCCAAAGAGATATATATATATATATATATATTTAAAATGTACTCAGGTATTTAAAAGCTATATTTTCAATTTGGTTTTAAAGGAAGTAAAGATGTTGGCACTGAGTATATCAAGAAATAAACATATTTTCAAATGTTGAATAAGACTGAAAGATTATGATCTGAAGTATTCACCACACAACTGTCTACTCAACTGATTGCAATACCAGCCTTAAACATTTATTTCTGTCTTTACAGTAAACACATATGCATTGTAGTTTTCAAGCTGAATGCACATCTGAAATGTAATAAACTGATTCTGACAGGACATGCAAGAACTTGTATGGATCAGAGCCTCAAGAAACACAGACAATATGAGAAAGGAATACAGAGCAATAAAAAAAAAGAAAAAGTTAGCAAATGTAATCCTTTGCAGAAACTTTAGCCTCCTTCTGTGAGCATACTGTAATCAGTTTCCTTAAAGCTGCGGTACATAAAAGTGCTCTGTGCTGAATGCTGTAGAAAAATCATGTTTCCACTGCCCAGCTGATCATTTCCACTCTAGGTTGGAGGGAGGTGGTAAGAGGCCGAAGACAAAGGTTTTCAAAGTATGAACACCACAATTGGATGACAAAGTTGTTGAGCACAAGACTGTATAAACAAATTTATAGGACAAAATCGTAAAAACTTCCAATGGCTTCTGTCCTGCTTTTTAAATACATGCTAACACAGACAAAAACACAAGAGACTTGAATAATTTTTCATTCCTTCTAGAGCCAGTTGCCTAGGACCATGCCCAGACAGCTTTTGAGTCTGTCCAAGGTGGGAGATTTTATACTGTTATTGCCTTAGAATATGATCCTAGCTATCTTCAAGTCCATGATATCATTTTTTTCCAGTGGACATAACCGAATACTCTCCAAATCCATAGGTTTTTATTATTTTGGTGGTGTTTAGATTATTCTGCTCTGAAATTAATTTCTATGTAAGTTATATTAAGTATTGAAGAATACTGATTACTTTATCCATCCTGAAAACTGTATTTCACATTTATTTTACAGGACCAAAGCAATTATTTGTACCAATTTATCATCTATCTTACTGTATATGAAACAAGTCTGCATGTAAAAACTTCATGCTGTAATTCTATATGGATCACAAACAATGCTGAGTGTACTTCAGGAAAACACCTCGCAGAAAGCCTATAACAAAGGAGACAAAGATGTTCTTTTCATTCTATAGCTGTCAAAAGTAATGTCAAGGTTTTCAATATTTTCAGCTCATTAACTAACATGATTATTATCTCAACCCATCTCCTTGAATCCCCTTTGACAAGGGGAAAAAAAAAAAAGATTGTTAGAATATCAAAACAATGACACACAAATACAGAAGAAACAGTGAATAGTAAAAGCTAAATGTGTCAGAAAATATATCAACCTGACTAGTTCAATAAACAGACATTAAATCTGCAGCTGGCTATATAGCTGTTTGAGAGGTAGGCAGACCGCATTACTTAACATTTGCTTTTCTTACAATTGTCATATCCTTTTGCTCATGTTTTCCAACACAAGAGTCCATTTCTAATTGTTATACATAATTTACAGGAAGAACTACTGTTTTGTATTTCTGAAACAAGAGGACAGAAGACACACTGAATAATAAAACCCCAAAAGCAGTATTATAAGTAACTTCCCTTACTGATTATTGCTGGAAGTCAAAGGTCAGAATTAAATCGGCTTGACTATCCCAAAGTTGTTCAACATGAATGCCTACACAAGCTGTTTACGCATGAACAGCTCTTGTTAATTTTGCTATGCTCCTTTGTCATTTGATTTATAATGATTTTTTTAATGTAACTGCAGGTATTAATTTCATAAATTTGAAAAGGCAAGAATTACCACATTAATTATTGTCTACACACTCTCATTTTTGTGTACCTTATTATTTTTCTGTTCTTCTCTTCAAACAATTTTTCATGACATTTCTGTCTGTGCCTTATAAATAATTTTGGATTGTCCTGCTCTATGCCTGAAAAATAAATCTTACATGGTTATTAACATGTTTAACATACACACATCAGGTACTCAGAAAAGATAGGTCAGAATTACTTTCTTGTCTGTGACAAATTTCCTGGAAACAAACCCTTGACTTTTATGCCTGAATCAGTCTTGATGCTAGTAGGAAAGAAAATCCAGCGTCCTATGTGTATCTGTAGGTAAAATACTTAACTATCACTCCCATGACTTATGTAATTAGTAATATTATGTAAGTGTCCTCATAAAGCAGTTTAATTTTGGTTTGATATCTTTTTTCTTCTTTTTTTCAGCTGCATAAGAAAATATGCAACTCAATTTTTTCCTCCCTCGAAAGGGAATGTTTTACAGTGACAGCATATTTATTTAATGTGCAAAGGATCAGCAGAGTTGATAGGAAACAGTGAGTGGTCTTGGATTTCGTTGTGACACATTTTGAATAGATCTTTAAAAATAAGTTACTAAGCAGCAACACAATTTAAAGAGGCCTTATGGACAGCCCTGCACTGGGACTATATTAATCCCAGTTTTGCTATCAACTTGCTTTGTAGCCTCAGGAGAAAAGAACTAGGCAATTTCTTTCTTTCTTCCTCTCCCCTCTTCACTGACAGCAAACATGAGCTTAATTTGTGGACATGTATCTCCTAAAGCTCACCAGACTGTGTGTGAACTAGTCAATATGAAATACTATGTAAAATATTTAAAAAATAGTATGCTAATGCCAATTTAAATACATGAAAAGAAAATACAGAAGAGAGTGTACTAACGTGCAAATGAAGCCTCTGTGCATAAAAAACCCCCACAAAGACTACTATTTAAAGTTCTGCCCTCAAAATATTTCAGCTTCAGTGAAATAAAATTAAAAACAGAAACACCATAACAAACTTATACTACAATAGAAGCAACAGTGCAAAAGTTAGAGCTAACAATTTACTTTTTAGTAATAAAGGGAAAGTTATTTTGTCATCCATATAATAATTTTTTTAGGTGTTTTTATTAACATTCAGCAAAAATATAGACCTCAACAGAGGTCAGCTTAGCTTTTTATGAAATGTTTTCAAGGGTAGATATTTCAGGTTATAAAATCTGCTGTTTTTTCCTCCTCATATATCACATTTAGTTTCAGATGAAACAAATCCTTAGTAAATTATACACAGAAGAAGAACTGCCGCTATTTCTCCCTCCATCCATCCCAAGGCTGGGTACCTCTCTTTATTATATCGTTTCAGGCTTTTCAGAGTAGTTTTAAATGTTTTGCAAGAATGTGAAGTGAAACCATTTCAAAATGTCAGTTTCATTTAAAAAGCATTAAAAAATGTTCTAAGTTGTCAAAACATTTTTGCTTCCCTCCAAGATATATTCTGAGGAAATTACCCAAAGTTTGCAAAGCATTTTTATTTCTCTTGAATAATGGAGGCTTATTGTTCATTTCTCCTCCCCCTAATAAATCTAGTGTAATCTTCCCTTCCTTCAGTCAGGTCCTATAGAGAGGATAAGAACTAAGACTAGTAGTAGTAGCCCATTAATTCAGTCATGTTTGATGACAAAACTGACATGATTACTTCTCCATTCAGCAGTTTCTACTTCTGTTTTGGTGTCATGAGGATGTAAAGATTTAGAGATTCCAGGCATGCAAAATTCGGCCCTCCCCTAAGCCTTTGGAAAAATGTGATATATTCTTGCCTCGCCCAATTGCAGGTACCAGGGAGCTCAGCAGAATGCACCCCCAGGACACTGCTGTCCCTGGTGGCTCACAGGGATCTTTGCAGTCAGCAAGGGCGATTCCTGACAACACCCCTGTCTAAGTCCTCAGACTAATAAAACAACCATGAGCTGAGATACCAGTTAGAGCTACGCAGAGCAGGGCCCTCACTGTCACACCAGTGCTCCAACTAGCTATACAGAGGGAGAGGAAGGCCACTGTACTTTTTATTCCTACTACCAACCACTTTAAATTTGTATTCACTTTTGACATTTATCCATGGTCTCAGGACATATATGCTCATGTATGGTTTTGTATTTCTTAAAGAAGAATACCTCACTAGACAGGAAAAGAGATCTTTCTAGAGCTACACACAGACTCAGAAATGAAGAAGCTTTGCTAACGCTCTTCATGGGGTTTGCAAACTGGCCAGAGTTCCTCAACTTGTTAGTTACATATTCATACCACATGTAAACCACTTAGATAGATAGATACAGTTGCTATCTAAAATTTGATAATACAATACCCACAAGTTCCAGTGGTGTTAAAGCTACATACCACAATATATTAACTGTTTTAACAATATTTAACAGATAATTTAAAGTTACCTCAAACACACACAGAAATCACAAGGCATATCTATGAACTCAATGGAGCTTCATTCAGTCAAGTGCTGCCATTTCATGTACTAATGTAAAACTGCTTGCCAGAGCAAATACTCTAGCAACCAGTTTAATTTTAAGAATCAGAAATAAGACTGCCATTACCTCCCACTGGGAATTTGTTCCCAAGTTTACTTTTCTTTTTAAAAAAAAATTTCTCCAAAATTATTTTCATCTCGCCTTAATTTTCCTTCCTATACTAAACACCTCTCCCCCTCTGCCATACGGAAACCTGAATCCTTCCTACAGTTCAGTTTCTAGTTTAGGGCATGAACAACACTTCAGCTGTTTCTTGTGGGTAGAGTCTGGCTTGGTTCTCCTTATGACATATTTTCCCTGTCTGAATTATATTTGAGACTGTGATGGTTTTGCTTGTCCCCCTTCCTCTTCAGTTGCCCAACAGCCCAACTAATTTTATCCTCCAGCATCTTACTGAGGTCATGTATTCCAGAGACTTCCATCTTATTGCCAAGTCAAACAGTATTTCAGTTAAAACAAAGAGATATCAAATGTATTTTATTCCTTGCTCTTCTAACCATTAGATATCCTTTTAAAAGTCTCAATATTCAGAAATGGAAATTTAAAATTTGGATTTCAAATGGAAAATTTCAAATCTACAGATTTCATATTGTGTTTAAATTAAGAATTTCAATTTGACCAGTAACATAAGCTTGGCTTTCACATTTCTATGAAATCATTCTCTTAAGGCTGCAGTTACCTTAACTGTGTTAATTCTCTTTTTCTTCTAGTTTGCTCTGAATAAATTCTATTGTTGACACATACCAGTGAATTATTATTAAAGGCTGTCCAGGAGCAATTCATACTGAGTGCTATGACACATCCACCTGCATTCCTTTTTCAAAATTTTGTGGGTTTTTTCCATCCTTATGGGTCTGAATTTCTGTCTTAAGGACAGTCTGTTGCTGGCTTAACTCTCCTTAGTGTGTTCTTTGATTTTCCTGAAAGTAGTCTTTCCAAAATGTTCAGGTTTTCAGGCAGGTGCCAACCTGATATGCTGAAGTCTTCAGCTATTGGTAACACACTAGCTCCAGCCTTTAATCTTATAGATACATTAATGCATCACATTAATCTAACTCAACCTGCTTTTCAGGAAGCTACATTGGCTCAGCCTTATACTCCTGCATTATAAAACACCTGAGGAGCTGAAAGGGTGGGCACTGCTCTTCTCGTAATGAAAGGAGTATGTATCAATTTTCTTTGCCTATCTTTGAAGGGGTCATATAGTTCTACCTATAACCTCCTTTGCTTAAGCCATCTTGCTTGGAAGAACATACAAAATATGTGTCTTTCAAATTATGAAGATTTTTATGTTTAATCTTTTACTCTGAAGAAGTTAAATATTTGTCTAAGTAAACAGTTACTGTATCAGCGGACTGGTTAGTGTCTTCTAGAAGTTTTCAATTTCTGATGTGTCCTGTTCAGATGTTTAGCAGATAACTCCTGTCACCTTTTAGAACTTTCAAAGACCTGCATGAAATAAGTTCAAGAATTAATTTCAGTTTCTATCTGGAACCTCTTAATATAAACTTTTAAAGCTCTTTACACACATATCGATCCAAGTTGTATATCCACAGCTTTCAGAAATAAATGCCAGGAAAACTAATGAGGTTCAGCAGGCTATAACCAGTGTAAAACTTCAAGCAGCAAACTGACAAGGTTTGGTATGAAGCACTCTATGGACTCAATAAGTTAAAGGGAAAGGAAAGCCCAAAAATGGAAAAGGAAAGCAAACATTCCATTTAAAGAAACAACTGCTTTATATTTTAAAAACATTTTTTACTCATGCATTTATGCTAAATATCAAGCATGAAATTTAAACCTGCTGGATGCAAGGTCAACATAATTTTCTCATCAAGGTAGAGAAATTGCTGTATGTCACCAACAGCTAGAAGAGTATGATCAAAACGCACACACTACTTTTGAAAATAGTTCTGAACTTTCTTTGAGCTCAAACCAGAAAGTGGAAGATTTAGCATATTCATAGCCTTCAGTAAGTTTAAAAAAAAAAAAAAAAAAAATCGCTTCACAACACTCAATGTGAACCAAAAAATAAATCTCAAAGACAATTGTAAATTTTTTAATAAGCTCCATAAGTCAACCAGAGTGACTTTTCTGCCAGAACAGTTTTGATCTTTCCAGAAGCAAATCACTAATTGAATCCTAATTCATTATATTCTTCCTGCTAGGGAAGAAAAGGAAAAAAGAAAAAGGTGGAGCGTGTGTGTTTGGGTTTTTTTGGTTTTATATGTTCCCCCTTCTCCCCTCCTCTTCCCCCAGCACCCATAATTAAAATTATACTTTTGCTCAACAGCTCAGGGTTAGGGAACCAAGGATGAAAGACAGAGGTATGGATCGTCCACTTAGAGACAGGTATTCACAACATCCAGACCATCTAATTTGAACCTAAATAATCTAATTTTCAAGCTACAATATGATGTCTTTTCAGACAGATTGAGAAATTGTTTATGGAGTCTGTTCCACCTGTCTAAAATGGCTGCAACAGACAAATCATCAGCAAAGGAGTTAGCTCTTCAACTGATTTAAATAACTGCAGGGGAAGAGAGAAGAACTGTTTGAAGTTTCCTTTCCTGCACTTAAATACTTATAAGAACACCCACATGCAGCTTAGAAGTAGGCTAATAAAATTAGCAACCATTTCTCTGGCAGCTTAAGAAAAACTGTCCATGCTTCTCCCCCAAATTAACACAAAAGAAAGACTTTTTAAATTTTTAAAGCCATTCAAAAACAGTAGGATTTTTCAAGGCCTTCTTGATATTGTTTCAGTCCCTTACTACAAGCTTATAATGCTTTAAAACTTTGATTTTGTTCTTGTTCTGAAAATACAAGCATTTTCTTACTACTTTTCTCCTGTCATTTTCTTCTTCTCTGAAGTAGCTAAACTCCATAATATGTAAGACAATAATCACAATTTATGAAAAACATTTTATGTTTGCATATTACTTACTTATCCCTTATACCCTTTAATGACTAGGGGATCTCAACTGTTGTCTGGGTTGGACAATGGGGTAAGGTTGAGTGCAGAAGTGGCAGAGGCATCCTATTGTGACCAGCCTGGAGGCACTGTGTATACTTCACATAGGCTACCTCAGAAAAAATACCTTAATGACCCAAGAGGATAGTGATGGGCCTCTGGTGTAGCCATTGAGGATACAAAGATTAAACATCTGTCTGTCTTGCCCAGCCTCTCAGATAATCCTTCCATTGTGGGGTTGCTTTGTGTCAAAGAACAGCAAGTACCAATGCTACAGTGACAGTGTACTGGCAGCAATATCTCAGCAACTGCAGCTCCCTGGTTCCCAAACATGAGGTGATTTGTCAGCCTGATAGCTGAGGAGTGATCAGCAAGAATCAATCAATCTGTAGTAGTCCCATTTGGGGGGCCAAAAAGTATTGTAGTGGGTTGACTACAGCCAGCAGCTAAGCACCACACAGCTGTTTGCTTACTCTCCTCTGCTGTGGGATGGGAAGAAAATAGAAAGAAGACAAAAAGGCTTGTGGATCAAGATAAAGACAGTCCGTTGAGTGAAGCAAAAGCTGCACAAACAAGCAAAGCAAAAAGAGGAATTCATTCACTACTTCTAATTGGCAGGAGGTTGTCCAGACACTTCCTGGAAAGCAGGGCCTCAGCACATGCTAATGGTTGGGAAGACAAATGGTATAACCATGAATCCCTCTTTCATCCTTCTATCCCTGAGTTTTTATTTCTAAGTGTGACATCACAGGGTTTAGAATACACCTTTGGCCAGTCCTGGCTGTGTCCCCTTTGGACTACTTGACCACCCCCAGCCTACTCACTGCAGGGTCAGAATGGGAAAAAAGAGAAAACATTGACACTGTGCAAGCACTGCTCAGCAACAGCAAAAGATAAAATCGGTGTGTTATCAACACTATTCTGTTCACAAATGCAGAACACCATGCCATACAGTCTGCTATGAAGAAAGTCAACTCCATCCCAGCCAGACCTGGTACAGCTGCATAAGTAGAGTTTTGATGATCCTAAAAATCTTCAGAACAGCCTTTAATAACTACAAGATCTCAATCATCAATGAATTCTCACGTTCATCACAACTTTTAAAGGGAAGTTAATTTTAAAAACTTACTTGAACAAATATATGTAGTAAGGGGCTGGAGGGATTAACTGTATCTCCCAGCCCACATGTAGGATGGAAATACTGAAGGATTCCTCAAGAAAACAAAATAGACATAATAGTGGTTTGAGTTTTTTTCCCACTTTAGAGTTTCCCATTAACTCCAACAGATCCAAAATTTTAGTTACTCCATTATTACAGAATCAAAGATTAGAAAATTTAAGAATTCACTGTGAGTGAAGAAAAACATCCTTATCAAATACTCAGCATACAGTTTGACTAAGAGTATTTTGAAATTGAGATTTTAGCTAGAAGAATTGGGGGGTTTTCTGAAAAAAAAATCCAAACACAAAACCAACCAAAAAAATTAAAGAGGCTGCTCTATCAAAAAAAAGTTTCACATATTTTTTATAAACTGAGGTAGTTTAGCCTTCATACACAGAAACATGTTTTTTCCTCGTCTGTAAAAAACCCAGTACATACCAACACAGTGCTCTGAGCTGCTTTTTGAGGTGATTCACTTAGGTTTTGTTCTTGATGTACATGTGCTTACAGTTGAGTTGTGAAATAAGCTTGGTGGTTTTATCAATTTCCTGTGTATATGCTCCTAGGAAAACACATTTTTTTTTCCTGCTACAAAACACAAAATAAATAGCTTTTAAATTCCAATAAGCAGCTATATATTTTACCTAGTGGGTTTTTTCTTTACCACTCCCATAAACCAATTTAAGTCCTACTGTCAAACATTCTGATTATTTTTCTTATTCTATTCATAGTATATATGCCATTTTAAATACCTAAGGGTTTAAAACACTTAATGCGTGTTTTAATTTCAAAGGAAAAAAAAAATTGTTTCATTGAAGGAAAATGATTTAATCTGTTTACTGGTACAATCTCTTGGTTTACTGTATTTGTTAGCATGCTTTCTACGATACTATCTAGTCAAATACTTTATGTAAATTCAGTGTAAATAAATAAGTGTAAATGTATTCTTTATTTAGTAGCTAAAGCCTAGAAAATGAGGGGGAGGAAGATGAGACCAGGGGATTCAACAGTCTCTAAATACACAAAGAATTACTGAAAAATTGACAGGAATCGTCTCCATTTCTTCAGTGGACAAATATAACAGCAGCCAAGGATACTTAAATTTAGGAAAAGCTTCCAAACTAAACAGACAGTGAAGGCTGCATGAGAAGAGACTGGTTCTTTTGCAAGTGTTACAGTACAAGAAATTTTCAAGACATTATATAAGAGAATATCCAGTTATGTGCTGAAGCCCACAAAATAAGCTGACCCAAGTATCCCTCTCCTCTATCAGTCTTTGGTAGTACACTGTGCCAAACCAATAGAACTTTCTTAGTTCAGGGGTAGGCTATATCTAGACATCTTTTTCAAACTCATCTTCCATAAAATAGCACTGACAAAAATTCTGTCAGAAAGGCACAAATCCAAGACCAAAGCCGAGAACAGCATTTCAGCACTTGCTTCTGGTTTGAGGGGAACTTCCTTGACAGCTCCTTCACTGATGCCACTGAAGACATTTCAAGTTTTTCTTTTTCTTTAAACCTTCCAGATTTGGAAGAGAAACTGTAAAATGAAGCCAAAAAAGCTGTGCCAACAATAACAAAAGGAGGAACTGGCAGAAAGCCATAGGTATTTTTTCTGAGTATCTGATCTCTTCCTGACCCCTTGTTTGCTCCCATCTTGTGTTTTGTATTTTCCCCTACTCCTGACACTTTTCAGCTTTGCTATGACTTTTTTTTTAAAAAAAAAAAACAACACCCCACACTATCTTCCCTTCATAATACTTAAAATAAGAAATCTGCATGTATTTTGTCCAAGTTTTTTGACAAAGCACAGTTCTGATAACACAAAAGTAAAGATATATTTCCTATTCTTTACTCACAGAATACTTGGATTCAAAGGGCTGTTGGATTGATCTGGAGATTACTCGTAGCTCTATTGCTCTTCTCTTTTTTTCCAGCAGTTTTCAACCCAAGGGAGTTAATCAAACTCCACTTTCATTGTAGATTCTAAAGTTGTATTTAAACTCTGAAATATCAATCAGTCAAAACAGTATAATGAAGGCTGGACTCCAGATATATGTAACTTAATTATACCAAGTTTTTCAAACAATTATATCTTACAGATTTTATCTTCAGTTACTGCTGCAGGCACTAATGCTATGAAGTTTGAAATGCTAGAAGTGTTTTAAGTAAGTTTTTAGGAAGTCAAAAGGAAGTTCAGCACCTTATGAAGTCTACATATTTAGAAATAGGAAAATTAACCTTTTTAAAACTAGATAATTTCTAAGCAATCCAAGGAAAGCCACTAAAAGAACTGAAGCCTCCGAGCTGCTAATTCTTTCCATCATGTCATATTCCATTCAGAGAGTTTTCATCAGACTTTTGGAAAATATTTCTTTAACATTTTCAGATATCAGACAATATATAGACAATTAGAATTGACTGACAGTAACCTTAACTGGTTGAACACTGTTTAGCAACTAAATTATATTTCAGTACCAGCAGACATTTTCTATACTTGAAATATGAATACCTGAAAGTACTTGAGATATGACATAAGAAGCCATATGATCACTTATCAAAAGTTTTAGTATTTATATACAAAGACCAAAGCTGATCTTGCAGGAAAGACATTTCTGTTTTAAGTAGCAGTTCCATTTTTGGTTTATTTGGGTGCAAACATGGAACGTAAGGATGTTAGCTACTTCTCTGTAAGTTTTACAGCAAAACAAAAATAAAACAGAAATAAGCTGAGGCTTAAGATAGGAGACTGTTTTGGATTATTTTTTGATAGGAACAATAAATCTGTTTTCTATATGACCTTACATTAAGATTATTCTATTTTCTTCACAAAAGTTGTTATTTTCCTGAACTACTTCATGATTAACCAAATCTGTTACACTTGTACAATATTTTAAGGGGAATGCATAGAAGAGCTTGATTATCTCTCTTTAAAAAACACTAAAAAGAGGGGAAAAAAAAGACTTGATTGCCTTTTTGTATCTGTAAAATAAGTCAATTTTTAAATCTTAATTCATAATTAAATTTTATACTATTAGGGAATATAACCGTTCACAAAATTGTTTTAGCGATTTTAACGTACAGACAATTGTGGAAGCACTGAAATAGATATTACTTGAATACAGAGCAATAAATATGTCCCTCTGCCTTCAGAGTATATTGTACTAAAGAATTCTTGCTTCTTTCTGTCATGTGTGCATAAAATAAACATAATGAAATGGGGATTATGATGTGAATAAAAGAATACTATGGCTGTGATGGTTGCAGTGAAGACATACCACAAACTGTTTTGATTTGCACAGAGATGGATGTATCTTGACTTCTCTTTCCAGAAAGACTTTCTTTCACTAACTTAGAATGACCAAACATAAACCAATTCCTATAGTTCCATAGAAAAGTAGTCAGCCATTTGTCTTCTCTCTCTGCTTAGCTTTGTTTTGTTATTTGTAACAGAAGCCACTGGTTCCTTATTTATGCATTGCATGTAAACAATAATTTGTATCAGCTCTAAGAGCCAATCAGATATTTTTTTTCTCCCCAAGCCTGTAAAACAGCTTTCAAGCCAGATCCGTCAGAGAATATTTAACTATATAGAGAAAAGTGTTCTGTAGCGTACCAGCTGTACTACCAATTTCTTTATCCACTAGTCCAAGGGCAGAATTGTGAGAGAAGGGGCAGTTTCTCTGCTTATTTACTCCAGCCGTTCTTCTGAGACCAGTGACAGACAGTATTAAAACAGTTTGGAAGTTAGTTGAAGATATAGAATAGGACTGTTGGAGCAAACAAAGCTGCTGTAGGAAGTAAGAATTCAAATCACTGCTGATTACATATTGAATAAAGTCAGCCAACACATACTTTTGCATACTCTTTGTTGCTGGGTTGTTTTTCTTTTTTCCTCTTTGCTGATTCAGACATTCAAGCTATTGTCTGAACTATAGTTACTGCACATAAGCCCCTACTGAATGGATAAAGCAATTGACAGCTACTACAGTTAAGGGAATTGTGTTTTACTGGGAGAAGTAAATATGCAGAATCTTCACTGTCATGCAAAAGGAAAACACACCTGGATCAGATTGATTAGTCTTTCCATAAATACAGCTGCAAGTACCTTTAGATATCACACTGTAATTGCATGCTTCATGAGAGCAGAGGAAGCAAAAATATTGTGGTTTACACTCATGTCTATTTAGATTCATCAGTAACATGCTCAGTCTCTGGGAACACTAAAAAACAAAACAAACCAAAACAAAACCTCTTCTTTTCCCCCCTTGAAAAGCTGTTAACGTTTCAGTGAGAAACTGGTCTTGGATTACTAATGCTGATGTTAACCATATGAAAGTTGCTGCCTTTTGTATATAGAGAATAGCTATCTCTAATGACTGTTTAAGGTTGCATGCTTTTTTTTTTTCTTGCTAATATTTGATCACAATGATAAAAAGATAGATGTGTATATGTATTCTCAGTGGGCTACTAAAAGCCACCAAAAGGTTTTATTACTGGAAACAACTACTTACCAAATTCATCAGAAATCTCCAATTCCTTCTGAGTAGCTGTAATTTTTTTCCTAACCAAAAAGCTCTTTCCATTATTTACCATGACATTAAGATAGTAGTGTCTGTAGAAGCACATTAAAAGTTATCATTAAGGATTTATTTTCCCAGTTTTATTTTTGTGATAGTAGCAAGCTTATTAGACCATTTTCACTATAAACTCTGCTTAATCTGCATTTGTTTTATTGTACTTGTCATCTCATCTAAATTTGTTATCAAAGTATATGAAAGAATCACAGTTGTATATCCTTGTCATCCATACCCTATTTAGCATATGACTGCTCTAACAGATGGAATAATCTTATAGGAAATCTGGGGGAAAAAATGCTGATTTTAAATATTTATGCAGCAGTCAGAGCACACAATTCCAGAACAACTTAGATCCTCTGCCACAACAGCCAGGTTGAACACAGTAGACATAAGAATGTAAGAAAGACATCACAAACATAATGTTAGAACATAATCTCAAATGCTCATGAGAGGCAGTCCATGAAGAAGGGAGGAAAAGTTCTGATTGGGTTGTTACAGTTTGACAGGTGAGATGAACAAGCTGGAATCAACTATGTTGCACAGAATTAAAGACCAAGGAATACTGATAGATCAAAATATAAACACTGAATAAATCACAGACCTCTAATTCTGAGTGCAAAGTGACTATCATGTTGAACAAGCCACCAACAGAAAGTCAAAGTTAACACAGAGGGGTTAGTTGGGTGCTCCACCAGAAGTTTAAGCTACACTGTCTCTGCACCTACAAGCAATTATTCATGCCACAGGAAAAGAAGTTCAATATTCTTCTTTTCACCAGCTGTTGCATTTCATGCATTTGAGGTGAGTTGATTGTCATTTGTGATGCGTTGAGCTTGGCTGGATGCCAGGTGCCACCAAGCAGGTCTATCACTCCCCTCCTCAGCTGAACAGTGGAGACAAAATGTATCAAAAGGCTCGTGGGTCAAGATAAGGACAGGGAGAGATCAAAGCTTAGAAACATGAACTTAACCATGTGATTTGCCAGGCTGAGAGTCTGATACTAGGTTAGATTACAATTAGATGCTAGAACAAAATTAGGGCTGCGCAGGTGGTGGTAGAAACATCGTCCCAAAACAATAAGAATTCAATGAAGCCACAGTTGTAGTACATAAAGGGGACCAGTTCTACTAGTATGGACATAAAAGAATCCAAATGAAAGTGTTGAAGATGAACTTCAAGGGAAATGGGGACAGCAGGAGCAATACATGATGATCCCATGCTGTGATAAATGTTAGAAGTGCAGCACTGCAAATGGAAGGAGGCAGAGTAGAAAGAAGAAAGGAAACACAATTCTTCTCAGAATTTGCACCATTTTGCAAAGAAAATGCCACAACTATTATTTTAAAGGAAGTTTTCACCTTTTCTTAGAGGTGGGGTTTTTTTTTGGCTGGTTGGTTTTTTTTTTTTTTTTTTTTACAACCTGTGAAAGTAACTATCAACCTGAAATCAAGTGGAACATTTCTGAATGCATCTCAATCCAGCTGACAATCTTGTGCAAACAGCAGTACCAGAAGGTTAAAGGAAGTAGAAAAAGAGAACAACTCCTTTCCCATTGAGTGAATACTTGAATTAAACAAGTAAATAATTGGGAAACATATTTTCACCTCAATAACATCCTTTCACACCACTGAAAGAGGTGCTAGAGCAACACCCTGCTCTCAGAATGAGTTAGCTCACGTCTAAAAAGCAACATAGAACCTGACTGCTGTGTAGGTTGACTGTGGCACCTTGCAACTTTCACCAAAATGAATAAAACATGCAACAATCTGAGGCAGCACACACATGTTAAACAGGCTCACATTGTATAATGCTGCTGAATTAGAGTTCATAGTACAGTTGAAATGAATCTTTTTTTCAGGCTCCTTGACTTTGATTGGAAACATCTGGGTTTTCATATTTCAAAAAAACCCAACAAAACCCCCTAAAAACCAAACTTCCTACATGCTGTAAAATATAATTGTGTTCTAATATTGCCAGAGGAGGAAGTGGTGCATGCTGAAGAAGCCCCATTGTACTTTAAACTGCCAGAAAATGAGAAGCAATATGCCCTGTTCACTGATGGGTCCTGTCGTCTTGTGAGAAAGCATCAAAGGTGGAAAGCTGCTGTATGGAGTCCTATTAGACAAGTTGCAGAGACTGCTGAAGGAGAAGGTGAATCAAGTCAATTTGCAGAGGTGAAAGCCATCCATCTGGCTTTAGATATAGCTGAAAGAGAAAAATGGCCAGTGCTCTATCTCTATACTGACTCATGGATGGTGGCAAATGCCCTGTGGGGGTGGTTACAGCAATGGAAGCAGAGCAACTGGCAGCGCAGAGGCAAACCCATTTGGGCAGTTGTGGCATTGTGGCAAGATATTGCTGCCCAGGTAGAGAACTTGGTTGTAAAGGTACATCACGTAGATGCTCATGTACCCAAGAGTCGGGCCTCTGAAGAACATCAAAACAACCAGCAGGCAGATCAGGCTGCTAAGATTAAAGTGGCTCAGGTGGATCTGGACTGGCAACATAAGGGTGAATTGTTTCTAGCTCGGTGGGCCCATGATACCTCAGGCCATCAAGGAAGAGATGCGACATATAGATGGGCTCGTGATCGAGGGGTGGACTTGACCATGGACACTATTGCACAGATTATCCATGAATGTGAAACATGCACTGCAATTAAACAAGCCAAGAGGTTAAAGCCTCTTTGGTATGGAGGACAGTGGCTGAAATACAAATATGGAGAGGCCTGGCAGATTGATTATATCACACTCCCACAAACCTGCCAAGGCAAGTGCTATGTGCTCACCATGGTGGAAGCGACCACCGGATGGCTGGAAACATATCCCGTGCCGCATGCCACTGCCCGGAACACTATCCTAGGCCTTGAAAAACAAGTTCTATGGTGACATGGCACCCCAGAAAGAATTGAGTCAGACAACGGAACCCATTTCCGAAAAAAACTCATAGACAAATGGGCCAAAGAGCATGGCATTGAGTGGGTCTATCACATCCCGTATCATGCACCAGCCTCTGGGAAAATTGAACGATACAATGGACTGTTAAAGACTACCCTGAAAGCAATGGGTGACGGAACATTCAAACATTGGGATACACATTTAGGAAAAGCCACCTGGTTAGTCAACACTAGAGGATCTGCCAACCGAGCTGGCCCTGCCCAATCAAACCTCTTACATACTGTAGAAGGGGATATAGTCCCTGTAGTGCATGTAAAAAAATATGCTGGGGAAGACAGTCTGGGTTACTCCTGCCTCAGGTAAAGGCAAACCCATCCGTGGGATTGCTTTTGCTCAAGGACCTGGCTCTACTTGGTGAGTGATGCAGAAGGATCGGGAATTCCGATGTGTACCTCAAAGGGATTTGATTTTGTGTGAAAACAGCCAATGAACTGAATTGTATGATGTTAATTGCTGTATAATGCAGTATGTCATCATTTCTACTATTCCTGTATGTCCTATCAATGATATAGCAGTAAGAGTCGCCCAGATTAAGAAGAATGAATTTTGAAGAAACTGAGGAAGTGCAGCGGATGGAACCAGAACTGACTTCAGCATGCAACAACCCAACACCAGACGACATCTCTTCTGCCCTGAAAGACTGTTACGACACATGAAGCCCAAAACCATGGACTAAATGAACCCAATGGACATTTTAGAAGAATGGTCCATAGACTAAGGGAATGCTATCTGTGTATATATTTTTAAAATAATGGGAAGGTGGTGGTGATTAATTGGAATGTATTGTAAAGGTAGGAACTAAGCATGATGTAAATGGTATAGAATAAGAGGTGGATAATGTCCTGGTTTCGGCTAGGATAAAGTTAATTTTCTTCATAGTAACTAGCATAGTGCTGTGTTTTGGATTTAGTACTAGAAGAATGTTGGTAACACACTGATGTTTTTAGCTGTTGCCAAGTAGTGCTCAGACTACTCAAGGACTTTTTGAGCTTCTCCTGCTCAGCCAGGTGCATAACAAGCTGGGAGGGAACACAGCTAGGACAGCTAACCCAAACTGACCAAAGAGCTATTCCATACCATATAATGTCATGCTCGGGGGGGCTTAGTTGGTCGGTTGAGGGGAGACTGATCGCAGCTCGGGGAGCGATCGCTGCTTGGGGACTGATCGCGGCTCAGGACGGGCTGGGCATCGGTCGGCGGGTGGTGAGCAATTGCATTGTACATCATTTGTTTTGTATATTCCGTATATTCTCTTACCATTCTCATTATTACTATTATTTTCCCTTATTAAACTGTCTTTATCTCAGCCCACGGCTCTAACTTTTTTCTCCTTCCCGATTCTCACCCCCATCCCACTGAGGAAGGGGGGGTGAGCGAGTGGTTGCGGTGTGCTTAGTTGCCAGCTGGGTTAAACCATGACAGTAGCACAAAATCAAGCTACAGAACTATAGGGATGGTATCAGTTTTAATAGGTTTGAAGTATAAAATAAACTTACAACAACTTTTAACAATCTTGTGTCATAAATAGCTACTTTTTCATTTTACCAATTCTACTTATACCAGTACTGCAAGAAGATTAAGTAGGGATTTCTTGAGAAATCTCAAACCATTCAAGTCCAAGACAGGTTGGGATCCTTCTGAGAGTGCTGAGAAAGCTAGCTGATGGTAATGCAAGATTGGTCTCTATCACCTTTGAAAGGTCTGAGAAAAGACATAGGTTTCACAAATCTTCAAAAAGGACAAAAGGAATAATGCAAGGAAATACAGGCTGATCAGGCTTGCCAGATCAGCCTGAAAAAAAAGTGAAAGAACACACCCTCATGGAAAACATTTCTGGTTTCCTAGAGGAGAAGGTGATTTTGAATTACTATCATGGGCTTGTCAAAAGTAAACTGTGCTTGGCCAACTTGATTACTCTCTGTGATGAAACGACTGGGTTTTGGATTAGGGCAGAGTAGCGCTCATTGCCTACCTTAACTTTCAACATGGATACAAGGATTCTGTGGAAGAAACATTGATGTTACTGTCTGGGTGGGTGAAAAAACATGGCTGATTCATGGGTTTTAAAGGGTAGGAGTAAATGGGCCATACTCTACTTTATAAGGCTGATTATAAGTGGTGTTCCTCAGGGATCTCCTCTGAGACCTAACAGGTGTAATATCTTGATGAGTGTCCTGATCAAGATCAAATACACCTCATCAAGCTTTGTGTTACAAAATGGGAAGTATAGTCAATATGCTCAGGGGCAGAGCTATCCTTCAAAAGTCCTTAGGCTGGTTTAAAAAGGCAATGAAGTTCAACAAGGAAAACTGAAAATACCTGTACCTGGAATGAATTAACCCTCTGCAATGGTACAAAGCTGGGGCAGATTGCTAGAGAGCAGATCTCTGAAAAATAGATAGGGGCCCTGTCAGACAGGAAGCTAAACAGGAACCAGTAATGCATGCCAGCAGAGGTGAAAGCTAGCTCTTAGATTTAATTCCGTCAGCAAAGGTGTAGCCAGTAGATTAACAGAGATGATTATTTTCCTATACTCTGCATGCCTTTGGTCCCATCTGGAATACTTTGTCCAGTTTTTGGCCCCCATGCAAGAAAAAATATTGATTAACTGGAGCAAACTGATTGGGAGTTGGAGGACAACTTCTTCAAGGAAAAGCTGAGGAATCTGGGCCTGTTCAGCCTGGAGAAGAGATGTCTTTGATCCTTCTTTCTGTAGCTATGGGGAAATCATCAGGAAGACAGAAACAGGAACTGCACAATTGTGCATGGCAGGGGGATGAAGGACAATGGACATAAATTGGTATAAGACAGTTCAGGTTAAATATAGGGAAGAAATCCCACAAGGGCAGGCAAGCAGTGCAACAGGTTGCCCAGAAAGGTCCTGCAGGCCTCTTCAGTTTTTCCAGGATGTCACTGGATGATGTCCTGAGCAGCCTGGTCTAACCCCAGAGCCAACCCTATTTGACTGGAGACCTCCCTAGCTCCCTTCCAGCATGATTCTGTGTTTGAAGTCATGACTTAGAAAAGTTAGACCTTTAGCCAAGGAAGAACTAAAAGGTACCTTCTCCCTGAATTCCTAAAAAATGCATTCAAAGTTTTACCAGAGCTAACAGACTCAAGGGAAGAGCAAGAACAATCATAGGGTAGAGCATACTGAGAACTTCAAAGTGAAGAAGAAATAATTACATACAAGTATAGGGGGGTGGCCAAATTGCTTTTACCCAACACTAAAAACATTGATCAATAGATCTATTTGACTAGATGAATGTTGTTGCAAACTGACTTTTCAGTCTTCTTACATGCAGAAATTTTCAAAGCCACAACCATAAATTATGCCTCTAAGCATAGATGTGATTTTCTCATTTACCATAGTTGTCTTAATCATCATCCCAAGTAATTGATTTTCCTCTTTCATCAGCTTTTGAATACACATTGCCTAAACTGACTGATATAATTAGTATTTTTACCAGTACAGAAATGATATTATTGTGCTATTCATAAGAATTAAAAAAATCAGATCCTCCTGCTATACCAGAAGATAATCTCTTAGTGATCAGAGTCCATCCATGTGAGTAAGACTTTTTGTTTATCAATTCAACATACAAGAGATCATTATTTTTCTGTAATACCTAAAATCAAAGCTCAGTAAGCCGTTACTTGTCCACAGAAAATAGTGGGCACAGAGAAACCATTATGATTGTACAAGAAATAATAGAAAACCTTTTGCTTCTGACATATGTGTTTCTTTTTACTATATCTATGTAAGCATTCTGAACATTTTAAAAAATAAACTGAACTACTACAGAGATTTTAAAAATTAGAGATAACAAACAGCAATACTACAGGTTCAAAGACAGTATAGAACTAACCACACATACACACACACACACATGAAATCCACCTATGCCCTCCAACATCTCTTCTCTAGAAGGATATTCTTTTTTTGCATTACTACACAGAACAAGAGAAATGTCTATAAAGTACATCAGTCTATCAAATTTAAAAATAAGCAATAGTATAAGTCTCTTTCAAACACATGTTCAATTTTCACCATGTTCTTCCAAAAATCAGAATATGTAGGATGGTTGAGTTTGGGTTGGCTGGTTTCCGCACCACTTCCCCCCCCCCCCCCCCCCCCAGTACGGGAAGAAAAATCTGAAGTTCAACTCCATTAAGAACTCACAATTCTACAGTCTTACAGTAAGTCATTGGAGCACCCAGATTGTTTAACAGAAGTTTTAATTTCAGCTCACATCTAACTTCCTCCCCACATTGCTATGATCTCCCTAGTTCTACTCCCAGGGACTGACTTTGGAACATCCTTCTTATGTCTTTTGCCAAAGTAATTTGAAGTAGCTTCAGGAACTCTGCATACAAGTATAGTTATTATCAATCACACACAACAATTTGGGTAACTATTTTCATTATACAGAATCATCTCACATATCTCTGGTAAACTGGCAAGGACACAGTCAAAACAGTTGAAGAGAACATACCGTCCTTCAACTACTTTTTGCCTTATTAACACAACCAGTTTCTGATTTGTAAACATATGACTTAGACCTACACAGCTGCTTCCCAGTCCCCATAATCCATTCTTGCATTCTCAAGAGAATAAATAGAAAAAGTTCCTTCTGCAGAAACTGCTGGGTTACCTCCCTGATTTTGTTCACAAGCAGGTGGCACCACTCACAGGCCTAATCAATTCAGCCCCATTCATGAATAAAGTGTAGATGCAAATAACCCTGCTTTGGGAAAAAAAAAAGGGCTCCAGTTTTACTACAGGGCCATCACTGTCAGGGATTTCTTGACATTACCAAAATTTGAATGGTTATTTTTAGAGCAAGCAGCTTAGTACTGCTGAAAATTTTACCTTTATTAGGCAAATTTTATTCTCATCACACTCACCTTATTTTAAAGTTGCCTTCTCAACCCTTAATTGCCTAGGGACACAGTGGAACAGGTGTTCATAGGTCTTCTCTATTAAAACTCAAGACCTCTGATCTTCACCTCACCCAAATCCTTAAACTGTAGAGTTTCTATAGAATACTCCTTTGACTGATGATGAATGACAGTTCATTAACCTGCCTAAAATCTGCTAACAGAATGTGATTAGCGCAGTTTTGCCATGCAGATTGCATTGCTCCACACCTGCAGCTTTTTAGCCTGTGATTCCAGGATGCAAAGAATTTGTCACTTGGTGGTTTGTTTGTTTGTTTGTTTTTTTCCTGGGTTATCTGTTTTTCTCATTTCAGAAGCACTGACTGTTACCTGCCCCTGTGGAAATCCAGCCTTTCATTAGTATGAACTTGCAGGTATAGTTGTGAAAACATCTGCCTTTAAATACCAGTTCTCAGAAGCCCCGGTATTCATAGCCAAGGAGTTGTTTGTGTTAATTTTTCAGGCAAAGCTCTTCTCACATCATTAAATGAAATACTGGTTATTCCAGGCAGTCGGTGCCTACCAAAGGCACATGACACCATCCGTCTTGATATTTCTGGAACCTGAAGAAGCTGAGCACACATATGAGTTGCATCACTTTTAACAAACATATTTATCTGGAACAGTTCTTTTGAATCAGTCTTTTGTCTAATATGTTCTCCATCTCTTGATGTTTCTACCAAGTTTATCTTTCTCAATGAAGAATGGAATTGACAAATTAATTTAGAATCATGGAATTAATTTCTTTGCTACAAGTGTTGGAATGAAATCGATTCCTTTGCTATGAACCAGCTGCAGCCATTAGACCTATGCTTTACAATTGTTTCTACTCTTAAGTTGGCTTAATAAACTGTCGATTGAGCATATCTTACCTGTCACATTTGTTTTCATTGTTTAAAGTGATCAGATTTTGTGCAAATCCCACACTCTAATATAATTAAGTGAAGGATTTGAAAGAAAACATTTTTATTGGATGCCAAATATTTCTTATTTCTTCGTAACTAAGCTTTTTCCTTTCTAATTTATAAAATAACCATATAATTAACAATTGCTCTTCATATTTTCACCCTTCTCTTCACTCCCACGAAATGACTAAAATCATTAAGATGATAACTTTTAGAAAGCTCTTCCCACTGATAAAATCTCTGGGCACTTACAGCTCTGAGTTTGTTGTAATTGCAGTACTACTCCAAAATGTTAAAGGCACTTAAGCTAATAAACTCATTAACATGAAGCTACTATCAAGAGGCAAGGTTCACAAAGGCACATTTTATTTAATTCTTCTTTTTATAGTGATAATATGAGTTGAATTGATTCCCTGTACTCTTGATAGCAACTGATAACAGCTTTGCAATTTACCCATCTGAAAAATATCTAATTTTGTATTTATTTTGCAATAGTTCTTGCTATTTCTTACCTACAGTATGAATAATAACATTCAGTCATATAATTAGGCAATAAAGACATTTTTATTCTTAATCTAATTTTACTGACACTGGAGCTGTTGCCCATGAATAAATTGGAAAACTCCTATATGCAAAGCAATTTTTCAGATACAGTAAATAGTGGTTTCAGTGTTTTCCTAAAGAATTCTTGGTCACACCATTCAGATTAACTGCATGTTTTGTATCACATGATTTGTGATCTGTTCCTGATATATTTTCCATACACCCCATTTGAATCAGAGGACTGTGGTTCAGAATTTCTGTTTTCACATCAAGAAGGCAGGGAAGAAGAACATATACCCAAACAAAATATATAATAATACAAATAGCCTAAGCCTACACATAGCTAGCAACCCCCCTC
>JADKXX010001179.1:0-124013 GCA_017310255.1 Butorides virescens | reverse complement strand
CCCCCCCCCCCCCCCCCCCCCCCCCCAAACAACAAAAAACTCAGGGCAGTGTGGTCTGCAATATTCCATACTGTCTATTTATTACATTTTATTTCTAATTGACCAGCTTTTTTCAGTCAGCCTCACCTCTGTGCCCTTAAGATCATGGAACAGATCCTTCTGGAAGACATGCCCAAACATACGGAAGACAGGGAGTGATTAGAGACTTCCAACATGGCTTCACCAAGGAGCAATTGTGCCTGACTAATCTCGTGGCCTTCTACAATGGAGTAACTTCATCAGTGGACAAGTGAAAAGCTGCAGATGTCATCTACACTGACTCTGTAAGGCCTTTGTCCAAAGTGCTGCATAATATTCTTGTCTGTTAATGGGAAATACATGAATTTGAAGGATAGAGTATTTGATAGATAAGGAATTGTCTGGATGGCTGCATCCAAAGAGTGATAGTCAATGGCTCAGTGTCTAAGTGGAAACCAGTAAAGGGAGGTGTCCTTCAAGGGTCTGTACTGGGACCAATACTATTTATTATCTTCATCAATGACATTGACAGTGGAATTGAGTGCACCCTCAGCAAGTCTGCAGATGATACCAAGCTGAGTGGTGCAGTTAATTCCATAGAGGGAAGGGGTGCCATCCAGAGGGACCTTGGCAGGCTTGAGGAGTGGGACCATGCAAACCTCATGGTGTTCAAAAAGACCAAGTGCAACAACCTGGACCTGGGTCGGGGCAATCCCCAGTATCAATACAGACTGAGGGATGAATGATTGAGAGCAGACCTGCAGAACAGGTCTTAGGAATACTGGTTGACAAAAAATTAGACATGAGCCAGTAATGTGTGCTTGCAGCCCAGAAAGCCAATTGTATTCTGAGTGGCATAAAAAGAAGTATGGCCAGCAGGTAGAGGGAGGTGATTCTCCTCCTCTACTCTGCTCTTCTGAGATGCCACCTGGAGTACTGCATCCAGCTCTGGGGTCCCCAGCAAAAGAAAGACATGGACCTGTTGGAGCAGGTCCAGAGGATGGACACAAAAATAATCAGAGGGCTGGAACACGTCTCCTCTGAAGAAAGGTTGAGAGAGTTGGGATTGTTCAGCCTGGAGAAGAGAAGGCTCTGGGGAAACTTTATTGTGGCCTTTCAATACTTAAAGGGGACTTATAAGAAACATGGGGAAAGACTATTTGCCAGGGTCTGTAGTGACAAGACAAGGGGCAATGGTTTTAAACTGGAAGAGGGTAGATTTAGGTTGGGCATTAGGCAGAATTTTTTTTACAATAAGAGTGGTGAGACACTGGAATAGGTTGCCCTGAGAAGTTGTGGATACCTCCTCCTTGGAAGTGTTCAAGGTCAGGTTGGATGGAGCTTTTGAGCAACGTGATCTAGTGAAAGATGTCCCTCCCATGGCAAGGGGGTTGGAACGAGATGATCCAAGGTCCCTTCCAACCCAAACCATTCTATGATTCTATGACTCTGAGTAACATCCTTAATAAGACCTGATTAAAAAGGAAAAGGCTGGTATCTGAACGTTCCCTAACATAAATGCATGACTCATCATTCTATATAAACTTCTAGTGCTTCAATAATATTAACAAACACAGCAGAAAAGTACATCTGAATTAATGACTTCCAAATAAATCTCTCATTCTGATGGAATTTTTATTATCTTGTGGAAGGATATAATATATGGCAAACAGTAGTGTGGTATGAGTTACCAAGTTACCAAGAGACCAAATTAAGTAGGAGTTTACAGCATATCGACTAGTTCATATACTTGTGTGTACATATTCTTATATTCTAATCCTGATGTAGGTGGAAGACAGCTCACACCAGAGGCTACCTCAATTTAGATTAGTCAGAATTTGTAAAGAGCATCATTAGAACTGCTATTATATGCCACCTTTCAAGTCTAGGTTAAAGTACAAGGCACCTTAACCTTGCACATTATAAACTACTTATTTAACAATAAAAGGCAATCTTGATGACAGGCTTAGTTAACTGTATGTTTTAACAACAGCTTGCAGAAATTAGCATGCCAGAGGCTCTAGAACTACTCTTGCTCCACCAGGACCAAACTAAAACCTTAGTTTATAACAATGTGCAACTTCTTGGTTACAGCAGTTGGATAAAATTAAAGAAAGTGACTTTGTCATGAAAAAACTGTGTCAGGCTTCTGCAAACGTTTGCTGATATTTGGGTAAACAAATAATACGCATGCATACAGGGATAGAAATACATAGGTAAATATGGGGGGGGGGGGGGGGACTAAAATTTACCAGCTAAAGTGGTGATCAAGTTAAATTTAAATTTAGGCAGCATCTCAGCCATAGACAGTGATTCTTATAATCTCTGACTCCTATAAATGCATAGGTATTGAAAATTTAAGCAATTATTGCTCCAAGGACCCAAAATTCTGCTTCTGCAAATGATCAAAATCGCTACCACTTTGTCAGAGTTTAGCAGTTTGACATACGCTCAAGAGGAGCTGGGATCTTAATATTAAATATTCCATCAACTACTATAGCCATGTAAACCATTAAATATAGTAATAACATTGCTGGTAACAAGCCACAGGTCTTGTACTGATTTTACAAATACTCAGGACTGAGTTCAGTGAGTAGTGAATTCATTCACAACATGAGAAACCTGGTTTTCCTGTCCTCCTTAACCTACTGGTAGCGACATTTGTCTCTCTCATGTCCTGTTTTGGACTAAAGGACCAAAACTGAAGATTTATTCATCTAGAAAGAAAGGACTAGAGAAGATACAACTCTGGACATTATACGCAACTAAAAATAAGGAGGTTGTGGATGCTGATTTCTACTTTAGGACCTACTTATATGTTTTGCACAAAACGTTATTTAGATAAAAATATGCAAATACTAAAAGGCTGCAAAATCCTGCAACAACTTTAACTCATAACTGAAAAGACCATTCTGCGAGGCAAGAATTTTCACATGTAAGATGTCATGCAATCCCACAGTATGTGACGCAAGTGCTATTCTGGAACATAGATTTGACTGTATTTAGATAGGAAGGAACATAAAACCTATATTGCCATGATTTCTGACTGCAGCTGAAGAAGGGCAGTAAGAGATAATGTGGTGTGTTAACCTTCTCCACCGTGATCTCCTCCACGGGCTGCAGGGGAATCTCTGCTCCAGCACCTGGAGCACCTCCTCCTCCTCCTCTCCCCTCGGGGCTCGCAGGGCCATTTCTCACAATTTTTCCCCCTCATCCCTGGCTGCCGGGCAGCATTTTGCCCTCCCTGCCCCAGGCCCTCCCCGAGGCGCCGCCATGGTGGCTGCGGGCCCAGCCCTGCCCTGCGGTGGGGCCGTTGGAGCCGGCTGGAACCGGCTGTGTCCGGCACGGGGCAGCCCCCGCCCCTCCTCACAGGGGCCGCCCTGCAGCCCCCCCGACAGCCCCTGGGCACCTGAACCCAATACAGATAACTATCACCTTCATTGTCTGGAAAACTGAAAATTATATTTTATATGTCTTCACTGAATTGAAAGATTATAACAATGAATTGGTTTTGAATTCAGACTCGAAAAGTATCATGACCAGGTAAATTTTTTTTTCCTACATATTCATATCCACCATATTAAAAGAAAGTGAGAGAAAAGAATTGGTTCTTACTATGAATAGCTTCAGTAAATGATTGGAGAATCATTTTCTTCTTGCTTCCTTTTAAGGGACACTTTGTATCTTATGTTTATTACTACAGTCACCAGCTCTTTCATGTTGGTTCCTAAATTAGTGGTATGATGCTTCCATTTTCAGAGTCATCAAGTCTTCTTAAGGCAACCTTATCTCCTCAATGAAATGAAAACACAGTTTATGCGGGTAATTTTAAAGGGGACATTAAATACTTCTTTATACTTATATTGTAAATAAATGAATAAAACTCTTCTGTAGTTTAGTTGCTAATATACACTATATCTTCAAAATGAGCCATAGGTGAAGAAAATACAGTTGTAAAAGACTTGGGAAGGAACTTCTTTGGTACTGGCTGAGAAAGACCTGAGTGCAAGTGTGCCCTGAATTAAATGAAAGCTCATGTATTCAGCAGGGGCAAAAGAACAGTAAAAGACTGTTGTTATTAAAACAGGGGCCAACAACATAAATGGATGCAGAGGGACCCAACTGTTAGAAAGAGCCTTATCTGTATGCTGAAGTGCCTCTACGTGAACGAAGGTTGTACAACTGTATCTGAATTATAAGTTTCCATCTTGTTTCTTTTTTTGGTTTCCCTTGCTGGCTATTTGTGCTAGCTTATTTTGGGGAAGAATTTTTTTTTCTTTTATCTTTTACCTATTGCTGTAGAAGTTACTCAGACTACTAGTACATGTACAGATTTGCTATTTCAAGGTATAATGGAATTTTCAGGCGTATACTTTTTTTTTTTCATTTACGTTAAGTCAATGATTTTTTTTATTTAAATGGATTAAAAATGAGGAACAATTAATTGTTTTGCAGTGGGGTTTATGGCATTGAAACTGAATTGTTTCCATAGTGTGGTGAATTTTTATGGCCTCACTGCAATAATTTCTTTCTAGATTGCTGTAACTGATATTTCTTTTATTTTTCAAGATAATATATAAAAAGATAACATAATATTTGCTTTTTCTGCCTCCCACGAACCAAAGAAGTACTAATTTAGTTTACAATTTACACATTTAAGAAAACAGAAAACTTCTCTGAGGGACTCTTATTCTGTTTAAAGTGTATTTATTTAGTGTGTCTTCTGGTCATTCTAGTCTTATACTTCCAAAGAGTCCTCTTCTTTTCAGATTACTCTGGGCAGTTATCTGAGTTGAATAGGCTGAAGCCTTTAATTTCTAAATTCATGCTATTTTGTCAACAAACTCATATTAGTGAAGACAGTTAAAAGTGAAAGTCTATTCTACCTGGAAGTATAGCACGGTGCCAGAGCAATGTCTTAGTCTTCTTGAAGGCCTAATCCAAGGAGAAAAGAAGGAAGAATGTGACCCTTCCATCATTTAGATAATGAAGGCACCGAGAGTAATTTGATCATCAAAGTAGTTTTGGGGCTGCTGTGTTACTTCACCCTGTAATATTATGACGAAGGATTTCTTCCATCTATCCTCTTAATTTACTCATATTCTGTGATCTCCTGCAAAAGATTAAATTGCTCAACATTTTCAAAAGATGGTTATTATCACAGATGAGCCTAACTTGGATGCCAGGGTTACAATTTCTTGCATTCTTCTGTCCAGATTCAGAACTCTAAATCCAAGTTTCCTTACCTATGAAAAAATTCAAATTCAGGTCAAGTCTTTGATTTGTACTGTCACTAATGATTGTTTTATTTTGCTGAAGCAGTTCTGCTCTCTTTATATCAGGGAATAATTAAATAACAGAAAGATGGGATTTCTGTGAATTCTGCAAATAAAATTATTAAAATTGTAAATGGAATTGAACTAGCACATTTCTTTCAATTTTAATATCAAAAATTATTAGCCTTTGTTCCCAAATTGATTGGTAACATTTTATAGATAAAATAATGAATCATAATGGGTATTTCTTATCTGTTTCAGTCCATACAGTCATTCTAGTGACTGCTAAAAATCTTTACACCTAATTACAAATTATGCACAGTTAGGTAGAAGGCAATGTAGTACATAAAAAAGAGAAGACTGGTAAAACTGGTGACATTAAAATAGTTCTATCACATAAGTGGAATTTTCCCAGAGTGGTTGTGATGTACTACTGATGCCATGTTCAGACTGGAACATTGCTTTACCTTGAACAGCTGTAATAAGCTTACAAACGGTAATTTGTAAGATATGTTTGGTGTTGTCTGCTGAATGCTTCCCTCTTAAATTTCAGACTTGCAGACCCACATGTGCATTCTCAGGGCACCGTCTTGTCTGCACATCACTACAGTGACTGTTGCCATTATATAGCATTAACCACATTTACAAGTATACAGCAGGAACAGAGCATTTAAAATATGGCGTTGTGATTACACTAAGTTGAAAAATAAGACCTTTCTTTTTTTAAATTAAAGTAAACAGAACCCAAAACTTCTTCTGCAAATGTCATCAAAGTAGTTGTCACTAGTATTCATCATCTCTCTTAACACACATTCTGCTTCTGATCCATTACATCTTTAGATATTGCCTGTTATGATTGTTGCCACCTAGATGCAGTATCTTGCACTTAAGAAGTATCTTATTTTCTCTGGTTATACATCAGATATAATTTGCAGTTATTTTCAATTATAATACTGTTTTCTGCTGTATTACAGTTGATCTTTGGTTGCTGGTGTCACCAGTAATTCCTCAAAACAAATAGGTGACTTTTTTTTCTCTAAGTAATTAGTTTTCCAAAGAAATAAGTGTGAATTTTCTTTTCAGAATCCACATATTGCTATATTTCTTAAACTTTTTAGAGTTTTATGGAATATTTCTACATAACTATATTACTTTGTTAGAGTATTTATTATTTTTATCATATAATATTTTATCATAATATTATAAAATATTTCATTTTAAAGTAGCTGAAAAATAAAACTTTCCATCGAGTCAAAAGCTCAAAAATTATGACAAAACTAAAATCCAGCCAATAGCTTAAAAGCATCATTTTTGCAGCTTTTTTTTGGAGGGGTGGGAAGGGGGTGGAGCAGGGAAAAGCTAGCACATCACAGAAGTTATTCTTCACCTTCAAGTTGCATTCAGGAGACTACATCTATAAAACCATCCAGTTCTCAGTTCATAAGTAAAAGAATGACCTTGACAAACTGGAGTGAGTCCAGTGGAAGATCACCAAGATGCTTAGGGTGTGGCAGGAGCACATGGGTGAGTGTAAATAGATCAAAGAAGGCAGCTCTTGTTTAGTTTTGAGAAAAGAACGTTAAGGGCAGGAATCTGGTTGTTATCTTCCACTATTTAAAGGGGAGTCATGTAGAAGGTGAAGACCTACATTTCTCAGTGGTGCTCACCAAAAGCACAAGAAGTGCTCTCACAAATTGAAGGAAGAGAAATACCTTGGACATCAAAAATAAAGTAAATTTTTAAAAATCACATAGAGGGGTTAAGCATGGGTGCAGGTTGCTTAGAAATGTCATAGGGTCTCCATCTTTGGCAACTTTGAGAACTAAATCAGGCAAGACCCTGAGGAACCCAGTCTGACTTTGAAATTAGCTTTTCTTTGAGGCTGGACTAGATGACTTCCTGAGGTCCCTTTCAACCTCAGTTATTTTGTGTTTCTACAGTACTCAATGTAATGTGATTCAAATGATATCATATTGTCTCATGGAAATTCCAGATCCTATGTAATAGAAAAATAGAGGACTAGAAGTTTTCTTTTATTTCACTGAGCTCAGCATCTGCTCATAAATGCCAGGATCCATCTTCAAACTATTCAATTTCTTGTCCTTGATATGCTTATTCAAAAAATCTTGTTTGTCTGCCTATTTCAAGTCTAAATTTTTAACAGTAAAAGTGATCCATTTCCTCTTATGCCAATAATGTAATTTCACTATTCTCTGATAGATGAACTGCAATCCTATATGTAAGCTGCAGTCACATTCCTCCTTAGCTAAAGTTATTTTGTGTGAGAGAATGACATAAAGATGTTCAAACTAGCGCTGAGTTATCAGGAACATTTATACAACTTTATATGGAAAGATAGAGCCAATATGTCTGCACTGGCACCATCTAACAAGCAGTATAATCAGTCTTGCTTGTCATCAATTAATTAAAAAGGTGCAGATGAATCCCATGCTCTGTGACTTACATAACCACATCTCTTTCCTCCCGTCACTTCCAGCTAAAGCGCACTCTGCTGTACATGAAAAAAATTCATTATTGGTCTCTATGACTTCTACTTGATGAATTTTATTCTCTTCTTCCTGAATTACTTTAATAATTTTTTGTCATTTGCTAAGTTCTCCTTTCAGCTCATGTGCCAAATTTGTTAATGAAAATATTAAATACAGTTGAAGAGCAGTCTGTGGTACTCCACTTATAAAACTCTCCATCTTTATTCATCTTTCAGTACAACTAATGTCCTCTGTCTTGTGGTGAAACCACTTTAGTTGGCTTATAAATCTGCCTTATCCATCTCACCCTTCTTAAACTATATCTTATTCTCCTCCATTTTGATTTAATAATTTCATCTGAAGCCTCATGTGAAATTAAGATTGGATAAATTTGAGCTACTGTATGCCCTTTTGTTCTGAAAATTACATTTTTTTAGGCAGCAAGTTTCTTTGGAATTATCTAAGTTTTTTAAGATCAAGTATTTTTTGCCGGCTTTCAGGTGTATAAATTGAAAGATCAGTGTAAGGCACTGTCATAGGAATTCAGTAAGGCACTGTTAAAACAGAAGCTGTAGTCTTTTAAGGATGTTTGTAGAAACATTGCTCTAAATGTTTGTCACTACCATGTAAAAACCAACATTATTTTTGGAAAAATTATCAAAAATATGAAGATTAATGGGAATAGGAATGTCAATCTATTATCTCAAATGTTTCACAACATTGTTCCAACCTTTCATCATGCAAAAAGGCTGTCCTGATGCAGGATAAAAAAAACATTTTTGTAAACTATATCTTGGATTTTCCTATTGTGGTTTTCTAAGATGTTTTATTTTCTGGTTGAAGAATTTGGATTAGAACTTTTTCTACCAATTTACAAAATAGTATATGGTCTTTCTGTTTCTAAGATACTAGAATGGATTTTGTCTTCAAGATTAATCTACATTAATTAAAAGCATTGCATTAGAAGATGTTTTAAAAACTCTTTAAAATTTACTTTATGAAGAGAAAAACCTTCTGGAAATGTATTTCAGAATTCTAAAAGCTACTTTTTCTACTTATTTAGTTTTCATTAATTCAAATGAGTGTGGCCTAATAAATGTTAAGAGTACAAGTAGTTTCATTTTCAGAATCAATCATTTTGTTCCAGATGAACAAATATAGTAATGGATAATCAATCCCTCCAGTATGTCTTTTTTCTTTCTTTCTTTTTTAATTTTAATATATTCTGTCCATAATTATTTTTATTCGTTCTTATATGTTGACATATAATAAAATTGTACACAGTGAAAAGATAAATAAAATGCACTGTTTTTTCCTGGGACTCGAAAATGGACAACACGTGCACTGCAAGCAGTATCTACCTGATCTTCATAAACTTCATGTAAGACCTGTGTTCTGACATCTTCTCGTATCTGGTTAAGATGCTCCAGAGCTTAAATTCCCTGGAGAGTTAAGTAACTCAGCCACTGTCTTACTGTCAGACCTTACTGGTATCAAAGGCCACTCTACCTTGTAGTACTACAGCCATATTTGAAAGACAGGTGATTAAGTGCTTAGAACATCTCAGTTAGCTACTGTTCTTGGCACATACCAGAAACCCAGGCTCATAAATCAAAAAGACTGGAAAAGGCATTTTTTTTAAGAAGTTTCTTTGCCATCCATGCATTTCAAAACTTATCCATGCTATTTTACTATTGTTCTACATGTATAACACATATTCCAAAATAAAAATTCAACAAGCTGTTGTTTTTATGCCCTTTGTGCTCCTACCAGAAGCTGTTTCAAATAGTTCAGCATATTTTGAACAAGCATATAATAAAGAAAAGCAGCTGGGCATACATACTGAAAGGTCTTGAAAAGATGCAAGGAAAAGTAATTTCTTTTTCAAATGATTGACAGTGAAATGTATTGCTTGCTTGTTTTGCTAGCAATCCAAAGAACTCAGAGGGGGAAAAAGAATGAGAAATATGTCTTACCCTTGTCCTACTTGGTTTTTGCTGCTTGAACAGAATATTATTTCCATTTTGAAAGCTTGTAAAAATATATCTAAGGAATCGGTACCTTACATTTTAGGGGTAGAGCGAGAGATACAATACCAAGGAAAAGTCCAAGATTCCTGTTTTGCAGAACTGAATTCTACTTAGTTCACAGCTGAAACTTTATGCAGAGGTACTGAATTTTGTGGGTCTTTACCTGAGTACAGGAGTCCATCTAAGGCTTAGGTATCTTAGTTCTAAATTCATCTGTTAAATAAGCACCAAATAAAATAATTTAATCATGGAATTATTTGATACCTCACAAGGTCTGGAGCACCTTCTGTCTCCATTAAAATAAAAGAAAGCATAGAGCATCTAGGTCCTAACATATTTATCAGTCAGGTAATTACAGTTAAGGCAGGTTTGTCCATATATAGCTTATAGCATCTAAAAATGCATTTCCACAATTTTCAGCACTGACATTGCTACTATATTGCAACATTATACTCTTTGCTGTAAACGGATAAGAGATGAAGGGCCAAAGAGGAACGAATCACTTCCAGTGCCTCATAAGGTACTGGAAAAACAACACTGAGGAGCAGTCATTAAAAAACATATTGAGAAAATGATCAAACTTATGATATCAGTAAGTTGAGAATCTACTTCAAGAAGGACACATATATTTTCAGCTTTCTGGAACTAGGAGTATTGTCGTGCAAATAATGGATTTTTCCCCCTTATCCAAACAATGACAAAACTTTGGCTCAGATCAAGCCAACAAAGTTGTACGTACTTTCAGACAAGATGGAAAGATAAAATCACTAGTTTCAAGTCAACCAGAATGTGTTTTGGGGTTTGTACATGTATGTGTGTGAAAGTAACAGGAAATGAAAAATTAGCTCAGTAGAAAAAGACAGTGCTGCTGTTTCCCTTTAAGATTTGAAGTAAATACTTCCATCTTCAGAGCTATTTAATTTCCTGGGAGATGTGAATTCACGTTCTGCACTGCAAAGACTAGTGACATAAAGGCCATGATTAAGGGTATGCTTAAGTGCAACAGTACCTATCAATCCTTTTGATGCTGTAGTAATATGTAAATTATTAATCGAACCCTGAAGTACTGGATGGAATTTGGCACCCCACATCACCATCAGAGACAGAGAGGTTTTCTCATTTTTTTCTCTGCAGGAGGGAATCCATGCAGAATAGAAAACAAAACAAAAAACCTGAGGAAGACAGACCACAAGTTCATGGGTGTTTAGATATTCTCCCAGGCAGAGAAAAAAAAAAGTGTCGATTCATACAATTTCAAAGGAAAGTGTTTTGAATTAGGACTTCAAAACTTTGAGTGTGAGTGCCATAAACAGAGACGATGGATAAAACAAAAAGAATCTCTGTGTGACTTGGGAAAATATTAGGTTCTAAAGAATTTATTTTCAGATTAAATTATTTGACTAATTTGTTTTTCATTGACAAGCAACCTCAGAGCACCTGCCATCACATTTTTGGGTAGTAGCTGACTCACCAAAGTATCTAATAATAAAAGTACAAGTTCTTACTGTAATTAAAGTGCTGTGTTTTGGGTTTTTTATATATAATGCTTGTTGGTTTCAATAAGCAGAGCCAAATGAGACCCTTTTTAGCTTGTTTTGTTTTGTTTTGTTTTTTCTTTTTTTTCTGGATGAATTTCACCTGTGTTGAGTGAAAATTTAAATGGATTTTCTTGCCCTGTGAATCAATCTTATTACAGTAATTATTATGCCCACTGACCCTGGATACCACAATATTCTAGCCACCTCAGTGACTTCCAGGTTTTTAGTAGTTACTGACCCTGGATACCACAATATTCTAGCCACCTCAGTGACTTCCAGGTTTTTAGTAGTTACTGACCTTTTCCTTGTCTAGCCCTTCATTCCCTCTCCCAGCACTGTTCCATCTTCCCTTCAAGGTTCCCACCAGCTGCTCATGCTTCCCCAACTCACTGCAGAAATGCTGTGCTACAGCCCAAGCTGATAAGCAGAGGCACAGGTCCTCCCTGTGCATGCCATGCGGCAGCTCTAATGTCTCACCAGCTGAGAGCTACTCAGCAGCAGACATGAACTGTAAGGGCAGAGACTTGCAGTTGTGGGATGCAGGAACACACTACTGCTGCTTTTTGCATAGGTAACAGTAAAGTAAGCACTTAGTGCACTTTCTGTTCTTTTATTTGAACTGTCTTGTTCTCACTGAGAGGATTTCTCAAAAAACATATTTCTTGGGTAGCATCACGCAAACCCTTCCTGTCAGACAGTCAAGAGTTCAGGTTTAGTGCTACATTTTTCACCCCTGAAAGAATCATTCATTCATCTTCCATGATAGAAATCCACATTTCTGTTTAAATTTTAACAGCTTTGGTATTTTTCAGTATGGAAGAAAATAATTCAGCCTGGTTACTATCATTTTGTATATTCCTCTAGACTCGGTGGGAAGAAGAGAATATAAAAACATATCTCAAAGTGGTATATATTCTGAAAAGCGCAGATCCTGTAAACTGAGATAAAATATATGGCTTTCTTATCTGGCAATATAAAAACATACTCTTGGAGATCAGCAGTCTTTACACTTTGCATTCATAACCTTTCATAAACATCCAGAGAAGACTTTAGATGCAGATCAATACTGATTTCAGGCATATCTCACTTGCTCTAGCTACACTGCTTTTCCTTTTAAGAATTCTCTGGAGTTTGAAGTATTGTGATGAGAAATATCAAACTGAAAAAAAAATACTGTTTTGTTAAAAGTCTTTCCTCAAATAAAAGAGTACTTACTTGTAAAGGTGACCTTTAAGTGACAACACCTCAAAGTGTTCAACAGTAGTGGAAACTATTTCTACAATAAATTATGAAGTACGAATTATGAATTGTGAAAGTTCATGAACTTCATGAACTAAATAAATCTATCACACATGAAAACTTAAGAGATATAGGAGGCTGTTCAGGCATAGGAGGAGGAAGGCACTATGTAATGCAGCTTAAAGGTCCATCTACTTATCTAGGGCCCAGGTCTGTACCATTGAATCTACCAAGCAGGATCACACCCCCGTGGACATGTACAGAAAATCTATAACAGTCTCTCCATGTCCTCAGTTTTAATCACAGTGGAGTCCTTCTGCCTATGGAGATATTAACGGGTAATTTTAGGGGATGTCCTTCTCAAGATTACAAATCTCTACATATTTCTATATTTAAAAAAAAAAAGACAAAAACCATCAATGTATTCCTACTATTAACTAACATACCCTGGTTTATTTTAGCCCACTAGATGGGCCAGAAAGGGCTAAATGTAATATAAATGGTGGCATTAGAATTTCCCAGAGTACTGTCATAAATTTAACCTTTCCATAGATTCCTTGGAATTAACTTCTCATTAGCATTAGACCTTCATGTCCCTTGTTTCACAGGCTGAGTAGCACAGCATCACACTAACATGAGACTAAGTTTCTGGCTGCATCCCTAGTGCTCATGAAACCTACTTGCAGTAGTCCCCAAATCCCCAAAAACTTGAATTCCTATGGAAACTTCAATTCTCTAGTGGCTATTGAACCAGGATATTTTTGCAGCAGCTAGACAACTTTCTGAAACAAGTCAGCATGTATTAGCCAACTAGAACTGCATATAAGATCCATAGCTAGAGGGCTAAAAAATCCCCTCCTAAAAGTCTATACAGGCAGCCAGTTCTTAACAAAGCCCCCAGAAGCCCACAACCTTCCCTTCTAGTTATTGCAATCATTCCATGTTTGCCACCTTCCTAATTACCACATTTCTGATTGATAATGGATATCTTCATGTCATGGTGAGATATCTTTACTCCTGTGTAAATATTTCTTTAAGCCATAAATAAGCAAACTTATTCCAGTTCATGACACCACAAAACAAAATAATCCTTTCAATCCAGGCAAACAAATAAAAGCTTCATTGGTAAATCAAGTCAAGCATGTTTTAATGAAATTACAGAACTTCTAATGTCATGTGTTATGTGGTATCTAAAAGGAAATATTTTATCCTCAATGGATTAAAGTGTTTCAAGATCATTAAAACCAAGGGAAATATTTCAAAAATCCCAAAACACTGTGATGGCTTCTTAATGAACTGCTTTAAAATTTTCATTTTGTTATAACTGCCTTTTTGACTTCTTGTCCTTGCTTAAAGCAAAACAAGTTTTAAAGGATATGAATTTTTCACAGGATGGATATTCATTTGATCAGCTCAGAATTTTTATCTTTCTAAATATTATGGCCAGATCAAAAGTAGTTAAGATAATCTTTTTTATTGGTCCTAGAATATAAAGCCTTATCTTTAATAGAAGCTTTCTAAATAATATATCAGTAATCAGACTATGTCTGTAATTACTGCCAGGTTCATTTCCTTTGTTTTATTTAAACAAAATAATTCACTATTTCTGTTTAGTGTCTAATACTGTTATATGTTTATATGTTGTATTCCAAATAACAAGTACAATACTCCCCACCTGTAACTTGCATGGAAGGTTCTGTAGAAGAGATGGTGAAAAACAAAATCAGAAATAATACTGCAACACAGTACTGACAAGTACAAATTACTACAGATGAATAATAATGAAATGGATTTCTGACAACAGTATTTATTAATATGAATTTCTGCAGTAATTCCTATGTCTATAGGTTTCTTCCCAGAATAGTGGGCTACTGTTATAAGTTTCTTACAGCTAGTACCATGCACTTTAACATGAATAATACTTCAAAGTAACACAATGGAATTTTTAATCAAAAATTGCCTCCAAATAATGGAGATTCATTGTGGCCAAAGCGTTTTAGAGCCATACACAAGTTTATAGGAAATTTTCATCAAAAAAACTTTCGTAGCTTAAGGACAAAGATTTGGGTTCAAATCAGAGACTTTGTACTATTGCAGAATAGCCAGTGGGAATTAAGGAAATTACAAATATTTTCTGAACTATGTCAAAATTCAGTTTCCTGCTCCAGTGATTATTAAAGTAGAAAGATGTTGTGAGGAACCCTGTAACCCAGTAGCACAGAGACCTTGAAAGTGAGGACACAGGATACATGTAGAAGAGTACAGGCATTGCATCATAACAGCTGGGGCACAGCCTGTGCTCCTCACTCTTCCCCCTGCTATAAACAACTCACCCATGACCTGTTAAAAAAAATACAGACCTGAAGTTGGGAAAACCTGTTTGTAGAGGAAACTTTGGATTCTTTGACCATGGGATGGTCTACCCAGCACTGGGCTTGCTCGCATCAAATGGGAGCCAACTTTCTCAAAGGGGGAAGAGAGTCTTTGCCCAGGAGCTTGTGGGGCTCATTGACAGGGCTTTAAACTAGATGTGAAGGGGGAAGGGGAACCTATCAGGCTTGCCAGCGACAGACTAGGGGATGATACACAATGGTTAGAGGGACAGGGGGCTAGTATGAACCCTCAACCCGTTGCCCAGCAGTGTGCCAGGGGTGCTGCAGCGAAGTTGAAGTCTGGCGGAGGTGAACCGGAGGCTCCTGAGGTAGTAGGAACCAACAAGGAAAAGCCTGTGAAACACCTCAAGGGAAATGAGGCGTGTTCTGCTATGAAGGTGATGAGGCTGACAGCTCAGATGAAATGCCTCTATACAAACGCATGCAGCATGGGAAACAAACAAGAGGAGTTGGAAGCTATCGTGCTGCTAGAAAGCTACGACCCGATTGCCATTACAGAAACTTGGTGGGATGAATCCCACGACTAGAGTGTAGCTATTGATGGCTACAGGCTGTTCAGAAGGGACAGGTGAGGAAGGAGGGGCGGAGGCGTTGCCCTTTATGTCAAGAAATCATTACAGTGTGAAGAGCTGTCCCTGAAGAATAGCCACGAGCAGGTCGAAAGCTTATGGGTAAGAATCAGAGAGAGAGGCAACAAAGGGAACCTGGTGGTTGGTGTCTACTACAGGCCGCCAGATCAAGAGGAGCCAACTGACGAAGCGTTCTTCCTCCAACTCTGGGAGGCTTCACACTCGCAGGCTCTCGTCCTACTGGGGGACTTCAACCACCCCGACATCTGCTGGAAAACCAACACGGCAAGCTGTAGGCAATCCAGCAGGTTTCTCAAATGCATTGAGGACAACTTCTTAAGCCAGGTAATAGACACCCCTACCTGAGGGGATGCAATACTGGACCTGGTGGTCACCAATGCAAGCGAGCTCGTCGGAGATGTCAAGATTGGAGGCAGCCTGGGCTGCAGTGATCATGCACCGGTAGAGCTCACACTCCTGAGGGAAATGGGAAGAACAAAGAGCATAGTCAGGACCTGAATTTTAGAAAAGCAAAATTCCAGCTCCTCCAGGAGATAGTCAGAAGGACTCCCTGGGAAACGGTCCTCAGGGACAGGGGAACAGAACAGAGCTGGCAGATCTTTAAGGAAGTGGTCCACAGAGCACAAGAGCTCTTGATCCCTAGGTGTAAGAAATCAGGCAAAGAAGGGAAGAGACCGGCATGGCTGAGGCGAGAGATGCTGGTCAAACTAAGGAGGAAGAGGGAACTGCACAGGCAGTGGAAGCAGGGACAGGCATCCTGGGAAGAGTATAGGAACGCGGTCCGGTTGTGTAGGAATGGGGTCAGGAAGGCCAAGGCGCAGCTCGAAATAAACTTGGCTAGGGATGCAAAGAATAATATGAAGGGTTTCTACAGGTATATCAGCTGGAAGAGGATGGTTAAAGAAAGCGTACCCCCACTGATGAGTGAGACTGGCAGGCTGGTAACAGCAGATGAGGAGAAGGCTGAGGTACTCAACAACTTTTTTGCCTCGGTCTTCACTGGCAACCTCAGCACAAGAAGGACATGGAACTGTTGGAGCGGGTCCAGAGGAGGGCTACAAAAAATCATCCGAGGGCTGGAGCACCTCTCCTATGAGGACAGGCTGAGAGAGTTGGGCTTGTTCAGTCTGGAGAAGAGAAGGCTGCGGGGAGACCTGATTACAGCCTTTCAATACCTAAAGGGGGCCTATAGGAAAGATGGGGAAAATCTTTTTAGCAGGGCCAGCTGTGTCAGGACAAGGGCTAATGGTTTTAAACTAAAGGAGGGTAGATTCAGACTAGATATAAGGAAGAAATTCTTTACCATGAGGGTGGCAAACCACTGGAACAGGTTGCCCAGCAAGGTAGTGGAGGCCCCATCCCTGGAAACCTTCAAGGCCAGGTTGGATGGGGCTCTGAGCGACCTGATCTAGTTAGCAGTGTCCCTGCTGACTGCAGGGGGGTTGGACTGGATGACCTCTAGTGGTCCCTTCCAACCCAAAACATTCTATGATTCTATGAAACAAGAGGACAAAAAATGTAGAACCTAACATGCAAAAATTTGAATATAATACAGAGCTGCAGACCACTGGAGAAAGAGCAAGGGATAAAAGCGTGTTAGAAAAGATAGAACAATAACACCAGATTCAAAGGTGTGTGAAGAAAGAAAGAAGGAAGGAAGAAGGAGCAAAGAAGAAGAAACCACCAACATGAGCATCATATCTCTCATGGTGAAGGATTTCAGAGGGGACTCCAGATGCTGACAGCTCACCATAGATCCCACCTGCCATTGTCACTACCAGACTGAAGTGACAGAGATGAGGGCTCGGAGGAGCACTGGAAGAATGAGAGTAACACCAGGAAAAGGCTTGCAAACAATTTTAAAGGTGTTGTTACTATTATTGAGACTTTATTCAGTATTAATTTCTGTTTTCTTTCTTTTAATTAAATCTGGACCACTCATCATTCTCTGATAACAATAAAAGTTTGGCTTTACTCATTGTGTCTCCTTTTCATTCATATCAATATTTTGAGGGTAAAAAGAAAAAGGAGCTGGTACATCAGTCACTCAGGGTTTTGGAAAAGGATGAAGAAAGGGCTTAAGCTGCATTTTCCCATATGAGAGAGCTTCAGGTTGTTCTGGGCCAAGAATTGGCTGATAAAATTCCATTAATTAGACCAGTCAAGTATCTTGTTTCTGTTCTGTCTGTTTAATGAAAAAAAGCCCTTCTGAATTTCATGGCTAAATCAGTAAGTGTATTTACACTAATGAAAAACATAAAGTGGAGAAGAATGAGGAAATGAGACACAATATATTCTTCCTGCTGTTACTAGTCAGATTTTGCAAAATGGATTTAATCATTGTTTGAAGCTGGGGGATTGGGCATTTGATAATTTTTTTATTTAGCTCCTGCTAATTTCTATTGTTTTGTTGAAATAAAATCCTTCATTATTTCTCTTCTGTGTTTAATATTGGTATATTTAAATATATGACAATGAAAAGCAACAAAAACAATTAGAGTTGAAAACAAGCAAGCACAATAAAAACCTATAGATATCTAATTTGGCAACTGCAAAGCTTCCTAACAGTTATTCACTTTTAATCACTCCCAGATAATAACAAAACATTGCTGTTAGACTTATGCATTATTCATCCAGAATAATAACCCTCTATGATTATGTACTACTTACACATTAGTACTTTGCACTTATCAGTCTTAGCAGAAATTAGGTAGGGGAGTAAGAAAGAGCAATACAGAGAGGTGAACAAAGAGAAAACTTTTTATTAACTAGATACAATTATTCATCACAGCAAACAAGTGCTGAGGAAATCATTTACACCCCTTGACAGAGGGAAGAGCGAAACAGAGGTGATTAATAAAAAAATCACTATGATACAAAATGCTTTAGCATTAGAATCAGTTTAACCAAGAGGAACTATGAAATGATGATTGTTGTATATATTGTTCATGTGTGAATCAACACAGTAACTCATTGTGCAAGCCACTATATCTGGTTTCAGCTTGTATCCCAGAAGTTTTTCACAAGTGCTCTACTCTCATTTTCATAAGCAGACATAAAGTGCAGTCATTTAGAGTTATCATATTGTAAAACACCCCCCAAAAAAATACCACATTGAATGTGCCCCATTTTTGCATTTGGAAATGGGTGCTTTCTGCTGTCCTTTAACCAAGACTAGATTTTGTAGTATTAAAAACATTTAATAACACTCCTAATATTATCATTACTGAAGTCCTTCATGAGAGATTGCATGCAGCTGCCTTGTTTTACTCTGCGAAGATAATTCATTGTTCATCAGAAAGTTTTTGTGGTTTTTTTATGTTATATATACCATCTCATTGTCATCACAGGTAGCTCTGACGAGTACTGTCAGTGGATGGGTACAGGTGTTTTAGGAGTGACAGGAAGTCATCCTTTATGTGAGAGAGCAGTGGGAATACACCCAGGGGGTGATGAGAGCAGAGACTTGAGGGATCAGGATTAGAGGACAAGCCAATGTATCAAGACTGGTGGGTGTCTGTTGCTGACTGCTTAATCCGGAAGAAGATGCAGATATGGCCTTCTTCAGATAACTGGAGAAATTCTTACATTTGCAAGCCCTTGTTTTTGTGTGACACTTGAACCACCCTGATATCTGCTAGAGAGGCAACACAGCAGGGCACAAGCAAACCAGAAGTTTTCAGGACCGTATTGATGACAGCTTCTGGACACAGGTCCTTAAGGACCTCTTAAGGGGAGATGCTCTGCTGTAGCTTATAATTAGGAACAAGAAAGAACTGTCTGGGGATTGAGGGTTAGGGTTGGCAGTCTTGATTTCAGTGTCCATGGGTTGGTAGGGCTCAAGATGCTGAAAGGAGGGAAAAAACCAAAAAGCATTATCACAACCCTGGACTTCAGGAGACTGGATTTCGGCTTGTTCAGGGAGACATTTGGAAAGATCCTATATAATATGGTCCATTATCACCTCCTCCAAGCCCAAGGATGGTCCATCCCCATGTAGAGCAAGCCTAAGGTGGTAGAAGGCCTGCTTGCATGAACAAGGATACTGTCTGAGCACCTAGAGTTGAATCTCATAAGGGATATATGCAGGTCAACAAGAATTTTTTCTAGAGGTTTATCAGTAGCAAAACAAAGACTTGGGAAAGTGTGGGCCCACTGCTGAATGGGGCAGGGGAACTGGTGATAAAGTACACAGAAAGGGTATTTGATGTTTTATTCGTCTCAGTCTTTACTAGTAAGACTGGCCTTCAGAAATCCTAGACACCTTAGATCCAAGGGAAAGCCTGGAGCAAGGAAAACTTACGCTCAGTAGAGGATCATGATAAGGAACACTTAAACAATCTGGATGTACCCAGTGCCTGGGATCTGACAGGATGCTCCCAGGACTGCTGAGGGAGCTGGAGGTTATCATTGTGAGGTCACTGTCAATCATATTTCAAAGCTCTTAGCAACTGGGGAAAAAAAAAAAAGTGATCTCTATCTTCAAGAATGGCAAGAAGGAGGATCCAGGGAACTACAGGCAAGTTAGCCTCACCTTGATCCCTAGAGGAAATAATCCTGGCAATTATTTCCAAACAGGTAGGAAGGACAAGAAGGTGATTAGGTACAGTTAGTATAGATTTATGAAGAGGAAATCATGCTAACCAATCTGATAACCTTCTGCAATGAAAAAAAATAGCTCAACTGAAAAGGAAGTGGATGTTGTTAATCTTGACTTTAATAAGGCTTTTGACATTGTCTCCCATAATATCCTCATAGACAAACTGATGAAATATGAACTAGATAAGGGGACAGTGAGGTGAACTGAAGACAGGCTGACATCTTGGCGTTAAAGCATTGTGGTCAATGGCATGAAGTCCAGTTGGAGGCTGATCCCCAGTGGTGTATCCCATGGGTGGATATGGTTCCAATAGTGCTCAACGACTGCACTAGCAACCTAGATGATGAGACAGAGTGCACCTTCAGCAAGCCTGCAGACAATACAGAACTGGGAGGAGGGGTTTACAGGATAGATGGTCATTCTGCCCGTTAGAGAGGTCTTGTCAGGCTGGAGAAATGGGCCAACAGAAATCTCATAAAGTTCAACAAAGGGGAAGGCAAAGTCCTGTACCTGGGGGCCAATAACTCAATGTACCGGTACATGTTGGGAACTAAATATCTCAAAAGCAGTTTTCAGAGAAGTATCTCGGGGTTTAGGTATACCCTAAGTTGCCCATGATCCCAATGTACCCTGTGGCAACAAGGCCAGCAGCATCCTGGGCTGCATTAGACAATGTAGCTAACAGATCAATGGAGGTGATCCTTTCCCTCTGATCTGCAGCAGTGAGGCACACCTGGTGTGTGGGGTCAAATGTTGGGCTCCACAGTATAGGAAAGGCAGGGGCATACTATAGCGAGTCCAGCAAAGGGCCACAAAGATGATTAAGCTCTTGAAATATCTTTTGCAAGAAGAGGCTGAGAGAGCTGGAACTGTTCAGCCTGGAGCAGAGAAGGCTCAGGAGGATATTACTAAGGTGTATAAATATCTCATGGCAGAGAGTAAAAAAGAAAGAGATGGACTGCTCTCAGTGGTATTCAGTGATACAGGAGACAATGGGCATAAACTGAAGTACAGAAGATCCCATTTAAACTTAAACCCTGGAACAGATTTCCCCACAGTTTCCGAGTCTCCATCATTGCAGATATTAAAAACTCAACTGGTCGCAACCCTAAGCAACCCATTGTGGCTGACCCTGCTCTGAGCAGAGGGGTTGGATTAGATGATCTCCAGACTTACCTTCATGCCTAGTGATTTTAAGCTTCCGATCTGTTCCTGCTTGCTTCAGGAGAGTAACATCTCGTTTCATTGAACATTGTAATCCCTTGCGTATGCCCAACTGGCTACTCTGTTCATTTACCAAGGAACAATACAGTTCCTCAAACTCCCAGCCTCCATGTTACAAAGGAGAAGATGACATTAGGTCTTTTCCTCCTCACATTGCCTTTTTTTCAGTTATTTTCTCTTGGCTCTTTCTTTGCTTCTTTCTCCAGATGCATTTTTTCTTTCATTTTTCAATCCTTCCCACACTTTTCTTCAGGTTCATATCCCTTCTTTTTTTAATTGCCTCTCAGGCTTAAGTGTTTATATGACTCTGTTTGCCTAAGATCTGAACACTTCTCAATCTACTCTTGTATTTTTGGTATTATGAAAGAGGGAAATGTTGTCAGTGAGCCTGAGACTGTTTTGTTAAAAGTGGAAAATATTGTTCACAATTTTTTTCGTGTGTGTTAAAATTGTACAGGGTTTGATGTAATTTAATTTGCAGGGGAAAATGGTTTCAACACGTTAGAGGTTTTATTACTTTTAACTTTGATGTTTAATGGATCAATGGGCTGTTATTAATCCTTTTTACAGAATGATCAAATAAAACCAAAACAGGTAGAATATATTAAAATGCAACATTTCAGTTAGCTCAAACCAGTTTTCATCTAGCAATATTCTTTTATAAAAATATTTAATTCATCATTACAATTAATAATGGAAAAATATCTATTGAAATCACAAATATTGTAGCACAGAAATACCTTCTCTAATCAGTTCTGCTATTGCTGCCATTATATATATGTAAGGAATTAAACCACAGAAAGACTGATTGCGGAGGAATACAATGACAGAAAAGGGGTTCCTAGTTCTTGGACTAGAATCCTATAATTTGGATCATCCCCTAATATGACGGAGGAAGCTGATGATTCCTCAATGTTTATTTCACCACATTTTCTTATTATATCTCCTTAAAGACCACCTAAAGAGGTATTTTCTATAGTATAAGAACAATGAATCTGTCTCTTTACTTGCCTCCTGAAAAAATTCTCAACAGCACATGCTCTACTGACTGACATTTTGAGACATTTTGTTCAATATCTAATTCTCATTAGGTACAAAAAGTTGGTATTTAAATCTTTTCACCCACTGAGTATATCAAAGTGCTGTTTCAGTATAATTCCTTCTCAGTACCAGTTGACAAAGTAGTTAACAATTCTAGTCCCAACTTAATGAACTAGTAGTGTCATGGTATTTAAGAGGGATCTTTACCTTTTTCTGTCCTTCAGAACTCATCTTAAGCTTGACATTTCTATTTTAATGAGATATTCTACATTTCTGATTCCTGCCTTGAAACTGAAGGGAGGTCTGATAAACACTGGGAGGTTTATTTTATTCTTCCCCCTAATCTAGACAATCCTCCCAGGAAGAAAAGAGACACTTTTTTTCCCCCTTATGATCATTGACTATGGAAAACGTTTGTTTCTTATTTTTAAAAAGAATTAAGAAATTGTTAGAACAAATAGTCTTAATGCGTATCACAGATGCAATGGAAAGACTTGGGCCAGTTAATGCAGTCCATTTCCTGGATCACTCCACTTCCTGTCACTGTATAGGGATCACTGCTTCCTTTATGTGATCATGATAGGCATCACTTCTTCCTTCGTGTGAAAGGTCAAGTAAATATAAGGGTATCTGGGAAGAAGAGAGTCTGTTGAAATTTTCTCAAGCTTGTGTCTTACTTGTGCTTCCCCTTGAAGGCCATCCTGGGCCTTAACTTCTCCATCAACACCCATAAATTCTTAAACCCAAGTTTAAGAAATATTTGAAAACTGTTTGTAAATCTATTCTAGAAAAGGGAAATACACAAAACCTGCCTGTGCTTCCTATGACAATGCAGTAACTGTTGACCACATGCAATACTTAATATCAGTGCTCCATAAAAGAGCAATGTCCCTTATGTCCTGGAATTTCAAAGCTGCTGAAGCAATCTAGGGCCATATATTTCATTGTTATTTGATAAAACATGCTCCCAGCCACAATTCCCAGTTCACTTCAAAGAAAGGTTGGACACATAATTTTATAAAATGCTTGAAAATTTCCAGTTTTGACTTTTAGTGCCATCTTTCAATACTTGAAGGTATGTTCAGGCCCAGAGAATTTGGATTCATAGGTTCACCACTGTTTATTATAAACTATGAGAGAGAGGTGTTGGAAGGCAGAAAAACCTTAATGAGACAGCCTGAAAAAAGAATATCTCACAAGAAGTTGGCAATTGTTTCTGCCAGTACTGTGTGACCCTTATGAATTGTGTTCTCATCTACCTTAATCATTTATAATTACTGCACAAAAGTGTATCTTAAATCATCTCCCACATAATGTGCTAATTGAGATACAGACGACCAAAGCAAGGGTATTCAGTGGTAATGAATATTTCATCAGTATAAGAGATCATTCTTTATTTCCTCCAAATGCTTCTGTGAACCTAGAGAGCATCTTATCAAAAATGTACACAATGTAACGACAGGAGCAGAAAATGTTAGCTGAAAAATGCAGAGCAGATTTTAATTTTCTAGATAATAGTGTTTATATGCTATTAAGAAACATAAAAAAAGGAAAATATTTCATGGCACAGGATGCAAAAATACAGGTGCTTAGTAATCAGTTATGTCATCATTTTGCATGACATTTCTGGGACTGTTAAACCATTCATTGCATAATATAGTGGGCTGGCCCCGGCTGGCAGCCATGCACCCACACATTCACTAACTCACCCCTCCCTGGGATGAGGAAGAACATGAGGAAGAACATAAGGAAGAATGATAGTGAGAAAACTCATGGGTTGAGATAGACAGGAAGATCTCTTAATGGTTACTGTGACAGGCAAAACAGACTTGACTTGGTGTCACGATCCACTATTGGGTTGAACAATTTGGCAGAGGTTAAACCCCCTTGCTTTCCAACCGACCTCAGATAATTCTGGGAGGTTGGGGGCGGCTGGGCTTAACTTCTGATTAACTCCAATGTTTTATCGTGACTAGGTTCTTTTTACATCCTCGGGAACAGAATTGAGACTCAAAACGGAGTCAAGTGCCAAGTCACTTTATTTGGCCAACAAGAAATGGCGAGAGAAAAGCAGAGAAAAGGAGGAAAAAGGGAGAAAGGGAAAGAGAGGGGAGAAACAAATGGCACGGGAGTGTTGCAATAGCTACCACCACGGGTCTATATCCTGTCCATGCGGCCTGAGCGATCCACGCGGTCCGGCTGGTGCGGCCTGATGTATCTTCGAATCTGGTGGAGGGTAGATGTTCCTGGACGCTCCCTTTGGTCTCTGCTGGTACCCCTTTCATAGGGCTGTCTTTTGCATAGTCAATGACTGTTTTGCATACCCACGCCTCCCACTCGGCAGTGGGGCGCATGCCCAGTACCGTCACTAGAGTCTGCTGGAAAGTTCTAGGGGGTCCGAGCCCCCTCCCCATTGTCAGTCGACTCTGGGCCCGGGCGCATGCGCAGAGGACGTGTACTCCAAGATAACAGGACACACGTTCCTGTGGGGTGGGACTCAATGGGCTGAAAATGGTGATTAAACTGCCCCACTCAGTTGCCGTGGTGATTAAGCTTGCCTGTCACCGATGTTGAGACAAGTTTCTAGTCCCTTACAGACAAGTTTCTAGTCCCTTACACTTGGGGAAATTAATTTCCTGCCATTTAATATAAATATCTAATTACTCTTTTGGGTATTGGGAAACAAAACCAACAACAACAAAAAAAGAAGCAAACATTTACAAACTTAGGGAAAATACACCCCTCCTCCTTCCCCAGGCTTGACTGCTCTCCCTCACTCCAGGCCCCTCTCCTCACACAAGAATATTGATAATATACTAAATGCTCATTTAACAGAGTATTATAGGCCATGAAAGGTTATATTGTGCCTCAGCAACTCCTGTGTTTGCCAGTACACTGGCAAAAGTGAAAAATTTACACTTTCTTCAGTTACCCTACATATCACAGAGAGGTGAGGGTAAATAACATAAAACATACCATTTCATAAACAATTTAAAACTAAGGAAAGGAGGAGCTTTATAATCTCATCATTTCAGAGAAAGACTTGTCTGGAAGGTGTTTGATGGCTTCTTCCACTTTATTTTTCTTTGAATAGATTTTTCAGACAAATTCAATAAATTACCTTTTCATCACAGCACCGTAAAAGAAGATATGGGGGAAATAAAAATGTGTAGATGTAAATAAGTAAATCAACATATAAAAGAGAGAAGCATATGCTAGACTTCAAAGGAAGAGAAAGACAAAAGCAGTAAGAGCAAGGAGGAGCAGGATAATGCATGAAGAAAAAAAAGGACAGAATACTAAGGAAAAGATGTTGTCTGGGACTCAGTTGAGTAAGTATCAAAGAAAGCGTAAATACTGCTGCAGGTTAGTTATTGTCTCCCACTAAAATTTGTGGAAATGCATTTAAAACAAACAACTACTTAAATGACTTACTGAATAGGATTTCTCATTTAAGGTGTCTTTCAGTACACCAGTTCAACACTGAAATGGATTAAGTTGAAACATGTGCCTAAAATAAAGGGGCAGTTGCTGGAAGAACCTTAGAAGAAGAAAAAATAAAATACATAGTTTGATGAGGAACATGGAGACAGGCATATTGATAGACAGGTGGTCTTATTTTTAAATTGTATGTCATGGCTGCACTGGATTTCAGTCTTAGGTTCACTGAACCAAGCAGCTTGAACCAGGTGGCTACATGTTAGGGCATAGTCTTCTGTAATTTATTGAATCCATCCTGCCTTTTTGTCTCAGGATGCAGTTATTCACGTTTTTTGCTACCAGCCATGAAAGTCCTCTTAACATTTTTGCCTCAACAATACTCTGGTACAAATTTCCAGTCTGCCCTCTGCAAGATGGCTAACTGACAAGTTTCATTGAGTCTACGCAAAAGTGAGCAGCATGATGGCTACTTATGCTGTTGACAAGTCTTGTCGACTAGCAATAGGGAGCAGATGTTACCTTCTACAAAGTCTGTGCTGATGCTACACATGCTAGAGGGTGGTACACAGAGCAACTCAGTGGCTCCTACTTTGCTCTTAGCACTTGTATGGAGCATGGGGAGAAAACTTATAGGTGTTACCCTTACTATGAGTCTGTCTTCTCTAGCTCATGATAGTTGGGCTCATGGTTATAATCCTGCTCTCTCCACCTCATGGTGCTTCATCACCAATGAGTTCACACTACCTATCAGAGCTACTGATGGCACCTTTTCCCACCCCCACCCCCCTCAATGTAGCTCCCCCAACTGCCTGGAAGCAAAAATAGCTTCCATATTCTAAGCCGTTGCCTGCTCCTACAGCCTGTTCTCCAGCAAAAAAAAAAATTAGATGTTGTTAGGCCATTTGTGACTAATTCAAGAGCTAAGTCTGGACCTGTCCAACTATGTAAGTTCTTTCATGGGTACCCACATCTGTTATATCACATGTGCGCCTGGCATCTGCTTTTTGAGAAATAAAATCCTCTTTGTGCTGTGTCTAGCACTCTCCTTTCACTTTCACACTGCACAAAACCACTATCACACCTGAGGCTTTGGGTCCTATATTCATACTTGGCTAAAAACAGTATTCATATTTTCTTCAACCAGTTTATGAGCTCCTATATATTGGTTATGATTTGTAAAGACATTAGATATTTTACTGAAAAAATAACAGGATTTAAAAGATGAATAGAATATCACCACAATATCACCAATATATAGGACTAATTCAAGGTTTCTAGTGTCCTCAGAGACCCCAGGCAGAGTTGAGGAGAGCTCTCCTCACTCCTTTCCCTGTCAGGAGCTCTGATCACACAAGTAGTCATAGCTTGCTATTGCATGCTCTGAATACAAGAGCTTCAGTAGGGCTTGTTCAGTGCCACTTAAATAAAATGCTGCCTTAGTAGGCTCATTCTCTCTTTTCTCTACCTTGACAGTATCCACATGTCCTTTCTTGTCTCCATCCCGAGGTAATAAATGCCTAACCATGTTTGCCAGCAGGCAGATAAAGTCTTACACAAGAATGCCTGTCAAGGCTGTTTGGCAAAGCATTCAGGTTCTTCAGACTGAAATTTTTCTGATCTCAATTTTTTCAGCTTCCTTGGGTTTCAGCCATTAGATCCGAACCTACTATTAAATAGATAATGGATACATTTTCCTCATACTTCAGATATGAGTATTCCTTTAATGGCAATACATAAAATATGGAAGTATTTACATATAGATTTTTCAACAGAAAAAACAATCATATTTTTACTTCAAAGTCAACCAAAAATATAATTCAGATGGCATTCTATTTAAAAAAAGAAACAAAACAAAAACAAAAACCTTTAAAATTTAAGTACTTTAGAAATGTCAAAGCATCCTCTTTTAGCATTTTGTACTTGAACTCCTGAATCATTATTGTTTTAAAAAGCTGTAGTTCACATTTCAACAGCTTTTTCTTTCCTCTTCATTTTGTCACAGGGAACAGAAAAATTCTGGTATTATCAATTCTCAAACAGATGAAAATCCCCTTTCTGCCAGATTCTAAAACCAGTCATGTTATTTTTGCATAGGTGATGGAGTAACAGTGAAGGTGTTCTTCAAGCACGAGTTGCCAAGGCAAGCAGCTCCAAGGCTGGCACTATCAGCAGCAGAGTGCTCTAGCACAGTGCAAAGGGGGGGGTTCCCAAACTGGGGTTGCCTCAGAGAGAGCCAAGAGAGCTTCCAGGAGCCCACAGCTTGCACAACATCGGCTGATAAGACCTGAGCAGGGCCAGGAGCAGCAGCAGTCAAGCACCCCCACATATAAAAGAAGCCCTTAGGGAGCACTGGCAACCAAGATTATCACCAACAGGGCAGGCAAACAGGACATGGCATGGCAGCAAGGGCATGGCATGGCAGTTTGTGTGGCAGTTCATGTAGAAGGGCAGGCTGGAAGGACACTGAAGGTCTGCCAGCTCGATCAGGGAGCAATGGTATCCACATGGCAGAAAGCCATGGCCGCTCTAAGCTCTGCACCCACCACAGCTGGCACAGCTTCCCAGACAGATCCCAGGTGCCAGGCTGCAGGCTGTGCCCTATTCTTATGCCAGTACCAGACAGCATCAGTGAGCATACCTGTGGGAGGTATGCCCAGGTAGAGGAACTCCTCCACCTAAAGACAGACCTCCAGGAAGAGGTGAGTAGGTTGAGGAGTATCAGGGAATCTGAGAGAGAGTGACAGACTACAGGAATAGCACCCTACATTCCCTGGGACAGGCCCAACAGGCAGACAGAATGGACGATATAGGAGATTCCTTATCCACTCTCCGCCTGGCTGAATGTGGTGACTTAATGGATAGGGGGCAATGGCAACAAGTTTCTGCCCGGCACAGCAGGCACCTCTCCTCTGTGAGCGCCTCACCAAACCAGGTGCCTTTGTACAATAGGTATGAGGCTCTGCAAGTGGAACCAAACAATAACAAGGACAATGGTTCATCTAGCTTGGAGGTGTAGCCGCAGTTAAGTCGGCCTGCACCCTGTGCCAAAACTGCTTCCATACAGAAACACGGACAGGTCACTGTTATAGAAGACTCTTCTGAGGGGAACAGAAGGCCCAGTATTCAGGCCAGACCCACTTCTTAGGGATGTCTGCTGCTCCCTGGGGCCTGGGTTAAAGATGTGAAGAGAAAGCTTCCTACCATAGTATGGCCCTCAGATTACTATCTGTTACTGATTTTTATGGTAGGCACTAATAAAGTTGCACCTAGAAGTCTGAGGGCAATCAAGAAAGACTTCAGGGCCTTGGGATGACTGGTTAAGGGATCAGAAGCACAAGTAGTATTTAAAAGACATCTAGGTGTAGTGCTTAGGGACATGGTTTAGTGGTGGACTTGGTAGTGCTAGGTTAACAGTTGGACTTGGTGATCTTAAAGGTCTTTTCCAACCAAAACAATTCTATGATTCTATGGATTCTCTCCTTCCTTCTGCAGATTTTATTCTTATTTGTAAATAAATGTACAAACATGGCTACTTACCAACCAATTATTCCTCCATGTGAGTACTCTGGCCCTATCATCACAACGAACTCTTTGGAGAAGCTGGAAGGAAGCTCACTTGTCCTGCTACTCAGAGGCAATGCAGAAACTTCATAAAGACAAATGTATGGCCATATTGGATGATGTGTTAAAGTTGTCCTTTAAAACAACAGAGGTCCTCAAGTAGATGTAAACAGCAATATCCTCAACAAAGGTCTGGAAAAAGTAGAAACACAAGGTTAAAATTTAAAGAGGGGTGAAAAAGAAGGAATGCCTCAGACTATTTGAAAGTTGATCTGCTAATGTTTATTACTGAAAATAAAATAGAGACCTAGCAGTATTAATAGACCAACCTAGAAGTATTAATAAGAGATTAGTACTATAAATTAACTGTTATAACAAAAAACTGACTGAATCATTCCAACTAGAATATTTATACAGAAACATAGAATTTATTTTGAAATTATGGTGGGATTGTGTAGGAGAAGTTATACTGTAAATAATGCCTCCCCTTGGTCCAACTATCAACATTGTTTCTGGGTCATGACTGAGAAAAAAAAAATGGACCTGTTATTATTGTGGTGATCTGTGATCTACTGTATACCAAGAAGGTTCAGGCAGATACGGCTGTTTGTAAGTATGCGATTCATATAGAGAAAAGCACTTGGTGATAATGGAAGAATTTAACTGGTTTAACATCTATTATGAAAACAGAGCACTGAAAGTATGAGAAATACCAAGAAAAAGATCCACACATCCATCATTGCAATGGAAAATAACAGATAACCCCAAAAACCCAAAATGCTGATGCCTTCTGAATCAGTCTTCACTAAAAAGGTCAGCTACTGACATACAGCTAACAGGGTTACCATCAGCGATACCACTGAGTGAGAAAAGGACAGGCTAGCTAGTATGCAGACAAGTCAGATGCGTCACACATATGGCTGGACCTAGTAGTCACAGAAGTGGCTGATGAAAACTTAGAGCCACTGAGGACAATGCAGAAATTTATGAAAAGATAAGGAACAGGAACACATGATGCTTGCTTTCAATAAGCTTAAAAGAGGGCAGTCATATTTTGGGGAATAATTTAATTTCCCAGAAATATTTTAATAAAAATAATCATATTTCTGTTTGTAAGCATAGGTGAAAATAACACAGATTAGTTAGAAATGTATCTGCTTAGACTACCGTAAGTGAATTACTACCAAGGAGATGCTAAATTACTTGGTAAAATGTATTCAGAGAACAGTCATGGGTTGTTCACTATAAAAATGGAGGATGCTATCAATTAGGCTTCCAAGGTGATTTATTCTAGATGCATGGTCACTTCACTTTTCTCCCCTTAATGATCTGGAAGACGGTATAGCTATTTTTTAATATTTTCAGAAGATTAAAAACTGGGAAATATTTTTTTTTTAATGTTAGAAGACAGGACTGGAGTTCAAAACTACTGTAGTTAAAAAAAATGGTCTGTATATATGAGGAGAACAACTAGTTAAATAGAATTTATATAGAAAAGGCGTGAAAACTCATACTCTTTTAAAAATTGGACAAACACACAGTGTTACATGATTGCAGAACTACATACCTACCCTGATACGTAAACTCATAGTGAATCATAGTCATACCCCTAACTGTTAAGGTCTTGCCTGGACTTTCATATCAATAAAGACCCATTTGCAGAGAAACTATAGAACAATAATCACAGAATCACACAGAATCACAAGGGTTGGAAGGGACCTCGGGAGATCAGCTAGTCCAACCCCCCTGCTAAAGCAGGTTCTCCTAGAGCATGTTACACAGGACTCCATCCAGGCAGGTTTTGAATATCTCCAGAGAAGGAGACTCCACAACCCCCCTGGGCAGCCTGTTCCAGTGCTCCGTCACCCTCAGAGTAAAGAAGTTTTTCCTCATGTTCAACTGAAACCTCTTATGTTTCAGTTTGTACCCATTGCCCCTAGTCCTGTCACTGGACACCACTGCAAAGAGTCTGGCTCCATCCTTAAGATATTTGTATGTATTGATGAGGTCCCCTCTCAGTCTTCTCTTCTTCAGGCTGAACAAGCCCAACTCTCTCAGCCTTTCCTCATAGGGGAGGTGCTCCAGTCCCTTTATCATCCTAGTTGCTCTCCTCTGGACTCTTTCTAGGAATTCCTCATCCTTCTTGAACTGGGGAGCCCAGAACTGGACACAGTACTCCAGGGGGGGTCTCACCAGGGCAGAGTAGAGGGGGAGGATAACCTCCTTCAACCTGCTGGCCACACTCCTCTTAATGCACCCCAGGATACCATTGGCCTTCTTGGCAACAAGGGCACACTGCTGGCTCATGGTCAGCTTGTCGTCTACCAGGACTCCCAGGTCCCTCTCGGCAGAGCTGCTTCCCGGCAGGTCAGCCCCCAGCCTGTACTGGTGCATGGGGTTCGACCTCCCCAGGTGCAGCACTCAGCACTTTCCCTTGTTGAATTTCATCATGTTCCTCTCCGTCCAACTCTCCAGCCTGTCCAGGTCCCGCTGAATGGCAGCGCAGCCTTCTGGCGTATCAGCCACTCCTCCCAGTTTTGTGTCATCAGCGAACTTGCTGATGGTGCACTCTGTCCCCTCGTCCAGGTCATTGATGAACAAGTTGAACAAGACTGGGACGAGAACTGAGACCTGGGGAACTCCACTAGCTACCGGCCTCCAACTGGACTCTGCCCCACCGATCAGAACCCTCTGAGCCCTGCCATTCAGCCAGTTCTCAGTCCACCTCACTGTCCACTCATCCAACCCATACTTCCTGAGCTTCCCTATGAGGATGTTATAGGAGACAGTGTCAAAAGCCTTCCTGAAGTCGAGGTAGACAACATCCACCGCTCTCCCCTCATCTACCCAGCCGGTCATGCCATCATAAAAGGCTATCAGATTGGTCAGGCATGATTTCCCCTTGGTGAATCCATGCTGGGTACTCCTGATGATCTTTTCCATCCACTTGCTTAGAGAAGACACTCAGAATGAGTTGTTCCATCACCTTTCCAGGGACAGAGGTGAGAGTAACCGGCCTGTAGTTACCTGGGTCCTCCTTTTTGACCTTCTTGAAGACTGGAGTGACATTGGCTATCTTGCAGTCCTCAGGCACCTCTCCTGTTCTCCAGGACCTGTTGTAGATGATGGAAAGTGGCTCAGCAATGTTGTCTGCCAGTTCCTTCAGTACTCGTGGGTACATGCCATCGGGGCCCATGGACTTGTGGGTGTCCAGCTTCCTTAAAAGATCCCTAACCTGGTCCACATCGACCGAGGGAAGGTCATTCTTTCTCCAAGCTTGCTCGCTTACCTGCAAGGACTGGGGAGCCTGAGGGCCAGCCTTGACAGTGAAGACTGAAGCAAAGAAGGAATTCAGTAGCTCCACCTTCTCTGTATCTTCTGTCACCAGGGCACCCATTTCATTCAGCAGCAGTCCCACATTACCCCTAGTCTTCTGTTCGCTGCTGATATACTTGAAGAAGCCCTTCTTGTTATCCTTGATGTCCTTTGCCAAACTGAGTTCCAGGTGAACCTTGTCCTTTGTAGTTGCTTCCCTACATGCTCTGGCAGCATTCCTGTATGCCTTCCAAGCGGCCTGACCCTCTTTCCACATTCCATGGAGCTTACTCTTTGAGTTTCACTAGAAGCTCCTTGTTCATCCATGCAGGCCTCTTGCCTCATTTACTTGATTTCCTACTCACAGGGATGCACTATCCTGAGCATGGAGGAAGAGCTGCTTAAATAGCAGCCAGCTCTCTTGGACTCCCCTACCTTCAAGAGCCATAGCCCATGGAATTCTTCCAAGTAGGTCCTTGAAGAGGACAAGGTTAGCTCTCCTGAAGTCCAATGTGGCAGTCCTACTTGTTGTTCTGCTTCCACCTCTCAGAATCCGGAACTCCACCATCTCGTGGTCACTGCAGCCAAGCCTGCCCCTTACCTTCACATCCTCAACCAGTTCTTCTTTATTTGCCAGCACAAGGTCCAGTAGCGCTCCACTTCTTGTTGGCTCCTCCACCACCTGGGTCAAAAAGTTATCGTCGATATTCTGCAGGAACCTCCTGGACTGTGTGCACCTTGCTGTATGGTCCTTCCAGTTGATATCAGGATAGTTGAAGTCTCCCATGAGAACCAGGGCCTGCGATTGCAAGGCTACATTTAGCTGTCTATAGAAGGCCCCGTCTACTTCCTCATCCTGATTGGGTGGTCTATAGTAAACACCCACCACAGTGTCACCCATGTTGGCCTGCCCCTTAATTTTTACCCAGAAGCTTTCAACTTGTTCTTCATCTGCTCCCGGGTAGAGTTCTATACATTCCAGTTGCTCCTCTACATAAAGAGCGACTCTACCGCCTCGCCTCGTTAGGCCTGTCTTTCCTGAAAAGCACATAGCCATTGATGGCAGCATTCCAGTCATGCGTGTTGTCCCACCATGTCTCTGTAATAGCGACGAGATCATGGCCCCACAAACACATACAGAACTCTAGCTCTTCCTGCTTGTTCCCCATGCTGCGTGCATTGGTGTAAAGGCATTTCAGCAAGGCAGTTGAGCACCTAGGTTTCTCTGGAGGGATGAAAGAGGATCTTCCACAGCCAAGCCCACCTTTAGGGCAGTTGGTCTTTTGGTTCTTAAGTTGGGAGGCAGCTACGGCACATTTATTGCTGCTCTGAACAGACACACTTGTTCCCCCATCAGATCGCACACCCCACCCCCCAAGCCCTTTAGTTTAAAGCCCGCCGTACCAAGTTGGCCAACCTACTGCCTAGGATTCCCCTGCCCCGCCTAGAGAGGTGGACCCCATCCCTCCCTAACAGGTTATAGTCATCGAAGAACATCCCATTGTCATAAAAGCCAAAACCTTCACGACGGCAACAGCCATGTAGCCAGGAGTTAATGTACATTATGCGCCTATTTCTGGCCGCCCCCTTCCCTCGAACTGATAAGATGGAAGGAAAGATAACCTGGGCCCCAATGTTTTTCACTTGTACAGGGCTTGAAAGTTGTCTTTGATTTTGCCCAGGTTTCTGCTTTCTGTATCATTTGTTCCTACATGAAATAGTAGTAGAGGATGGTAGTCCGTTCTCCTGATGAGTTGTGGCATCCTCTCAGCCACATGAGGATCTACAAACATCTATAGATATCTACATTAGAGAACACCAGTTTGAATAGCTTCAGGCACAGCATAGCATAGCATAGCATAGCATAGCATAGCACTGTGAAGTATTAATAGCTGTGCCTGGCCAAAATCAGTACCTCGTGTTAAAGAAAAAAATTGAATATACTGTAAGTTTTTCTGAATACGAAATTATGTCAGTAGGAAATAAACTTGCTTAGTAAGATCACCAGTAGCACTTGAATTCTCACAGGTCTAATCAATGTTTATAAAATAATGAGCTGTTTGGGAGCCTATTTTTCTTCTTTTTTAAACTTTGATAGTTAATCTCTGAGTATGCATTAACAAAGAGAGCAATAAAAAGGAAAAAAAAAAGGAAAATAGAAGAAAAAACTCCAACAACGACTATTTCCTCAGAAAGTGTTACGAAAGACTAAAGTCGACATAAAAATAAGATTTTATACACTTAGCCCTGAAAGAGATGGTATGCCTCCAGTTTCTATTTCAATTACTTAGCCTGACAGCCTCTCTCAAATGCAGCTTTGCTAAAACATACTGGAGTTACCTGCTCAATTACTAAACTATCGTGTCACCTTCTTCATCATGTTGCCAATGGAAAAAACAAAAAGGCCCATCAGAGTTAATTCTTCTTACATTTTTATATCTCATGGTTGATTATTTTGATAAATAAGAGGGTCTCAGAGCTTTACAGAGCTTCACTTGTGGCTGAGTATTTTCTTCCATTTGGATCATTTCATGTCTAATATGGTGAAAGCTCGCATGGGGCCCTTGCTGTGTCTTTTCCCCAGGTGCATCTATTTACTTCATCATACTTCCAAGAATGTAGTTATCTTTGAGCCTTCTGTTCTTTTGTTAAATCCAGTTCAGGTTGATTTGATGGAGACAAGCTCTTACACTCACAGAAAGACTATGTGAAGTTTGTTTCCATAGAGAAGTACACTATGACTCTGTATTTATATATATATAGATATATATATATGTATATGTACAAAGAAAAAAATGTATAGAGTTTTACAAAGCTGTTTTATTTCACACTGATAAATTGTGAGGAATTTGGGTAAGATTTCTATTACTAGAATGACACAGGAAAATGAAAATAAGGTTAAATGTATTTAAATTTTTTTTATCATACTTTCAAAGGAGACCAGTCAAGTCCATCTTATGACCTACATAATTTTTTTTGTTTCCATAGCATTTTAAAATAGATTTAATATTGAAACACTAATTCTGTAAGAATGCAATTCTTCTCCTTGTAGAGGTACAGCTCAAGATGTCTGTATCACTCACATACTGCTTAAACTTTATGCTAAGTAGTGCATAAATCTGCTGATGCTCTGCACAGGAATGAATTTCCCTCTAGATGTCCAAAAGAAAATAATTTTACATTTACTTGCATTTTTAATAATAATTCCTTTAAATAAACAAACCAAAATTATCTTCTTGTCTTGGAACATGTTGGACACAGGAGATGAAGGGAGAAGGAAGATGAAAACTATAATCATAGAGGAATTAATACCAATGTGACACAAGTCTTATTTCTATGGAAGTCAATGAATATTTTGACATTGATTTCAGTAACACAGAATGAGACTCCTAAAATCTTGAGAAGACGCTAAAACTATTTTAGATGCCAGCTAAGATAAAAATAATCTTGTTCAAAGAGAAAGACCAAAAAGATTAAAAAATACTTTCACCTCTGAACAAAGCATATCTTTCATTGTCTTTCTTTTTGGGAGGCTGGAAAATGACATTTGAACACTGTGTCTCTAAATTCTCTAGGTCATTCTTGGATTTTACATTAGACTTCAGTGAATAAACGTTTATTATGAAAAATCTCTAGGTTTTTATCTGTTCTTAAAAATTCACATTTTTCATGATGCAAAAACCCCAGAATTTTTCATTCCAAAGCCCAAGTGGAGATCAGCGTAGTTAAAATATGAACTAAAGGATAGTATCTTCTGTCATGAGTAATTTCACTACAAATAAGAGGGATATCAGAAAAAAAGTTTACGAAGCTGTTGTTTATAGAAAGCTTTAAAAATAATTGTTTGGAAGATAATGATTGCATTTGTAAGAAAGGAATAAGCAAAAATCTAATTGTTTTTTCATGGAGTTACACTTTCAACCAAGACTGTTCCAAGTATCGGTGACAAGTTAGATCTCATCCAAGTTGTACAATGCAAAATGTAAAAGAGAAGAACTTGATTTGCCAGTTTGCTAGTGGCTCCTAATATACATAAGAACTACTATTCAAAGAAGAGCAATATGTAAATGTGATACTGCTTCTGAAACCTGAGTGAACTCTGTCAGAAATAGCTTATCTGTCTCCGTGCAACATTGCATTGTACTTCAGAGATATTTGCAGAGAACATTGTATCAAAAGTTCATTTTAAGAAACTGCTAAATGCTAAGCGTGTGCAGAGGTCCCTCTACTCTCTACTAAAATATCCTTGTGGAATCAAGATACTTTTTTTTTTAATATTAGAGTACAGTTAAACCAGGTTTTGTTCATTTTCAGAGTGCTGCATCATGACCCAGTGGGATAAGGACATGCATGTGCCCTGCAATGTAGGCAGGTACCCCTACATCATACATTACCTTCTTTGTTCAAGTGCTCTCTGTGAGTCTGAGGTCAAAGATGTGGAAAATATGGATAGGATGAATCCTTTGGGGGAAGCCTGATAAGATGTTCACAAATCCTTCTGCTTGTTATGTTGAGGCTTGTGTGTCACATGAGGGTTTACATGGTTTACAAAGCTGTAGTGAAGGCACCAGAAAGGAATAGGGTACCCATTAGCCACCCCTGCCTAGTTCAGGGGTCCAGAGTCTGGATATTTTTAATATATGTCTCCCACTTGCTCTCCACAAAGGAAGAGAATGTCAAGAATAGCCTTGGTAACCTTAATTGCAGCTTTGCCCTTGGTGGACCTACCCTCACCATACCAGTAAGCCATTCCTGGTGAGAATCAGGAGATATGAGGTTACATTATGCAATGGTCACTCTCTTGAACACAGATTTATGTTCCCAAAGTTTGACATAAACATGACAACATTAAGGCATCAGCCAACAACACATGATTTTATCCTTTCACATACAAAAATTTTGGAGCTGGTGTTGGTTGTGCAGCATCACAAAGGAAGTGCTGGGCCATCAGTCCACATTTGTTTATCAGGCCTAGACCTTCCAGCTGAGCTGGAGCTAAGCAGTTGCAGTGACAAAGACTACAAAAAAGGTGTGAAAATAAAAACAATCTGAGAGGGCCAGAGCAGCCTCTGGGATGTCCTCACATAGTGGCCACTGCAGCTGCAAGATTAAGCCCGCCATTTTCCCTTGCACTGTCTTTCTTTACACCAATGACAAATTCAGAGGCAGTTTAGGCAGCAGGTATCATGGCATCACTTGGAAATTAACAGGGACAGAATAAGGAGGAAGAGAAATGAGGGAGAAACATGAGCAGGAACTGAAACCAGGCTTGTGAGTCCTTGTTGCAGTGCTAACATCATTGGCATTAGATAGGTGGTAAAAGGTCAGTCTGGAATTTCTATAGGTGGCCTTCACAGGACCCACAGTCATGAAAACAAAGGTCTGTGGGAAAATTTTCCTTCAGGCACTTTCAACCTCAAGTTTCAAAGAATATTCCATACTTGGGAGCAGACTAAATCTAGTCAGACATAAATCCCTGATAATGCTCACAGGTTACATTTAGGCAATGCAGCACCAGCTGCCACTAGCAGATGTTTAGGAATGAGCTCAATTATAGAGTAGCCCTTTAGAATACCCTTACAGCTTCTGCCAATCACTTATTAAGTAGCATTTAGATGATTGCGTTTAACAGCTAGCCTTGTGTCTTCCATCAATTTTCCTTTTTGAATCCAGTTATACTTTTGCCCTGCACAATGGCCAGTGGCAATATCTTACTTTATGAAATGGCCTCTTTTGATAATTTTTAATAAAATATTCATAATTTCCAATAATAATTCAACAGTTCAGTACAAAAAATAGAACCTAAATTTAAATTTGAATTATTGATATTACTAATTATTTATATATTATATTTACATTTAAATTTTCATGTGTTCTATAGCATGCATAAAATATCTGTTTTTTAATGAGGGAATTTATTTGGATATTAAAACTGTTATGTACCAGAAACTTGTAACAAATTTTGCAGTTACTTTTCATTTAGATTACTTTACATTTAGATTGTAGAGGGTTTTTGTAGGCTCAAAACTGCTGACTTATTAAAAAGCTTTGTGCTACCTCAGTGGAACAGTCTTAACTTTCATTGATGTATAGCCAGCAAATGAAACAGCAATTACCATCTGCGTATGTTGGTACAGTGACAATCATGGCTCTGTAGAGTAGCAAGTGGAGATTTTAACTGACCATTTGCCAAAAAAATAAAATAATAATGACAAAAAAAGACGGAAAATAGATCCTTATTTGCAGCAAGCTGTGAAGATTAATTACATCATTTCCATTCTTCTCTTTTGTGATTGGTACTAGAAAAATATTAGAACTATTAATAAAATGAAGGCGTATTATATTTTTACATATTGATATAGACAACATAAGTTCCAAAAGATGTTTACCTTAGTTTTCTGTGAAGTTTCTCATTTAAGCTTTAGTAATTATCCCTGCTGTCACAAGAACAGAAAAAAAAAAAGTGCAATTTGACTTCAGGTGAAAGGATTAACAAATATTAAACAAAAATGTCTGATCAACTCATTTGAAACTATCAACATGAAATATTAATTTTTAGTAAATAAATCATGTCCCATCCTGAGAAAAGTGCATGCTCTAACTAGCCTTATCTCTTTGTTGAAAAAGGATGATCTCCTGATGAGAGACCTCTGAAGGTTTTACTTTTAATGGATTCTAATTGATTCAAGCTTCTTCATAAGTGAAATTTCACAGGCTTGGCTTATTCAAAATTAATTGGAGGGAAGAAGGGGTTAGAATATATAGGGAGGAAGAAGTAGTTGGGAGGTGTTGAAATAAAAAGATTCTTCTTCTGATAACAGAAGGAAAAGAAAATGAAGTTACTGGAGCCCTCGAAGCTAACAAAGTACTCACCTTATTCCTTATGATCATTCTAACTGAGGAAGCCGGGAGGGGAATTAGCAAAATAAATACCTCAAAACACACACCTGAAGTAATTCTTTCTCCTGGTTATTAATTTTTCAGAGAGAAAATAAATACCCTATACCTCACAGCAGAAGACAATTATTCTCTTTCCCTTCTGTTTCTGATGAAACCTAGCAGTTGCACAAGTGGCTTAACCAGATATTAAAGTTACCTAGTCTGCCTTTTCATGGATTCATTGCATCCTCCTCCCTCCTTTACACTGGTACAAGTAATGACACAAGTTTTAAACGATTGTGTTAGCTGAGACTGCTAGATAAAAATGGGTAATCAGTAAAGATTGATGAAATATAAAAGTTGCAGGGCTTGGATATTATCAAGGGCATCTCAGGGCAAATCTTATCTACCAGTTTGCTCCCCCTAGGAACAGGGTTCCTTTCTCTAAAATATGGGCCATAATAACATACTAGTAGATGTTCCTAAATAGGCAATGGTTTAAATAAATCACATGAAATGTCCTTTGTTATGAGCTGTATTAGGGCACACACAGATTGAGTGGTTGTCAGGGTCAGATAAAACTCCATTAACGCCTCACTGTACGTGCACAGGAAACCTCATAGTTCTATATCTAACTGGTAGTGCCCACTCCATTTTGATTAATGCCATGCCCAAATGATCTCTGATATAGTGTTAAAACATCAGAAAGTTCTTCCCGAAATGGATTGACTGCAGTTTTCATCCAAAGCAAGTGCTTCAGGTAGTTCTATGTTAGCTATTGTCCAAACACTATATGAGCTTTTCTGCCTTTTTCTTACTTTATCAAAATAATATTGAGGGTGGATATTTCAGTACTTCTTGCCTGCACAGTTCTGGCAATCAGTTGCATGCAGTAAAACACTTTCCCCAACCCCCAAATCCCGTTCACAGTTATTTAGCTGGTTTTTGACCTAGAATTATCTTCCAGTACGATCACAGAGACTCATTCCCCTTTTCTCTCCTCTTTTATTATTTTCTCAGTTGTGCTGCAAGAACAAAAGAGGATATAGAATGTGACATACTTCTGATGTGATTAAAGTTTATTCCAGCAAAAACTGTCTTCTAAAATACCAGTTTTCACTTAGTGCTCTTTTCTCAGAACACTTTGCAAAGAACTTGGAAGAGTTATCTAAAAATTGAAAAGACTTCATTGCTCATTTGAGCCACCAGTTTAACAAGCTCTAGAAATAAAGCCAGTTCCTGCGACAGGGCTTTTTATCTTAGTGTAGGTACCTAGTGCAGTATCTAATGTGCTCGTGCTTTTAGTTTGAGCATAACAGACTCATTCATTGCCCAGGTTACCACTGGCTATCATACACTACAGCATGTGTTTATTTTTTATTTATTTATATGCTTTAAATTCAGAGCTACAGAGCTTAATAGCACAGTGGCATGCTGCAGAAACACCAGTGCTTCAGTGTTTTAAAGGCTTTCAATATGATTATACAAAGACCTATTGGCAAGGGTTCTTATGAACAGTATTCCATGGGAAATACCCATAGAATTGGACCTTAAAATTTGTTTCAATTCACATTGATTAATTGTCACAAGAATAGGAGGCATGGATGTTTCCTAATGCTTTCAGAGTGACTTAGTGTTGCTGTTATTTGCCATAACTGTCCAGCTGTGAATTAGGATTATTTAACAGCAGACTTTTTTATGTGACATCCTCCATATTTCATATTAGTCTGTGCACATTTTAATGTGAGTGTTTCTTCTGATTTTTCAGGACTTAACCTAATGGCTGCACGCGTATTATTAACCTAGCTGCTCCAAGTGCTATTTCCTGCTAGTGGCGAAGCAGAAAATAGGTGTGAAAGCAAGTAGGGCAGTCAGTGAAAAACTCTTGGCACATAATCCATTTAAAAGTACAAACCAGACACAATGCTGAGGCCAAAGACTGAATTAACTTTGCACTTCATAAGGAAAATTCTTCTCTTGTTAAGTTAAAAAATCAGTGACATAACATTTTGAAGATGCCAAATTGCATCTTTTCTATGTTTATTTAGCTGTCAAACTAGTAAATCACAAAGGACTAAACTGTTGTGTGACTACTACACTAGAGAATAAGAGGAAAAAAGAGAACCTCATTCATGTTATCATTCAGTTATGAACCCACATCTGGGGATAAAGATGCTGGCAAGTACTATGATGTTATCTGCTCTCTATAGCAGTGAGATAAGGAAGAGCCAAAAAATGAATTAAGGAGGCTCCTCCAAGCTAGTGACTGAGAATCTTGAGGCCTGCAAGTCAGAGATCAGTTTGTAAAATCAGGCTTAAAATACTGGAGACTTTCCAGTTAGATCTTCTGTTCTTTTTTTATTTCCTTAGGGAAAACCCCTTTCTAATGAAAAGTATCATACCCCACCTTCCAACACCAGCACATTCATCCAATATTCTTGAAATAAATTTCACCGTGGACAGAATTTTTTGACTATGACAACCTGATGAAAGCAAGTGTATCAGAACTTCACAGTGCAAACATAATACTTCATGTAGTATGACTGGAAGTTTGAAAAAGAAATCTTGTGTTACAAAACACCATTCTGAAATTGAGCATAACAAATCAAATGTGCATTTAAGTGGAATGTATAGAGAAATAATAAGCAGGTCTCAGTCTGAAAGTAAGTTTTAGATATGGTAAAATAACAGGTTTTGTATGCAAATCAGGAAGAAGGTAGAGATGGAAAAAAATCTGTAGGAAGTTTCATTTCTTTTATATGGCTGACAATAGAAACAAAACAAAACAAAAAAACACCCCTTAAAAAAAACCCAAACAAATGTCCAAACCTGAAAAAACAGCAAACACACAGAGACCATGCAGTGTCATTGTGACCTCTTTATCACTTTTATTTTGTTATAGCATTACTGATTTTAACAGAGTTGCTTCTGATTTACATTACACTGAGAACATCAGGTCAAGCTAATTGCTAGATCTTATTTTCTTTTCCTGGTACACAAATGTTTAACCTACACTGTTCTTCACATGAGTCTGCAGCTTGTAGAAAATACAAATACAACATTTTTAAGGTGATTGCTTTACCCAGAACAGTCATATAATTTTTTTTTTAATAGTTTGGGTATATTACATACAAATGTATTATCTTTGAGAGAATTTGGAAGTTACTAACACAAATAAAAGACTAATCTATGCTTTAGCATATTTCTGATTTTATAATAATAAAAAAGAAAATTAAATAAGAAAAGTGTGTGCCCACTACTAATTAATATTAATGGCCTAATAAAATTTAGTTAATATAACAATTCCACAAAAAAATTAATTTGTATAGGTAATTGGCTATGTGAAGCTAGGTAATAATGAGAAAAGTGTAGAAAGTGTCACAGACAATTTTTGGGAACTTGTATTCAGCTTTAATATTTTTCTGTTTGTGTTTTTCTCATGTGACACTCCTTGTATTGAATGACTAAAATGTGTAATACGAAACATGCAATGTATTATAGCTCAGAAATTGAATATTAGGGAAAATAAAATAGAGAAATGAAAAGTACATTTTGAGTTAATAGCCTGTCAAAGTTTTATTTTAACTTTTAGGTGCAGTTAGTACCTAATATTTTAGGTAGATCATATATCTTATGGAGAGTACATATTACCTGTGTCCGAACATGTACAAACAGTAGCTATCCTAGAGTACGCACATTGTAACACACATACAGTAAACAGCAAGACCGCATCAATGGTTTCAAGGTATAAACATGTTTATAACAAACCAAGCCAAAGGTCAAGGCAACCCAATATCCTGTCTTGACAGTAGCCAGTAAGAGATGAGTTACAGGGATAACTCCTTGAACTGGAGCTCGGTTCAAGTGAAACTGGAGTTTCAGATGGGCCTGAGAATCTCTGGAAATTGCTGAGAGGCTCCAAACTGTAAAAATGATCTTATATTCTATATTCTTCCTCAGAATTCAAAAGAGGCATCTCTGAATATGCTTACAGAGGAAGCATATTCATGTTCCAGTTGCATGAAGTGCAGCCAATAAATGACCAATGAAGATGACATTCAGCCCCCTCCAGCAAAATTAGTCCATACATATTTGACTGCTTTCTTATCCCTAATCTCAACAGTCCTCTCTCATGGAAATCAAAGAGAAAATCCATCCATTTCTTCCCACAAAGCATTATGCATAGACTGAAAAAAAGGGGGAAAAATAATCAAGAATACGCAATGTCTGGAGGACACCTTTATATTGTTTTACACCAACAGCCTAACTGCATACATGCAACAAGGGAAAGGCATGCCATCAAAGAAAGTGGGATTAAGGGGGAGAGAAAAGCACGTATACTTTTAAACTCCACCAAGCTTCACTAGTCTTGACTGACATCTGCAAGCCATCATAGATTCATGACAATATACTCATTCAGTGATACCTGATGGAGTCGCCTACCCTTTAAAGAAGATCTCTGAGACTGGAGGGAACTGAAAACAAGCAGATGAGTGCAATAGAGATCACGTGCTCTATAGAGGATTTCTGTGCACAATCTAGCCTGGTTTTCCTACCCTACACTTGCATTACTTCTAGGAAATATTGGGGAACACTGACCTCCATGATGCCATGAAAATCTTACTCAATCATCTGTCCTATATACATGTACATCTCAGCTGCACAACCCCCTTTCTTTTTGTGCAATGCTATCTAATAGATATTTCCACACCCACACCTAGCTTCCTGCACCTAGCATAAAATTCACACATTGCTCCAACTTGTTCTATAAAACTTTAATAACTTTCTCTCACTAAAATTTTGGGAGTTAATCTGCTGGAGCTGCCTGGTCTGCTGGAGACAGGTTGTTGTTCTCTCCCTATGCCAGACTATGACAAAGGAGTTTGACATCTCAGCAAGGAGTTCATCATTGTCTCAAAGTGAAAGCCTGATATGAAAGATGCACTCTCACCAGCAGTGATGGTCTCCTTTTCCATTTTATGAGGTCTCACCTTTCATGGACATATTCTGTCAGTTTAACAGTAGTGAAAGATTTATCTAAATTTGTTAGCTAGTGATTGAATTGTGCATTAATTGTGTTAGGATTGTCATGTACATGAAACATGAGTTTCTTCATTCCTCCCCCTCCTTCTCTTGCTCTCTCTCACATATACATTAATCCATCAAATAGATAATAATAGTCTGCTATACAGATAATAACAATATACATACTTAGGAACTCTTGCTTATTGATCTGCTAATATAAACTAATATACCTATAGTTTTATCAATTCAGATCTTAAAAATATATAAGGGAATGCTGTGGAAAAATGCATGAAAGGCACACCAAAATCTGTGATGAAATTAAAATATAACAACTGCAAATTAAATTGTTGTCTTCCTATGAAGACCTTTATCCAGTGCACACTATCACAGGAGAATGCATCAGTGTTTGTGAATGTACAGGTTTAAAAACTTTTCAGTGTACTTAAAAACTTGTATTCTGCTTATTATTGCAGAAGATAATTTGAAGGCAATGGAGTACAGTGGTGACAGTGCTGGGCAGTGTTTTTAGGGTACTGCGAAAAGAAATAGTCCAAGAAAAGTTTTGCTGGATTCTCTTGTTCTAAGCTGTCTTTTGTGTTTGTCAAGAGTAGCACTGCTTTAGAAAATTAACATGTCTGTGTATTTCCTGGGCCATGAAGAAATACAAAATGTGAATTGCTAGATTACAAAACCCCTTACTATTTCTCCCAGTATTTAGGGTTTTTTTATGGATTATCTGTTCAGAGCTACACTAGTGACAAAAATGACTGTAAAAAATCTTTCTTTTACATGACTTTGATGAAGTTTCAATGCTTGGCTTTAATGGAATGAATGCAAACTGATATTTCATGAGATCATCAATAAAATGTTTCTCTGACTGTCAAATAAAAATATAGCAAGCCTTATGACATGAAAGTGGAATGCTTTGTCATTTTACAACAATATTATATGTGATAGCAGAAATAAAAGACAGAACTTCCTTTGTTTCCAAAGTATGCCTAAAAAAAAATACAGTACAAGAAAATATTATTATCTAGAAGTGGTTCCAAAGAAGAGCTGCACCTTTTTTGGTGATTTCTGAAGGATGAATGGTTTCACAGTACTCTAGCATTGTAAATAACCCCAGCATGGGTTGAGTTTGTATATGCAGACTTAAATGTTACACAGTATGATCGCTCCTCTCTATCATGTTTTGAATTTGTTAGTGTGTAACATTTTTAATATTGTTAAGTAATTGCAAGATGAGCCTTTAGTATTTCACAGTGTTGTATTTTATCACAGGAATTTAATACAAACTTTACGCTAAAAGATATGGACGATTAAAATTCTTGAACACTACCATATCAGTAGAATGATTCTGCTTTATTTTCCCTCATTTACATGTTTAAAGTGAAGGATTTTAGATGCTCAGTGTATAAAAATTTTTTTATACAGTATTTTAAAATGCTTCTAATTTTAAATAAATGTGTGTATTTTCACCTATAAGGATAATCATTCCTACAAGCTAATCACCAGCAAGGCTCATCACAAACTTGCAATTAAGCTAGGCAATCACATTCATAATTTTTAAAAAAATTAGTATGAAGAAATTGCTCTTGGAAGTTAATAAATAGTATTTTTCTGTGAAAAACACTTTTTTGGTTTGTGGTGCATTCATTATGCTCATGTTTTGCACAGCATAGCAACACACTTTATGAAGGGATATATTTGCTGATGTGAGATACAGACAAACTACAAATGATCTCTGAAAAGCAATTCTGGTTCTGATAACAGTCTGATCATGGCAACAGGAAACTTAGGACAAGATGACTATCTGCATCTTTTATAGTCCATACTTAACTCCTAAGCAGCTTACCACTTGTGCATACAAGCAAAACATCAATAAATAAACTATATGGTTGTTATGGGCAGACCACTTTTCAAAAAGTTCTAAGTCTCTCTTGTTGCTCAGATCTTCTCAGCATCAGAATTGAAGTTGTTAGCTTATCCTAGAAAATAACATCAAATTACATTTACATGCTAAAACCGTTTATCGAGTATTCTGCCTTAGCCCTTAGCAACCATGAGCGTTATCACCTTCTGTAATGAGGGGAACATAGGAAAAATGTCTATACATGCATTCTCAGTGCCTGGAAAAAGAACAAAGCAAATCTGATGACAAACCTTTGAAATGAGGAATATTGATAGACTGTCTAACGACCAATACAACATCAAGCACAAGCAGCAGTCAGTTCTGACTGTGTACAGCTTAGGACAATTTATTAAAACAAATAGAAAGGCTAATCTAGAAAGTAATGTCATCTCTTGATTTTCAGTCTTGACAAATGGCTACCATAAATTTAAAAAATTAAGATTGCTAATCACTGTTTGCCTCTTCTTGATCTACATATTACCATAGCAAATATAATCTTCTCACTTTGTTTTAGCATAAAACTTCATACTTCCAAAAGTATTTGTCTTAAACTAAAATTTATTAAACCAACCTACCTCTTTTGTTCAGATAATCCAAATTTTAAGAATAGTATCCCAGCACATTTAAACTTCATAAAAATTGAAATGGATATCAGAATATCTTTTTCACCCCGCTTCTTCAATTAAAAGTGTTTCAAGGATACTATATTGGATACTTCAGCTTTGATTTATTCTCCCATGCATATTTCTTGTTTTCTTCTGTTGTTGATGCCAGCCTGCTAGAGTGATGCAGCAGAATGAAGATAGTGCCAAAACACCTTGGTAACAATGAAAAGGTCTTTAAAAAAAATCCTGAACTTCATGTCTTTCATTTATCACTTACTTCAAGGTTTGTCTGAATGCATGTACTTACATTTTGTTTCCTCTTGCAGAAGTAAATCTTTAAAATGAAATAAAAGAAATGTTGTTATTATTGTGTGTATTCAAAATAATGAATTATAAATACCAAGAGCAAAACATTTTTAAATGTTGAGATATTTCTGGCAATATGAACTGCACAGAGAAGTGATCGTGCCCCTGTACTTGGCACTGGTGAGGCTGCACCTCGAATACTGTGTTCGGTTTTGGGCCCCTCACTACAAGAAAGATGTTGCATTGCTGGAACATGTCCAGAGGAGAGCCACAAAGCTGGTGAGGGATCTGGAGCACAAGTCTTAAAAGGAGTGGCTGAGGGAACTGGGGTTGTTTGGTCTGGAGAAGAGAAGGCTGAGGGGAGACCTATCGCCCTCTACAACTGCCTGAAAGGAGGCTGTAGTGAGGTGGGGGTTGGCCTCTTCTCCCTGGTAACGGGTGATAGGGTGAGGGCAAATGGTCTGAAGTTGCACCAGGGCAGGTTTAGGTTGGGTATTAGGAAAAATTTTTTCAATGAAAGGTTTGTCAGGCACTGGAATGGGCTTCCCAAGGAAGTGGTCAAGTCCCCATCCCTGGAAGTATTTAAAAGACAGGTAGACAAAGTGCTTAGGGACAGGGTTTAGTGTTGGAATGGCAGGGTTAGGTTAATGGTTGGACTTGATGATCTTAAAGGTCTTTTCCAACCTAAACAATTCTATGATTCTATGATTCTATTTAATATCACTATATATTTCGAAACAGAACTGATTTGTCACTTGTTTTCTTCAAAGCAATACACAGGTAGATATCATAAAGTCTTACCTCACAAAGGGTGTTAACTGAGCACATATGTATAGTCTACTTATATAAAGGTATCTTTATATTTCTGTGTCAGTATCAAGAGGCACTTAAAGTATAATTTTATATGCCAAATTCTACAAAGAGCCTAATGAAAGTCCACTAAGCCAAGGAAAAGTCTCCTATGGTCTTTTCTGTGTTTGATGTCCCTACATGATAAATTTCACTTTCCAATTATAATTGCAGAATTAAATAATGTATCCCTGTTTCTTCTTTTTAATATATGCTTATAAAGATAACAAGAGAAAAATAAATAACAGTTCCAAAAATTAAGGTAAAAAAAATCTTATACAGGTGTAATTGCTATACATGGGGAAAGCACTACTTAGAGGTGCATTAAAATGAGAAGACAATTATGGATAAGAAACAGAGGCAAGAAAAAAAATGGAGAAAAAAACACAGCAAAAATAAAAAATCTTTCATTATAATGTCATCAATATGTCTGCCTTTTAATATCAATCCCAAGCTCAAATTCATTGATCACAACATAACCAATACATAGGTGTGGTCTGTAGTTTGTTTGCCTCTGATCTTTCCATCAGTGAGCAGCAAGATCAAGTGCAGAGAGCAGTCTGGGGTCAAGGCTACTGCACAGGGGACAGGACCAAAGAGACATTTGGAGACTAAGCCACCACAGTATAGGTCCAAGACTGGTGATAGGAATGAGGATAGATATACTCACAAGAAAACTCTTGAAAGGGCCAGGTGCTCAAACCTGAGCTGAACTGGAGCCTGGATGAAGGCACCAGGTGAGGATTGTCAGGACAGTTAAGGTCTGCTTGTGCCCACAAGGCCCTGATGGCTGAAGACAGCCATATGTAAAAAAGACAGTATTTGGAGTAGATACACCTCATGAATTCACTTCAAATCTCTAATAAAGGTGGTTTAGATATGTCTGTGCACTCAAAAAAAGTTAATAATCACTGGCCAAAGGGAGTTTATACAGTCATGGTTGTGTGGAGCTAAACTGAACAATTTTTCATTTCCATTAATACTTCATACCATGTTTTGCCAAGGACTTTATCAAAAAAAAATTTTTTTAACCTTTACATTATCAATTGTACACTACAAGAGCAGAAGTGCTAAGTCAGTGATCTAGAGAACAAAATCTGGATGCAATCCAGCTGTAAAAAAGAATCAAATGGTCTGGATGGGTTGATATCTTTATTCTAGAAAAGGACTAATTTGTAGACAAAGGCATGACAGTCAATACTTTTTTCTTTTATAAACTTCAACTGGCATATTTTAAACTACTGTACTACCTAGACCCCAGTGCAGCTGTGTCAGCACGGACCATCTGAATACCTGATCCAATATATTAACCATATTTCATAAACACTATGATTCATTTTAGAATATCGAATTTCTTAAAATAATGTTTAAAAAGAGAAAATGTGAAGCATCTGAGCTGTGCAATAATTAGTCTTAGCACAAAGAAAGTCTTAAAAGATTAACTATCCTGCTCTACATACTACATTTATTAAACATTCACCTTTTCCTGCTGAACTCACTGCATGAAAATGCTTTAGAAGGTAGTCAAGAAAAGAAACTGTAGAAATGCAACCTGTACATGAAGAGTATTACTCTTTCAACAATACAAGCTAGTAGAAGTATTTGAACTGTTAGACAGATTTTTCCCAGCATTAGCATTCATCCATTTTCTGAGAGCAGGTTATTCTCCAGCGGGAGATAATAGAGCTTTTTACTTTCATATACCATTAAATATTAGAATGCAGTGGAATAATTTTAGCTATTCAGAATACAGTAATGCTGTGGAATTGTTGACCTATAACTACGAACTGATTTCCTAGGAATAAGGTTCGCTTTGCATTGTTTGAATAAAGGAATCTGACTTGGAAAACAGCAGCCTGTTCATGTAAAGGAAACATTTAGATTCAATGGCTAGGGGCAAAGAGAGGATTCAGAAGACACAAATTACATGTTTGACACTAGCTACTTAGCTTTGGAAGACAAGCTTGTTACCATGTAAATAAGCAGCCACTGTGGCTCAGTGATATTGCTGGCCTTTAAGAGAGTGACTGATATACAGCAGTTCTCAATACATCTTTACTCTATTGAAAAACTGGTCACATTGTGATCTCATGCAAGCAAAGGTGGCAGGACTGAACCTGCAAGCTGCACCACATCTTTAGTAGGATATTTACTGTTGTCTGTGTAGTAACACAGGGTCCACTTCTGTAGTAGCTGGCAGTATGCCATCAGCAGGAAACATGATAAACACATACTGTTTATAAAGTAAAAATTGCCCAACACTCCTGCCTGCTAAAACTGCAATCCACTAACTTAAAAATCAAAACTAATTAATACTGAAGTTGTCTCATATAAAATGTGTTTTAATTAGTTTCCATTTCACTTTGTTCAAAACAAATCTTCCTTAGTGATAAGATTTACTTTAAAATTAACATTGAATTCTTTTCAAATTCACAGGCACATTAGAAAATTCATCCACACATCCATCAGTGTTGGCTTATTTGATTATAAAATTTATCCAAAGACAAATTTGCCCAGACAAGTACTAATCATATTAATTTTGACAGAATTTAGATCTATTTCTCTCTCCAATTTACATCCCACGCTTCCTTTCTCAGCAAAACTTCTACATTGTTCAAATCAAACTGTGATATTTTCTGAACATCAGTAGTGGGGTCATATGTAACAGACACCTTCATCCTGGCTTCAAGCGTAGCAGTTACCCTGCAGACGTACTTTATCTATACTATGATATGAATACATCAGTAAGAAACACATCTTATGTTTTAAGAATAAATGTACAAGATTATTTAGGAAAAAAAAGAGATATACTTAGGTTTTGGGTGTAGGTTTCAAAGAGCTGTCAGCAGAGGGTGGAAGAGCTGGCTTCTGTGAGATGAGGCCAAGGGCCGCCCCATGCCAGCCAGCTACAACATACCCACTGCAGGATGCAGCTGAGCCTGTCAGCCAAGATGTTGGCATGTCTGGGAAAACATTTAAGAAAGGGCAAAACACTGCACAGCAGTGAGGTGTGAGGAAAAAACAGTGTGAGGAACAACCCTGTGGACACCAAGGAGATAGAAGAAGAAGGGGGAGGAGGCGCTCCAGGCACAGGAGCAGAGAATCCTCTGCAGCCCATAGAGAGGACCAGGGTGGAGCACGTATGCACGCTGCAGCCCGTGAATGACCCCTTGCTGGAGCAGGTGGATATTTCTTGAAGGAAGCTGAGGCATGCAAGAACTCTCACTGAAGCAGGTTCCTGACATTAGCTGCAGCCCATGGAGAGTATCCCATACAAGAGCAGCTTTTCGGGCAGGAACTGTGGCCCATGAAGGACCTATGCTGGAGCAGTCTTCCTGAAGGACTGTAGCTTGTGAAGAATTTTTCTTTTATTCTCCTCTATGACCTTCTGGTTTGGTTAAATCTACAGAAACATACTGCTTTGCTTTCTACAGTTTTCCTTCTAATGTCCAAACAGAATTCTATCCACCTCTTTTTGTGCCAACATAACTTTGGTCTTCTTCCTCCCTGGGGTTTGCATCCCATTCTTACTATGCCCCACTGTACCTATACATGATAATCAAGTTACTCTGCAACATACTGGACTAATTAAAGCATGCCTGCCTAACTCTGCTTTTATTATATACGCTCTTTCTCTTGGTGTCCTTGAAGCAATTTATTGTTTCAGTAAGAGTTAATCATTCTTGAAAACAGCCAATCAAAACTCTGCAGTGTTCAAAATGCGGTCAATCAGTTCTTAATACAACAGACTTAACAATTCCTTATCTCTGCTGAATACGCCTCAAATCATACGACTAGTGATCACATTTGCTTTTATCATGGATGCAAATTATTATTTTTCTTCAAGAAAAGGACTTTAGCTTTCATTTCTGTTATTTATAAAGAAGCTACATTTGTAAAATGTCCAGTGCTATATAGTTCATGAAGAGAAGAAAGCCCGTTCCTCAGGAGTGAATCTTTTATCTAAACTTCAAAGCTCTAGCATTAAAAAAAAAAGACTCATCATGTAAAATACTGAGCATCTGAAGACACTCTATTGTAAACTATAGGATCTGAACAAGTTTAAACTACATTTCAAATTCCTTTTTTATTCCCAATTTTACTTTCAGTTTATGTGTCACTGGGATAGATCTGAACTTTTGATTAGCGCTGAGTGAGTATAGATTAAAAACCAAAAAGATTTGGGACTAAACTCTGTCATTTGATTCCACCAGTATTTTCCACCTTTCTCATAAGCAAGATCGTAACAGTGCTTATGGCTTTCCTGGAAAGCAAACTATCTGTCCTGGTTTTGGCTGGGATAGAGTTAATTTTCTTTCTAGTAGCTGGCATAGTGCTGTGTTTTGGTTTCAGGATGAGAATAATGTCAATAACACACTGAGATTTTAGTTACTGCTGAGCAGTGGTTCCACAGAGTCAAGGTCTTTTTCCTGCTTCTCACACTGCCCCACCAGTGAGGAGGCTGGGGGTGCACAAGAAGTTGGGAGGGGACATGTCTGGGACGGCTGACCCCAACTGACCAAAGGGATATTCCAGACCATATGACATCATGGTCAGTATATAAACGATGGGAAAAACTGGCCAGGGGTCTGCTGCTTGGGAACTGGCTGGGCATCAGTCAGCAGATAGTGAGCAATTGCATTATGCATCACTTGTTCTGTATATGTTTTTATCATTAACATTATTTTCACTTTCTTTTCTGTCCTATCAAATTGTCTTTAGCTCAACCCACAAGATTTACTTTTTTTTTTTTGATTCTCTCCCCCATCCCACTGCAGGAGAGTGAGTGAATGTCTGTGTGGTTGTTAGCTGCCTGCTGGGTTAAACCACAATACTATCACAATCCTGTGTGAATCTTATAAGCCATGTAGTGGATGACAAATAAAATGTGTCTTTAAAAAATATCAGAGCCTGTTTTCTCACTATTTCAGCAGGATAGCTGCTGCCAAAACACTATAAATCCATTGCTTGCTGAGTTTTGTACATCCTATAGGCACACTGTGATGTCAAAGAAGTAGTAAAAATTTGTATCTCTGTTCCTTGCTTTCTTCCAAACAGATTGTTGTTGTTTAACCTCAGCAGAAAGCTCAGCCCCACACAGTCATTTGTTCATTCCCCCCACGGGGGATGAGGGAGAGAATTGGAAAGGCAAGAATGCGAAAACTCATGGGTTGAGGTAAAGACAGTTTAATAGGTAAAGCAAAAGCTGTGTGCGCAAGCAAAGCAAAGCAAGGGATTCATTCACTGCTTCCCACGGGCAGGCAGGTGTTCAGCCATCTCCAGGAAAGCAGGGCTCCATCACGTTAAACAATGACTTGGGAAGACAAACACCATCACTCCGAATGTATGTATCACTACAAACAGTAACTCCCAATGTCCATCCATCCCCCTTCCTTCTTCTTATTTCCCCATCTTTTATTCCTGAGCATGACATCATATGATATGAGATATCCCTTTGGTCAGCTGGGGTCAGTTTTCCCAACTGTGTCCCCTCCCAAACTCTTGTGCACCCCTCAGCCTAATGACTGGTGGGGTGATATGAAAAACAAAAAAGCTTTGTAAACACTGTTCAGCCATAGCTGAAACATCGGTGTGTTATCAACACTGTTTTGGTCACAAAACCAAAACATAACACCATATGAGCTACTCTGAAGAAAATTAACTCTATCACAGCCAAAACCAGTACAGAGATTTTAGACAATCAGCGTACTGGACATATTTGCATCCAGAAATGTCTTCCAATCTCTCAATCTGACTGTATATTTTATGATTCTTTCCCTTAATGAAGTAAAAAATTATAAGTAAGAGATTGGCACTTTTTGCCACATGATGGCATCAAGGAAGATTTATTGTAAGAACTTCCTAAGGGAAGTATAATTTTAATTAATTAGCAAATTATATTTTCCAAGTCATGTTATTTTCAGCAAGAAGGTGAGAGGATTTTACTAGAGCATCCGAGTGCATTAAACATTCATTCATTCACTGTGACATAAAAGCCTTGTGAGATTGGAAATACTATTACTCTCATTTTAAAGTAGGGAACAAGTCACAACTGTTCTCGACTAAGCAAATACATAAGACGCTTCAAAAAGACATCTAAGCCCACTTGGCATTACTCAGGTATTAAAAGTTATATACATTAAAGAATTTTGCTTGACCAAAGTCTACATTGAAAGGGTTTGGTCACATAGACAAAGTTCAGGCTGAAACACATTCCACCTTCCTGGGTCAGACGAGCATTTCTTCAGTTCAAGAGGAGAAGGTATGGCAAGACTTGCTTAAAAACAGGGTTCTAGCTGAATTCTTCTACACAAAAACGAGAAGTCAAAAATTAAGTGGGAGGAACAATCGCCCATCAAGATTTTGCAGTGAGTGTGAAACAGAAATAACAGGGTACAAACTTACCATGAACATTAGAATAGATCATGGTATTAGGAGAGATGAAACATATTAAAACAGTCTTACAGTTATGTATTGTATATACTCTGTATACTTTAGATTGTAATTTTTTTAATAATATAACCATTATATGCAGTAATAACATAGTAATCATGTCAGCAAGTAACTTAGATGCCCTGAAATAGCAGGCCTAATGAGGAAAAATGTCGGTATGATTTCCCTATAATGACATCATTATTTAAAACAGATTTGAGGAAACATCTAGAGAATTATGAACAACTCAGATGTCAGTGTTGGTAAACTAGGGGCAGATGTTATAAAGAAGAGAAGTAACAATCAGTGGGATAAATATGACTTGGGAAAGGAAAAAACAAGCTTAGAAAAAGGTAGGAATGCCACACTACCCATGGAGAGGCGTGCTCTCTGGAGGCGTCCACCAGCAAAGGTGCAAGTTGGGGTGAGGGGGGCAGGGTCTGGGTGGTTGCTTCTGTGGCGAGTTCCTGCAAACACTCAGCAGCATCCCTCACCAATGGACCTACCAAAAGGAAGTTGCCAGAGGAAAAGAAGGAAAGACCTAATGTGGAATAATCGTAGGTAAAAAGTAACAAACAGGATTGTAATGAATTTTTCTCGGAGGAGAGTATACACTGGCAGAGCGCAGTTTTGCTCCGCTCAGAGAGGTGCACTAAATCTTGGATGGCATGAAGAATGATTTTCTTCTTATGCAGAATCTCAAATGACACAAATGAAACTAACAGGCAGGAAATTCAAAGCAAAAATAACAGTATTTCTACAGTTTTGGAACTCCTATCCTCAAAGAGCTATAGAAATTAGAAGCTTTTATATGGCTCAGAAATTAGAAGTTTTTATTTGGCTGGACAAATTTGTACAGAATAATCCATTTGGGATTAAAGACAAAGACATTTCTGGGGAATTATTGATATACACTATATTCTATTCCTATTTTTTTTCATTGCTGTCTTAGAGATACTGGGTTAGACTACTGTTTTCATGTTAAAATTTTCACCATAAGGGAAATGTGTGCAGATTTAGAAACGTGAGAATACTCAATTTAATTGGGCACACCTTTTACTTTTTATGTGGTATTTTTCCCTATTTTTCAGTCTCTAACAATATGCAGTAACATTACAAACAAGCTCACTGATATTTTATGAGTAAAAACAGTGATGCACATTTTCATTTTCCATAAACAGCATTTGCACAATGTATATTGTATTAAAATTATGTGCTCTGTTATGGATTTATCAGTAGAGAGGGAGATGCAGTTTAGCAAGGTAATTCAATCTTTCGGTTTGACTTTGGTGTGTTTGTTTCTTCCTATTTATAAGATTTAAATCTAGACCAACATCAATAAGCTATTTTCTGAATTTAAACAAGTAAACAAAACCGCTACATTTTACACAAATTCAGATGTTATGACAGAATTGTTTTCCTTTTTAATTGAACCATTGTATAGACAGATGATAAGTATAGTAATTCATCATATTGAGGCAAAACCAAATGATACAGCTGCATAGACCATCAGCCTATTTACACAGCTGGATATTTTTGTGGGCTAGAAGAATTTTTCTACAGAAAGAAATTTCCTGGATTGGATGAATGTGTTTGACATACATAATGCTTTCACATAATCTATATTTCTTCTAACAAAGACTTTTTTTTCCATATCAGTTTAAAGAATACATCAATTAAAAAATTACTTCAGAAATGGAAATGTAATACTTTTAGGCCTCTCACAGTTATTTCAGGATCACTCAAGAGTATCAAATTTCCACTTCCATATTATGTTCAATATACAGTGATGCCCCATAGCAACTAGTAGAATGGTAAAACCTGCAGCAGGTAAATGCACACTGTATGAATAGTAACCACAGAGGTCTGGCATTAATATCTTGTATTAACATCACATTTTTTTGTTTTATTTTTCTCTATAAAGCCCACTATATCTCCACCTGCTTTCTTCCATTTTCTTTTATTCCTTTAATAATGCATATTGTTATTGTTTGTCTTGTCTGATAATTTTAAGGTCAAAACACTCTTTCAGAAATAGTGTCAATATTGACATATGATACTTGACTTCATTTAAGCTGGAGCTTGTTTATTCCTGCAGCAGCATGTTTTCTGTGTCAGCATTAAAATTCGGCTGCTTCTTTGTACAGTGTATATAAAAAGCGATAATTTAATATACTTTCTATCATAACCCTAGGTCACCTTTAAAGGGATTGGAAAATTACTCTTAGCATCAGTTTAACAACTGCAGTAAGTGAGGAAACAATAATGCTAATTAAAACAATAAGTTGAATGGCACGAAGAACATTTTCTTTCCGTAACAGGTAGCACATCTGGAAGAGAAACATACAATGCCTCTCCCTCTCAAGCCCACCCAACAATACTGCAGATTTCCTGGAAATAAATACTACACCAAAGTATTAAAGCTTCTGGGTTTATGGAAGATTTATGAAAACAATTCTCCACACTTCAAAATTGAGTTAACAATGTATGCACAGTGATACAGTGTGTCAACCCTGGCTAGCAGCTAAGCTACACCCAGTCGCCTGCTCACACCCTCCTCTCCTCCCTCATCAGGATAAGGGAGAGAATCAGAAGGGCAAAAGGAAGAAAATCTTGTGTGTCAAGATAAAGACAGTTTAATACATGACAAAAAGTCCCACAGCATGTGCAACCAAAGCAAAATAAGGCATTCATTTGCTACTTCCCATCAGAAGACAGATGTTTACTGCTACCCAGAAAACAAGGCCTCAGCAAGCACGATGGTTATTGGGAAGACAAATGCCATAACCCCAAACATCCCCCCTTCCTCCTCATTTCCCTGAGCTTTTAATTCTGATCACAAGGTCATATGTCATAGAACATCCCTGTGGTCAGCTTGGGTCAGCTGTCCTGCCTGTGTCCCCTTCCAACATCTTTCACACCGCCACCCTACCTGTTGTGGGGGCAGTGTAAGAAATGGAAAATGCCTTGATGCTGTGCAAACGCTATTCAACAATAGCTAAAACATCAGTGTGTTGTCAACCATTGGTGTGTTTTAGTCACAAATCCAAAACACAGCCCCATATGGGTTGCTATGAAGAAAATTAATTCCAACACAGACAAACCTGGTACAAACTCCACCCCTTATTCCATACCATTTACACGGTGCTCACTAGTGGGTCTTACACTATCCAGTATATCCTCTTTAACCACCTTCTCCCTCCCCATTTTTTGATACATACATAGTTATTGTTCCCTCAGTCTGTGGGCCACCTCTGTAAAATGACCGTAAAATGTCCATAAAATGTCTGGAGTCCATTCAGTCCATGACTTTGGTTCCATCTCTTCTGGTGGGTGCTCAGGAGAGGGGAGGTGGTGTTTTATGTTGAGTTATTAGACACCAAAGTCAGCTCAGGTTGGATCACTGCTGCATTTTTCTGTGCTCTTGCAAGGCTCTTCCTACTGCTACAGCATTTCCTTTAAGATGCAGTTCAGGTCATGGCTTACAGAAGCTTAAAGGTATATCCATTGCAAGTGAATACGTAACTTATTTTTAAATGGCTTCTTTTCTTATCATTGTTTTTGCCAATGCTCATAAGTACTTTATCCCCTCGCCCTCTCTTACTCTAAATGACAATGATTTCCCTCTCAAATGTACCTATTTTTTGTTTGTTTCGGCAAGATAAACTTATTAGTATGTTCTAATACAACTTTAGCACAATTTTGCTGCCAAGTTTATTTCTGAGAGAGCTTGAGCTTACTAAACCAATTGCACATTGTAAAAATAAGCAAATATATTCCTTTCTGCAGGAAAAGCCCTCTAGCATGCTTTGAAATCATATGCAAACAATTGGTATAAGCTATTTACATTTCTGCTGGCCTATTATGATGTCCATGTTCTTTGTGTTCGCTTCCAGCTCTGTTGCTGGTGTTGTCATCTAATACTTGACACCAAAACTCCTCAGGTGTTCTTCCTTCAACATGTTTCTCCTTCTTACCTTGTGATAGCAAAGGGTATTCTTTTACATGATTCCCCTTCCAGTAAACTTGAGTTAGTAGGTGTCAGACACTGGAATAAATTTACATTACATTTATATAGTCTATCATTTTATTCAAGGTCACTGAGGTATGAAACGAATTATATTATACTGTGTTTCCTTACTTGAGGCACTTATCAGTGAGGCCAAGAGTATCTTTCTGTCTGCTTCCAGAGAGCAAGATAAACATAAATGTGGTTCAGAAAAATATCATTTAGAGTTTAGAGTTAAGTCTTGAGTTCTTATTTGCTCCTCTAGTTTCCTCCAGGGGAAAAAAAAATATGGGTTGCCTTTTATTCAGGTTTCCAGCTCTCATTTTCTTTTCAGAAGTAACAAATTTCTTTTTGAAATTTCTCCTTGTCACATTGCTGCTGGTTGCAATAACCCTTTCTGAAGAGAAAAGCAGATATCATTAAAATGTCCCTTAGTGGGCTTGATGAAGACATGGTAATGGCAGCAATTTCCATGCAATTTTTGTAAAATACCTCAATACTTACTGAACATCTAAGTAGCTCTTAACTACTATAACTTTTAATCCACCTTGCCTAATTGTACACATTGCTATTAAGAAATGTACTTAACAGTTCTTACAAAAAGTAGAAAGTTGTAGAAATAAATGCTGGAGGTTATGCAATATCCTTATGAAAATTTAGCACGTTCTGCTAAACCATGTGTGAGTGTGTGCACCTGTAGAGACTGTGGCTTGCAAAAAGAAACTTTTAAGCTTTCATAGAAAACTAAGTAAAAAATTAATTCAGAGTTTGTGCTAAAATAAATGTAGGGGTTTTTTTTGACATGGACAGACACCCCTATAGCTGCTTTAAGTTGCTCAAAGTAATTTAATATAGACATTTTCTATCAGTTATTAGTGTATAACTCTGAAGCATACTGAAGAAGTAAAATCTTACTATTTATGTTTTTTAAAAAAGAATTCTTCATTAGGTATCACTTCTGGATTACAAATTATATTATTCCTGTTAGTTTTACTAAGCACCTTGCAACAAGAATTCATCTGTCACGATATCGAAACAAAAGACAGTGAAGTGTAGGAAGAGCAATAGTTCAGCAGTTTAACTCTTTTATGCTGAATGTGCTCATTCATACATTGGCTCAAGCTTCAAGCTTCAAGCATTCAACTGCAGGTTTTCTATTGACTTTTGTAGGAGCCAGATAAGAATTTCCAAGGGCAAAAGCTATTAAATGTAACGTGTATTATTAATGTGTTTATGTCTCCCTTACTATATTTATTATAAGCACATTAATGAAAATGCCATGGATATTAGGGCTGATTTATAAGAATAGGGTACTGTTTACAGCCAGATTACTGCACACTGGAAATATTTTATTTAACTTAACTGTATGCATTTGCAATTTATTAAGACATTTCTATCACTCCAAAGAACAGTCTCTATTAAGAAGATCGATGACCTGCAGGTTTACAATGTTTTCTTCTGAACCTCAATGTTCAGAGGAAAACATTGTTCAAATTTTTATTGAGAATCAATTTTTATTCAAGGAATTTACAAAATAATACAAATACACTCATAAGGTATGCCATAATCCATTTAGAGATAATGAAATATAATTTAATAATATTAGCATATATGCAGATAAAACATGTAGGGCCCTTAAATCAGTCTTCTTGTAGGTACCACTTGTTCTCCACAATCTGTATAGGAAGCCACAACTTTGCATGAATATGGGGGATGTCTCAGGGCTTCATGCATTTCTGAAAGAGTCTTGACATGAGTTTACTCATGAAAATTATGAGCACTGCTGTCTGTTTGTTCATATCCACTTCTCCTCCATCCAGAGCTATTGCAGCTTTAATGATCATATACAGTTCATTCATCCATGCATGAAAAATAAGCATTTGAGGTCCTTTTTACATTTTTATCCCATATTTTTAATGCTAAGTCAACAGAATTTGAGTACGAACCTATATGCTTAAATGAACCAGGACATCATTCCATGATGTATACATATACCATTTCACATAATTAGATACATATATATACGTGTATAAAAAACAAACTTGCTATTAAATAGAGAGCACTATAAGATGAAATGGAAACTAAATTGGCAGTTGGACTAGATGATCATTGTAGGTCCCTTCCAACCAAAAAAAATCTATTCTATTCTATTCTATTCTGTTCTGTTCTATTCTATTCTATTCCATTCTGTTCTGTTCTCTTCTATTCTATTCCATTCCAAAAGATACAGGAAAGTACTACCATTAGACACCGAGCTTTCAGGAAACTTTGGTTCAAGTCTAGCAGCTGCCTCATAGAAGATATAGCTTAAACAGGTGTGGCCTCACAGAGGTAGATACATATAAAAGAGAATGAAATTACATTTCCTGGGAGCCATGACAATTGAAAATCCATATCCGTACTCTTCAGCTTTTAGCAGAACATTGTATTTAAGTGTCTTGTAGTACTAAGTGGGAAATTAAGTTGGGGAAAAAGGTCATCTTCTGTGAAAGTTTCCTGAAAGTTGTTACAACATAACAGAAACTGCAAATTTCCTCCTGAAATATCTATCCAGATGAGTTGGTAGGGAGGAATCAGTGAATAATGTACCTTGTGAACAAAAATGTATTGTTTTTATTCAACTTATTTTAATGATAACACAAACTAGATTGAAGCAGTTCTGAAGGTTACCTTAAGACTTATGAAGTGAGGGTCAAAAGTCTGTGATGAATGTTATGAAGCCCTGAATGGATAGAAGAAATTAGTTTTGTATATTACTTAGGAGCTGATGACACAAAACTGGGAGGAGTGGCTGATACGCCGGAAGGCTGCGCTGCCATTCAGCGGGACCTGGACAGGCTGGAGAGTTGGGCGGAGAGGAACCTGATGAAGTTCAACAAGGGCAAGTGCCGAGTGCTGCACCTGGGGAGGTCAAACCCCATGCACCAGTACAGGCTGGGGGCTGACCTGCCGGGAAGCAGCTCTGCCGAGAGGGACCTGGGAGTCCTGGTGGACGACAAGCTGACCATGAGCCAGCAGTGTGCCCTTGTTGCCAACAAGGCCAATGGTATCCTGGGGTGCATTAAGAGGAGTGTGGCCAGCAGGTCGAGGGAGGTTATCCTCCCCCTCTACTCCCCCACCTGGAGTACTGTGTCCAGTTCTGGGCTTCCCAGTTTAAGAAAGATGAGGAACTCCTAGAGAGAGTCCAGAGGAGAGCAACTAGGATGATAAAGGGACTGGAGCACCTCCCCTACGAGGAAAGGCTGCGAGAGTTGGGCTTGTTCAGCCTGAAGAAGAGAAGACTGAGAGGGGATCTAATCAACACATACAAGTATCTTAAGGGCGGAAGTCACGAGGATGGAAGCAGTCTGTTTGCAGTGGTGTCCAGTGACAGGACTAGGGGCAACGGATGCAAACTGAAACATAAGAGGTTTCAGTTGAATAGGAGGAAAAACTTCTTTACTGTAAGGGTGACAGAGCACTGGAACAGGCTGCCCAGGGAGGTTGTGGAGTCTCCTTCTCTGGAGATATTCAAAGCCTGCCTGGACGAAGTCCTGTTTAGCATGCTCTAGGAGAACCTGCTTTAGCAGGGGGGTTGGACTAGATGATCTCCCGAGGTCCCTTCCAACCCTTGCAATTCTGTGATTCTGTGAAAATGTGACTGGTGGTATAAGAAAGCTGAGAGATGAAAACAACAAAAATGAAGGTCCTGACCTAACATTATGAAGGACTAGCACCAGCACACCAGAAGCAGTAGCAGCACCTGAACTCTCTGTCTGTCATGCATGAAATCTGATGAAATCTCATTTAGCAGTACCTTTATTAGTAGTAGCAGACATACAGTTAATTTGATGTAGGCTGTAGCTGTTGATGAAGAAGCCACACCATAGGTGACAGCATGTCAGTCTGGATTTCAATGTAAAATGGTGTGCTGGATTAACTGCCTGCACCCTATGGAGATCTCCTTTCCCAACTCCTTAGAGAACCATCTGGAGAATGGTCCTAAACTATCCTTCAGTCAACAGGCAGGCGGCAAATGGAGCCATACATACCTCAGGAGTGTTTCTCTGAAATTGAGGCTCATTCTTTTGGAAAACAGACCAGGAAATATTCTACAAGACACGCATATCCCAGGAAAGTTACAATTCTCAGTGGAGGGGTTTGTAGCTAAAATATTTGAGTTTTCAATCTGTGTCAGAAGTACAACTTTTTTTCAGAGAATTTAAACAAAAATAACTATTCTTGTTGAAATTTGTTAAATTCAAAATAGTATTAAAAATGCAGGTATTACTTAACAAGAAAACAAAAACTTTTCTGAGCAAAGTTGCAATAATATCTACATATATATAAACTGTTTTCAGAGCATTTCCAACTGGTACTGCACAGCTGCCCAATCTTTTTTATTGTAAGTCTTATAACTTTATAATATTAAACAAAATAGGCAAGCTTCAATTATCAATACTTAAACTAATTTAACCTGGTAATTTGTCGTGGTCTGGTCAGAGGTCCAATGTAATGTATTCATCATGTCTGGTGGTTTCCATGTCATGGCTGTCAAAAATGAGCTACTAAATATTGGACTTCTTAATCTGTGTATTAAAGAAGCAACTTAATATTCAAAATCTTTAGTATTTTTTAAATGACACTAAAAAAAATCACTGGTATGCAGAATTTTTGGATAATGTTAAATAAGAAAAACTTATTTAATTTTTAAAATCAGAAGACTGGTTTTAGATTCCTTTTTTAACAAGGAAGTGGATAGTTATCTGTGAAATTTCTACATATAAGCAAAATGCCTACTGACTTTATCAACAATGACATCTACTTTAAGAGGCAGAAATACTCTGAAGGAATTTGGCTCTTTTTCAGTCTTTCTCTGAAACAAAATAAAAAATCCCCAAACATAATATTTCCTTTCTTCAGTGAAAATTACTATATTTTCTAGTTTATGTGATATTAATGGAGAATGGCAAGAAACACAAATAAGTGGGCAAAACTGCTATACTTTTTGCTATGTTCAAATAATGAAATGGCACAACACCTAGAAATATGGCATTCTGGCTGCAGAATATGTTTCATAAAATTTCAGGGATATCATCAACATTATATTTTCTAAGCTGTAGAATTCTATCAAATATCCCTATATTCTAGCCTCATTAAATTGCAGCTTAATGAAGAATATATTCTCTTTTCCATAGATGTAACTAAAAGATCTTCAAATTTTTTAAAGTCTTCACCCTGCTGCAAAGTGCCTGTAAGTTCTTTGCACTTTCAGTGATAATACTACTATTCTCAAGAAAACAGTCGCCTTTTACATAAGTAAATATTTATTTTAAAAATAGTTTAATCTGTTAGACCAGTGGCTCCTAGACCATGGTCTGCAATCTAGTCAATATCCAGAAGTCATAGTGATCCTCAGATAATTCTGAAATTATATAATCTTTTACTGATATAAAAACAATTTGAAGCTTTTCTACATTAGAACTGTTCTCATCATTACTTTCCAAATTTACATAATTTTCTTTTTACATTCAAGAGCTTATTTTGCTATCAAATAGTGCATGTGATTTATTTGTGATCAGTGATTATATTTTAAATAGACTTTTCAATCATCTTTGACCGCTAGGGTCTGGTTTGGGAAACCAGGGGATTCTAGCAGCCAAATGATCTAATTGCTAAATCAGATCACTGCTTTTAGAGGGGAGAACACATTTCTTCAAAAGCATGAACGTGACTGTCATGCAGTGTTTTAATAATAACAAGCTGCAGTTAAAATCAATATAATTAGCTTTTTTTTTTTTTTTTTTTTTCACCACAGGCATAACTCTAAAGAGTTTTTACAGAAATAATCCATGTCATGGGTAAAACTCTTAACCCACGTTTTATAAGAAATATGTTTTATCCTGCTATTCTGTAGCCTCAATTTCTCCATAAAGCGTATTATTATTAAGTGTATTAGTTTATTTAATTAAGTGGACACAGCTCTGTTAAAGCACCTATCCTCAAAGAACAAATCCTGGTGGGTCATAAATAATTAAAGCTATGTATAATATGACTGAATGATGAACAGCTACTGTGGGAGAGAGAATTTGCTTTACAAATTCCACTAAACTGTGCATAAAGTCTATATTACTGAAAACGGAGGAGCTTTGTATGCCTGATGGAACATGGCCATTGCATGAGTGTACAGAATAAAGGAGGAGGTAATGAGTCCATTCCAGATTGCTTAGTTGTTAAAGAAATGCTCAGATAACATTCCTTGCAGATGAAGGATTTACAGAGATGTCATTTCTTTGCTAAAGGGGAGTCAAGGAGGATCTGGAAGAGTTTGAAAGGAAGCTAATGCTAAATTTCCTTTTCAATAAAGTTTTGTGAGAAAATTATCAGACCTACTCCAGATAACTGGACAATCCAGAGCTTAAAGTGGCATCAAGACCAAGCCCACAGAGACACCATCTCTTTGGTGGTATTCTTGGGTCAGTTTGATTCCTTGGTACCTTTCAAGGAAGCTAGAGACAGAGACATCTTTGCCATCTTTGGCAAACTCTCTCCTCACCCCTCCCGAGATGATGGATGGCATGAGGAGGCCTGGGAGGGCAAAACCCCTCCTGCTGTAGGAGAAGACCAGGTTCGTGACCACCTGAGGAACCTGAATGCACATAAGTCCATGGGACCTGACGAGATGCATCCCAGAGTCCTGAGGGAATTGGCCGATTTAGTCGCCAAGCCACTCTCCATGATATTTGAAAAGTCATGGCAGTCAGGTGGAGTCCCTGGTGACTGGAAGAAGGGCAACGTTGTGCCCATTTTCAAAAAGGGTAGAAAGGAAGACCCTGGGAACTACCGAACTGTCAGCCTCACCTCTGTGCCTGGGAAGATCATGGAGCAGATCCTCCTAGAAGCTATGCTAAAGCACATGGAGGCCAGGGAGATAATTCGAGATAGCCAGCATGGCTTCACCAAGGGCAAGTCTGCCTGACGAACCTGGTGACTTTCTATGATGGTGTGACGACAACAGTGGACAAAGGAAAACCAATGGATGTCATCTATCTGGACTTCTGCAAAGCCTTTGACACGGTCCCCCACAACATCCTTCTCTCTAAATTGGAGAGCTATGGATTTGATGGCTGGACTGTTCGTTGGATAAGGAACTGGCTGGATGGTCACATCCAGAGGGTAGTGGTCAATGGCACAATGTCCGGATGGAGACCGGTGACGAGTGGTGTCCCTCAGGGGTCCGTACAGGGACCGGTACTGTTCAACATCTTCATCAATGACTTGGACAGTGAGATCGAGTGCACCCTCAGCAAGTTTGCAGATGACACCAAGCTGAGTGGTGCAGTTGACACACCAGAAGGAAGGGATGTCATCCAGAGGGACCTGGACAGGCTGGAGAGACGGGCCTGTGTGAACCTCATGAGGTTCAACAAGGCCAAGTGCAAGGTCCTGCACCTGGGACGGGGTAACCCCCAGTATCAATACACGCTGGGGGAAGAAAAGATTGAGAGCAGCCTTGCCGAGAAGGACTTGGGGGTGCTGGTGGATACAAAGCTGGACATGAGCCGGCAATGTGCCCTGGCAGCCCAGAAGGCCAACCGTACTCTGGGCTGCATCAGGAGGAGCGTGGCCAGCAGGTCGAGGGAGGTGATTCTGCCCCTCTACTCAGCTCTGGTGAGACCTCACCTGGAGTACTGCGTCCAGCTCTGGAGCCCTCAGCACAAGAAGGACATGGAACTGTTGGAGCGGGTCCAGAAGAGGGCTACAAAAATGATCCGAGGGCTGGAGCACCTCTCCTGTGAGGACAGGCTGAGAGAGTTGGGCTTGTTCAGTCTAGAGAAAAGAAGGGTGCGGGGAGACCTGATTGCGGCCTTTCAATACCTAAAGGGGGCCTATAGGAAAGAGGGGGGAAATCTTTTTAGTAGGGCCAGATGCGTTAGGACAAGGGGTAATGGTTTTAAACTAAATCAGGGTAGGTTTAGGCTAGATATAAGGAAGAAATTCTTTACAATGAGGGTGGTAAACCACTGGAACAGGTTGCCCAGAGAGGTAGTGGAGGCCCCATCCCTGGAAACATTCAAGGCCAGGTTGGATGGGGCTCTGAGCAGCCTGATCTAGTTAGCAGTGTCCCTGCTGACTGCAGGGGGGTTGGACTCGATGACCTCTAGTGGTCCCTTCCAACCCAAAACATTCTATGATTCTATGATTCTATATGCCCACCTTCTGTAGTGTGAACATTATGCAGTGGTAATGTAGGCACTACCCTAAAGTAGCTGTCATGAATACAAAAATTTCAGGGTAAGACTTAAACTTTGCTTTGAAATGACTCAAATAAAACAAATCTCTTTGACTCAGAATGAACACACACTTACAAAACACTGTAAATCTGATTATGCAAATTACTGCTTCATGTCACTGTACAGCAAAAGTAAAAAAGCTAGTTTGCACTTCCTCAACTCAGTTGAGTACAGCAACCCCTGTAAGAGCACAGTTCCCATGCCCATGTCTTACATGTAAAAGGTAGCTCACAAATCCTGTTATAACCCATATTAAACAAACCCAATGAAAAAAATCTCTTCGTAAAACATCTGTTCAAAGGATGACACATTCCTTGAGTTAGGTAACCATTCTCTGGAAGGCTTACTTCCCTTTGTTCTCGACAGCATAATTTCAGAGTAGGTTGAGGCAGAGGGTCTGGAAGACTTCCACATCCACATGTGCCTCATCCGTGTCATGACTCCTTCCAATTTCCCTATGCATCCTGCTTGCATGGAAAGGAAACCTGGAGACATGAACAGTTGAAGCCCAGAGAAGATGCACAGTTTTCTAATTTAGACTCTGGAAGAAGTGGACTAGCACAATGTTCATCTACAGGTCAGTTTGATGCAATCACTAAGAGCAGCAGGGGAGAGCAGCCACACAAAAATTAAGCTGTATCATCCTCCAGCAATAGATGATTATGAAAATTAGAGGAAGGAAAAAAACTACTAGGATACCAAATACTGATTTTTGAAAATAATCTGTTGTACCAATTTACTCAATCTCAGTGTCATGAATTCAAGTTATCAGGGATTCAAATTTTTAAACATTTTGTATTGTTCTGTAAGTACATGTTTTATTGAAATAACAGGTTGTTCCTGTAGCTGCTTTGAGTTTCTCAAGAGTAACATAACATGAGCATACCAATGAAGATGACAAAGTTTTAGATTTCAAATACTAATTTAACATTATTTTTGTATTTCAAGGATAACAATGTGTTCTCTTAACATCCACTTTGAGTGAGTCTTTTTAGAACCTGCATTATGTCTTTAAAAAAGAAAAAAATGCAAGCCAAAAGAAGTATTTCCCTAACAGAATCTAACATGATCTGGAAATAGTGGAAAGAGCACAGCAAGAATTCAAGGAAATATTCACTATGTCAAAGCCAATTGTTATGTACCCTGTATGCCACTTCAATTTTACCTTCAGAGAAACACGTGTGGATACAACCTTTCAAACAAGCATACCTTGTTTAATTTAAGAGTAATGTTTGGGGAGCAGAGAGAATTTGTCTATGAAGAAGCATTTGCCAAAGACTTCTAGACTACTTGGTACTCATGAGCTGTTACACCCAACAAAGCAGGTTGAGTCCAAAAGAAATCTTCACCCATGAAGAGCTCTTAAAGAAATCAACCTATACTAAATTGTACTCCTGGGTCACAAGTCTTTGACTGATTAAAGTTTTATTTTAGAAACCTTGTAGTCTAGTATCAATGCTCCTGATTTAGAGGGTTTTTTTTCTGAAATTCATTTGTTTTGATTCCTCTGCAGGAGTACAACTGTGCAAGCCATAAAAGAGAAGAGACCAGAAAGTTGACTGTCAAGATCAAAAGCTGTCTATCCTCCCTATACAGCAGGGTCTCCTTTCTATGGCTAATTTAAAGAGATGATCAAACACATGCAAGGGGCCAAAAGACAAACAAGTCTGCACAAACATTTCCTACAGCAGCTACAGAACAAATCTAATACTTCAATGGAGTATGAAAAAAGGTTCATAATTATTCATTCAAGTGACAAAGCCTGAGTGGTAAAAAGACAGAAGCTAGTAAGTCTGGAGAGAGACACAAATGGGAAAACTTAGGATTGGAAAGTTTTGCTAGCTTTTGTTTGAGCAGGTTGTGCTACAGCTATAAAACCTAATTGATCAATTTAGAAAATGAAAATAGAATCACTGCATCATACTGGACATTTATTGAAAGTAACAAAAGAGCACAGACGTAAAGCCCTCTAAGCCTGCTGCTTTACCATTAGATTAACAGAGCAGAATTGAGCTTCCAAGTGAAAGGATATATTCAGGTTTGGTATTCTGGAACATTGGTTTAAAAGGAATAAAAATGTTTTCTGGAATGCTAAAAAAAAAAAAAAATGATCCACACTTGAAATTTCAATTCAAATCCCAAAGTTCTATGGCGCAATAGCACATTGCCACAAAGCAGTGAAAATACACTGTTCTGGGATACTATGCATCCCAATCTCATTCAGTGGAAAAAAAACCCCTATATATTTTGATGTGTAAAACTAATCTTACTCAAAATTTTGCCTGAACATAAGAATGTGATCAAATTATAATAGGCTGAGTCAGTTCAAATCCATTTAAAAGGGTTCATGGTGGCTCATACACAGAGTGAAAATATTATATATACATAAAGAATATCTGTTATAAAATATACATAAATAGTATCTGCAGGATTAGAAGAGAACCCCATCAGAAACTAAAATCTTTGTTCTTAGTGATTCTAATGAAGATCATTGCCATCAGTTTTGAAAGGAGGAAAATAGTATGAATTACCAAAAAAAAAAATTAATTACCAACTCATATAGAATAAAACAGTAATAGCTGAAGTGGCCTATTTCACAAAGACTACACATTCATATGATTCCTCTACATGCTCCTCAAATTATGTGAAATAGAAAGGATGGATAAAAGGGATGAAAACCACTACTAAATCTTCACTTAAATTATTTTAAAAAAATTAGCTGGAGATGTGACCGCTGTTGTAAGAATAATAGTGGAGCTTCCAGAAAAAAAAAATAAAAATATGGAAGGTGCAAGCTCACATGTACTCAGATAGAAAAGAAGGCACATCCAAACTAACATAAGATCTTACCTGGCTATGCTCAAATAGGTAAAAGCACATACTTGTCTAATGAAAGATACTGTAAGTCTGAATCTTGGCAACCACAAATTGACTATTGCCCATGAAGATCACCAGTTTCTTTCATAAAGTGGACTTCGATATTTTGAGGGTCAATACTATCTATAGGACCCAAATTGTACTGCCAGAGCAATGGAAGAAATTCATGCATGCAGGATGTATATCTACATCCCTCCCACATGCACAGTCACAGACTTGTTGATTTGATACATATACACCTCATCCCTAGTTTGAAGTCAGAAACCACTAGGAAAAATCTCAGGATACAGACGTGTAAGGACCTCATGCGGAGCTTGAAGATCACATCCCATGAGCTCTATCAGATGAGGCAACTTTTGGAATTTTATTTAATTTGTTTAAAGCTTTGGCTAAAATAGTTTTGACTGACAGAGAGGAGTTTGGAGTGTGCCTCCCTTTATTTTAAACAAGTGGAATCTTTTTCTAGAACAGCCCAACTGCTAAAAGGAACTGAATTGAAAACTGTCCTGGAAATAGATTTTGCAGAACAATCAAATGAAAATAATAGAAGGTGACATGTAATAGCATATAAATGGCAGGAATAAAGTTAGCTGGACTTGAGTTTTTTAATAAAGAAGAAATAGATGATATCCAGTAAAAATAATGGAGAGCAGATTAAATGTGATTAAAATTAAACATTTTTACACAACAGATAATTAATTTGCCTCATCAAGATAATGACATACAAAAGAAGCACTTAAAAGTTACAAAATTATTTACATTTTTATACACGGTATAGCATGTAATAAAACTAGTTGCCTAATGATAATACAGTATATGAACGTATATTTGTCCTTCAGTTTCCTGACTCTTACTTGACATCACTGACATTGTAGTTTCCTTGTAGCAGGGACAATTATACTGCAGCTTCAGCATTGTATGTCTCAATCTCAAGCTGACTGATTTTAAAATTTTAAAATTTGTAGTGAAAATTTAAAATAAAGTATTTATTTTTCATTCCCAAATCTAGATTTTTACAGAGATACAAATAAATAAAAAAATTAAGTTCTAATACTAAGACATTGCTGATAAGTGTGTTTTGTTTGTGCTCCGGATTATAGGAAAATAAAAAGAGGGATGAAAGAGTGCCTCTTAGGTACTCATGGCAGTAAATATCTGCTGGTATGCATATTATTGACCGTAAATCGTCACTCTAAAACAATTTCTGCAGTCTTGGCTTACTCACTTACCCTAGTAGCCTGAATATATAAAATGCTTCTTCAACAATGAAAGTTCTAGTTACAAAGCTTCCTGCTGAGAACACTTAGTTGAAACCATTAACATCTTGTCTTTTAATTTAAAGAAAATTATCTTTTTAGCATCTTTATTTCTTTCCTTTTTTTTTTTTTTTCCTGGTTAATGAGTCAAAAAGAAAACAAGCAAACTTAAATCAAAGAGGCAATGTGTAAAACTGGCCCTGAAAATTAATATTAAATTATATACAGTATGCTCATTTTTATCCCTTTAATGAGGGGAAAAGGATTATTATTAATAATACAGTACATCTCAGATCAAAGGTATCTGCAAGTTCCATTGCAACTAGCTTGTCTCTGTGATTTAGATTTCATGAAAGTAAAGGGTCATTAAGAAATTACGTTTTGAAAACTCTGCCAGTACAGAAAATGAGACTGAATTGATCTCAACATTATTACATATCAGGTTATAGCAAATAAGTTTTTAAAAATAGGTACTTTTCCATTCTAGAATTAAACATAATTTTTATTTTAAGATAGTATAGTACCCAGAATTTTTTTACAAACCCTTGAAACTAGAAGTGTCATAAACTGGTAAAAAATACAGCAGATTTGAAATACAAATTAATAAACAATCCTAAACAGATTTTGAAAGTGACCTCTCTGACTTAAAAAATGCATATTCTGTAAAACTGGAAAAATGTTCTTCAAAATAAAACATACGTTAAAGATATGTATAAAAGTAATTTAAATTTCTATCAAATTTCAGTGCTTCATTTCAGTCTTATAGCATCCTTACTTACCAGTGTAATGTGTGGACTTAGATAATACATTTGTAGGGGGTCTTTGAAAAAACAGGTCAGCTGTTACATGACTAATAACCTTCACATGAGAAAAATGTCTTGGGTCACTGAGACCTCACCTGGAGTACTGCATCCAGCTCTGGAGCCCTCATCACGAAAAGGACATGGAACTGTTGGAGTGGGCTACAAAAATGATCCGAGGGCTGGAGCACCTCTCTTATGAGAACAGGCTGAGAGAGTTGGGCTTGTTCAGTTTGGAGAAGAGAAGGCTGCGGGGAGACCTGATTACAGCCTTTCAATACCTAAAGGGGGCCTATAGGAAAGATGGGGAAAATCTTTTTAGCAGGGCCAGCTGTGTCAGGACAAGGGCTAATGGTTTCAAATTAAAACAGGGTAGGTTTAGACTAGATATAAGGAAGAAATTCTTTACAATGAGGGTGGTGACACACTGGAATGGGTTGCCCAGCAAGGTAGTGGAGGCCCCATTCCTGGAAACATTCAAGTCCAGGTTGGATGGGGCTCTGAGCAACCTGATCCAGTTAAAGGTGTCCCTGGTCACTTCAGGGGGGGTGGACTAGATGACCTCTAGGGGTCCCTTCCAACCCAAAACATTCTATGATTCTATGATTTTATGATTCTATGATTCTATGAATTGAACACCCTGCTTATTACATATAGATAGCTCTTGTAGTCACCTACAGAATATATGGAGCTGTATCTTAAATTCAGCTATGTTTCTAGCTCCTGCAGCTCTGAATTTCCCCAGGCTGTTCCAGATCCTCACTCCACTGATTGCTAGAAACTTCCTTTAATTTCCAACTTAAATTTATTCACTGAAAATTTATGCTTGTTTGTTACTTTGTCTACATATTTTCTTTGCTTCAAAAATTTGCCATAACAACATATCGATATAGATCAGTGATATTCCATTCAGCCTTTTTTTGTTAGCAAGTTACCTTATTTTGTTTCCTCTCCATTCCTGCTAATCATTATAATGACATTTTTGAAACCAAAGTGGCTCTAGTATTTCCGTTTCAATTTATTTGCCTTGTGATAGATAACAAATAATTTAAGATATTTTGAATGGGAATGAATCACTATCTTTTATAATGTTAGTAATATACTCCTACCTGTGATAGAAACATCAGTTCTGCAAAAGGTAATAAACATTGATATCTCCAAAAATCTCCCTCTTGGATTTTATCATCTTTAAATGGGAATGACAAAAGTGGGAGTGCCCTCTTACATTAATAGAGGTTTTCTTTCTATTTCTAAAATATATTTATTTCCATGCAAGAAAAAATGAGGAAACTAACTAAAACTACAATGATTGAGTAATGCAGTGCTTCAGACTGACTTAGTTATTGTCTTACAGCCTTTTGAAGCTCTCTCTGCAGAGATGGCACTAACTTTGGTAACCATTTAGACTTTTTCCTATTTTAAGGCACTTGCTCATTTAATATGGCATGATGGAAGAAAATTTTCTTTTTTACTATAACATAGGGAGAAAACACATCAAAACAGACTATTTTAATGTTAAAAATAGAGAGATTCCTGAATGACAATTTACGTAACACATGTTTTATGTAGGTATGTGTTGCTGACTGCACGCAATGAGAATGCTCACGTGACAGGGGAGGTGTTATATTCACAAGGAAAATGACCTTGTCTTATACTAGCTGGCTAGAAAATAACCATAAAAAATAGCCTCCCAAAAGTGAACAACATCTTCAGACTATGCAATATGTGTAGTAGACCTGCCTGGTAAACATAATTTTTGGGAAATTGTTTTTCCATAGAAAGATTTACATTTTATAGTGACAGTGCATTTATCCCAGTGTCTGTGAAAAAAGTGAAATGAGACTCCCTGCATTCCTCTCTCGCTGTTCAAATGTGCAAAGGTTTCTGCAGACTTTCACATGAAGCTTCTGCATTTATTTCCTTTGTATTCATAAGGTTTAGAGGAAAACAGTTCTGACAGGAGGAAAAAGAGGATGTGAAATATTTTGCCTCTGGTCTTTACATTCCCTCAATACCTGCTGGGATGGAAGAAACAGGAGATATTGCGTCAACATCCATTATATCTTCCAGCAGAATGCTATTAATGAAAAAAAAATTAACCAATAATATTCCCAAGGGGACACCCTGCAACATACTTATAGATTTTCATAAGTTATTTTACATACTGTATCTGCCAGGTCTTGTTGATATAAACCAAGAATTTATCACTTAATGTGGTATTTTGTGATTCTCAACACTTTTTAGACTCACAGTTTAAAAAAATGTCATTCTAGCTTTGAATTCTCTGAAGTGTGTCTCATGGCATTCATCATGATTCACTGAATGTGGTATTAAAACTAAAAACAAAGAAATAATTGCATGGGAATGCATCCATCTTTTACAAGTAAATAATTAGATAGTAGTATTCACAAAGAATCTACATGTACAGGGAGATTTAAAAAACTCTATGGCTAAAACCAATAAAGACAGATTTCCATCAAGGTTAGCTAGTTATACTAGTGCATTTGGGAGCAATGCATAACAGAACCTATTTGTGATTTTGTGCTTTGTTCCAGCATAAAATTACTTCAAGTTTCAACAATGTATTTCTTTAATCAAAATATTAGGAAAAAAAAAACAATCCCCATACCTTTAGAAAAAGGTAATTTCAAATGGCTTTGAAAAGTGCCTGGAGATAAAGTGAATTTTATAAAACCAAAGGCAAGTTTGGAAACCTCTAGTGAAGACCAACAAACAGTCATAAAACATTAGAGGAACTGAGGTGATAAAGATCACAGACAAGAACAGAAACAAATGTTGCGTTTGGAAATGTATGATGGTACAAGGACTGAACAAGATGATTATACCTTGAATCATTTGGATGGAGTTGTCACTTTCAACATTTCTCTTACCTGTTCTCAGCAAGATGGCTACAGCTCCAGCAAATTCAAAGGAGCCACCTATCCTGCCCTGAAAAAGTGATCCCTGCTGCTGTGCTCTGTCTCTCTCACATGTCCCCAACACATGGGTAGATTGCAAATGCTCTGCCTGAATAGGACTGGCAAAAAGGTTCATTTTGAGGAATCCATGGGCCTCTGGATACACATGTCCTCTTAATGTAGTCTCCAGCCCTTACTGATTCACAGTCTGTGGGCTGGAGAGTGATCTTTGGCTGGCCTAAACCCTGTCATCTCTCACAGGAGGCACCAAAGAAAAGGAACTGTTAAATCCTTGAGTGTGAGAGAGCAACTGAGTAACATTGCCAACTGCAGCTCCACAGAGAAGAAAAAGCAGTGACATGCAAGCCAGTGTCAGTTCACCCCCTCCAAAGATGAAAGTTGTCTCCACAAAAGTTCCTGGTTAATGAACTCCAAAAAGCTGTTGACAGATGTAAGAGAATCAGCATGATTATCTGGCATTCTACTATAATATGAGAAATCTTCAATCAGTATGAGCAAATTAATTTTTATTTCATGGCCAGATCTAAAGCAAAATGAAAGGACTCTAGAGCTGCTTATCCACAACTTTCTCGGAAGCTTTCCTCCAGAAAGATCAGAGTGAATGATAGAAGCAGAGATAGTCTTTACAAAGCAATGTTGTTGTTTTGTTTTGTTTTAGTTTAACTAAGCCAAATAGATACATATTTATACAATGCTGGCATCTTATCTGCTGAAAAATTAGTTATGAACTTTTTGAGTATAAAGGGGAAAATTCTCATTTCTATCACAACTACTCATAACTTCCTTCTGTTCTCTGACACCAAAATAGAGTACAGTTTCACTGACTAGATGTTTAGGTTTTGATATTTCTTTCTCTTGAATTAAATCTCTTTTGGATAATCTATACACTGAAGTGTTTTATGTAGTGTCATCAGAGCTGTCACTGTTTCTTGCCCTGAACATTATCCCAGCTACCATAGTTAAGTTTATAAGAAGCTATAATGCTACAGAAAATTATTGGTGGTCTTACTAATGGTAAAGCAGTAAAGTGGGTTTACTAATTACTGTTCTATTCTATTCTAATTAGTGTTTTTACTAACTAGTGGTTTTACTGCTAACTATAAAACTTCCTAAAACCATATCTTGTCCTAGTAAGCTCTGTTTCTGTGAGCAAAGTTAGAAACATTTTAATGTCATAAAGAGGGAAGTGACATTTAGCTTCCCTCTCAAATAAGTATGCAACAGCAAAAAGGAAAAAAAGTGTACTCTTTAGCTCACTCAGAGGAAGACACTACCTTTTCTCAGTCAAAAGCAACATGCACCGAATCTGCCAAACACCTAGTTTGTCGCATACAAAGCAGATGATGAGATTACTCATGGTCATATGGGGTCACAGTAAGTAGATAAGACTTTTATTGGTATGTCTTATACAGCTATACTTTATTGTACTATAAAGTTGAACTATCTACCTAGCTTACAGTCATCTGTCTAGAACGCCAAAACATTGTATTTCCTGAGATTGCATTGAAACACTTTAATCTTTTTAAGCCATTAAACCAAATAATATAACTGTCTGGATAATACCATAAAATTTTATATTTTAGTTTTGAAGATTACATAACAGAGCATCCATTTCATGTGTTACTCTGTTTCCAAAAAGCATTCACCTCCTTCAGATGTTCCACTTCACAAAGTTTCAGTAAGAGATCTGTACAACCTAGACAAAAAAATTAAATGCACAGAGGTTATTCAAGATCTCTTATCTGTGCACAGTCTAAAGGACTCCTTTTTGAGAAGGAACTGAGTAGACAGATGGGGTGTGAGAGGTCCCATCGAAGAATGGTTTGAAGCTGGGAAGAATCATGGGAATTTGCCATAAACTCATTAATTCCTGCTACAAACTTTGTGCTTCAGTGTTCTTAAGAGACTTACCAGTACAGTCAATTTTACTATGATGAAATATAAATGCCATCAGCTGATAAAGTCCTGATTATCTACTGCTGAGGCTTTCGTAAAGAAAGCATCAAGTTCTTTATTCTTTTAAAGATGCATCTTTACTTGATGTTAAGAATTCATTTGATAAACCTGAAAGACAGGCAAGAACTATTCTGGCTACTTTGTCTTTTAAAACTGTTACTACCCCTACAGAGATTATTGAGCTGCTTACCAGGCTTTTTGTTGCTTAGTATGACTAAAGTACCACAAAAGCAAATGCATTTGAATTTTGGCGCTCTTCAGAAAAAAAATGTTCCAAATATCATGACTTAAACTGGTTACATTTTAAATCAATCAGCATATGCTTTCAGTGCTTGGTATTATACCTCCTTGTACATTTGAAGAAATTCTATACGCACAATGGGAAAAGCAGTGGTGCATGAAAGTAAAGTGCTCAAGAAAGGGCAAGTCCTATCAACTTCTCTTTACTTTAGTGGAATACAAAGTAGAATGCTGAACTTTTCATAGGTATTAGGGTTGCAAGAAAACTCTAGAAATCTCTTCCACATTTAAAATGTAATGTTACAGAACATTCATATTGAAGTAGTCAAATCACTGTTCAATCAGTTCATGGCAAGCTCCTTCCAACCATGTCATATATTTACTCCTGTCAAAACCATGTGTTACTAAACAAACCACCTCCCAAGTGGTTACTGTTCTGCACCAAAAGTTTAGAATTTGCTCTAAGCACCCACAAATGTCCTAGAAAGAAGGATGTGGCTTCTTATTTCTAGACATGGCCTGTTACTGTCAGTGATTGCAGCAGCAGCAGTGCTCTCCAGTCAGAAAGAGTTCACCTGCATGGTTGCTGAAGCTGGCATCCTGTCCATACCACCCACCAGTGCCATGCATCTTTTACATCGACCTTCCTTTCCTGGATGGTTTTATCCATTCTTGGCATTTTAACCTTTAGCCTGCTTCTGTCTGACTGCTTCAGACATTTTTATTTGAGCTCAACATTTTCTGTTTATTTAATTGCATGGATCGCTAACTAACTTATTGCTTAATGAATAGATTAATTTATTGATCACCCACCTAGTGTATCTACTACCTGACTAATTAATTAGCTAATATAGTCTGTGATTTATATACTCTGAATTGTCTGTGTGTTTACCTTAATCTTTGATTACCTGTTTGTTTAGTTCATCCATTGTTCTATCAACTCTCTCCTTGATCACTGGTTTACACTGGTTAATTACATTGTTTTCCTGCATAAATAATTAGCTATTTCAGTATCTATTTCTTCCATTGCTTCTCATTTCTCAACTCATGAGGAGTAGCTGCTGTCATATCTTTTCTGCAATGCCTTTTGTCCTTCACACCCACACATCCATTCTCCCATGTATTACTTTCGCCTCGTATCTTTCTACCACCCTTGCTCAAATATAGCTTGCCTATGTGTTTCAACTAGGTGTTAATAATCCTTCAATAGCCCTCTAATGGAAATGGGACTGAAACACTCAAAAATGGCTACAATATCTCTCAGAAAATCTGAACAAAAGATAGGAATGAAACACACTTTTCCACGTATTGATGGAAGACTGATGTACCTGTATATGTCCTAATCTTTCTCCTTTTTTGCTTCTAATTTTGTATTCTCTGCCTTTATTTATTTTCTTTATGTTATTTGTATCCTCCCCACATCTTTGTTATATAGCTTTCTGGAGTTAAAAACAGAATGAAACAGAATTTTAGGCACTTGCATAGCCTAGATTAGATCCTTGTAATTTAGCAAAGTTCTGACAAAGTTTTTAACTATACCACTGAGCTAATAAGTTTAACATGATTTTGTAAGACTTTAAGTCTTCAGGTCCAAAAGGTGTACTCTAGTTCTTAACCACCTAAACAGTCAGTGGATTATCATCTGTTACCATCAGTTTGCTAGAAATGGAGTTATCAAATGCAGAAGTTTTTAACTGAACTCCAAAATATCTGTGTTGTTCTGCAGGCTGATGGAGAAATGATTTCTAGCTATAGAAATGGAAGTGAAACATGTCATTACATTTATTACTTTAAATGCAAATAATGAAAACATCCACCCAAGTCACTGACTAGTCTTGCAAGTCACTGTGGGAACCTCACCTACTTTCCACCTCCTAGACATCAGTCCATGTACCTTGTAAAAAACATGTCCAGAACACTGTCAAATTCAAAATACTTAAAGACAAAATAAAGAAGTCAAATTAAGACCTCAACATTTTTGAAGGTCAAATATTGATAGCTTTTAGGGAACCAGTTCATGAGCCACAGCTGTACTGTTGAATGGGCATGCTCAATCCTAGGGGAAAAAAAAATAATTTACATGTGTCTGACAACTCACTGACACTGATCCTTGATTAAATGATTACCGGTCACTTACTCCTGAATATCTTCAGGAAAGCACTAAGTAGCTTAAAAAAGATGCGATATATCTGTTGTTTGTATAAATGTGTTTTTCTGTTCTACTGGTGCTTCCTATAAGCCTTGGATCCCGTGGATGCACTCTTTGAGAAAAAATAGTTAAACATAAATTATTCCTCTCTCTCTATCACTGACACACACAAGCATCTTACCCTTCATGTTTAGTTGCTGACATTATCTCAGTCTGCCAATATCTCAAACTACTCATAGAGTGGCTTAAATGCAGATGCTTTATCTTTCCATTCAGGGTATAAATTTTGGAATGCATTCTCTCCCACTGAAAAGTTTTAAGTGTTATAAGGGACAATGAGGAAGAATTTAATCATGCGATTAGCTAGGGACATGATTAATCAATTAACAAAGTGATATTTAATGCACCCAATGGGAAATGCTAAATCTTCAGGGTTCTGTTTTAATGGTCTAAACCTTAATCTTTCAATAACTGCACAGCATTGAGCTTTTTGTTTATCTCAAGCTACAAAACAACTTTAACAGGCTTGTTATAAGATGGAACAACATGATCCAAGGTTCGTTTGGTTTCATACTCATTAGGTCTACAACTTGCAGAAGAAAATTAAGAGAAACAAAGAGAAAGGGCATAAACAAAGCAAAAAAGTTATGAAAAACATTCAAAGTTGTTACACTTAACTAAAATGCTTCTCTAAGAGTAATTTCCAATGTTTCCTAGTAGACTCCCTTGAAAGCAAACTGAACAAAACCAATGTGATCTGGAACTCAGTAATGCATTCTGAGAAGAAATGCATTAGTTAGCACTGGCAAGGGTATTAGCATTTCTGATCCTATGGGTTTAGACACAGATCTACAGACCTATTACTGTAACTTAATCATATATAGGAGTTTAAATACCTTGGTGGGTGTGACTCATCCTTTTACCTTATGCTTCATGAGATAATCCATTAAAAAATAATGTGTCACAAACTGTTCCCAAGTTTTACAATTTTTTATATGATTAGCAAGCACTAAGAGAGGTAGCCATTGAAAAATATGATAGTTCAGGGTTTGTTTTTTTTTAGTCCAAACAGTTTGGAGGGAGGAAACGTTATTTGGTTTTCACTAACAAGACAGACAAATCTCTGATTTAAATTACTCTACTGATGTTTATCAAATGGACATGTCTAGTAACTTAGTCAGTTTAGATTTCGCTTCATGTGCTTAACTTAAAGTGCAGTTTTATCTTTTTAAGGGAAAGTAGAAAAGCCAAGTGAACATTGTGTGTTTCTTTGTTTTTTCTAGTTCTAATCTGTTTGTTTAATAGATTTTCTTTATTAGAAATGGAATAAAGTGAGCAGGGGTATTTACTGTTATGTATTCTTAGATAAGACCACTAATGTCATTTATTTTTCAGTCATTACATTTTTTTGTTATTGTTATCCATTTCTATTTTAACTTAGAGCAGGCAGAAGTCTCTACTTTTCTCTTGTTTTATTCAATAAATGCTATTAATTATCACTGTCTTTTACCAAAAGAGATATATATTCAATAGCAGTTGGAGAGGTTAAAGTTACTTTAATATGATAGAAATTATAACAAATTAAAAGTTAAGTAGCATTAGATGATTAGACATATCAGTACCTTCCTGGAATAATCAAAATGTTTATTTAATGCTTATTCCTTGCATATCAAGCATATTTATCTTAACAAAACATTTTCTGTCTATGATATGTACTATCTCCAGGCTTAAGAAGCTAAATTCAAAACATTTGCAGCTCCAGATGAGGAGGCAGGAACTTGCATCACAGAATCAGAAGTACATGTTAAAATTATATTTCACCCAGAAACTTAAAAAAAGAATGACTGGAAGTTTTAAAATTGAAAGTAATAGCAACTGAGTTTTGTACCAAATATTTTACTTGTTTTCTGTACTAGGAGCTAAGTGTGTTATTTCCAGTTGTATAAAACCTTATGCAATATCATTAATAGTAAAAATGTAGAGGAAAGCATAATACTCAAAGTGAAGAGTTTCTATCACTATATTGTATCCGCACCAAACAGTTAAACTTTTAGTTGGTTTGCTCTCTTTGAGGGAGAGTGTGCAATAGCTTTGCAAACTGAAGGATGCAGATGAAAAGTAATACAAGTTCCTGGATATGAAGCTTGAGACCATAAAAAAAAATAAGCAGCCAGCCACCGTCTCTACGCAGTTGGCATTGCAAGTGCCTCCATGACAACCACAAAACAGTGTAGTAGTGGTATTGTAATGCATCTGCTTTTCTCAGTTTTCTCAGGTTCCCAGGACTTAGGATTCTGATGACTCTCACCCTAGAGGAAAGCAGCCTTAAAGTAACAAAAGTGATAAAAGCAATAGAAGTGATAAAAGTGATAAAGACTTCTCCCATCTGGGCTCCCACTTACTGCTCTGTCATTGGAAAGATTTATCAGCTGATGCCTCCAGGTAGATAATAAAGTGTGTTAATGCTAGCTTGGCCAAGGGATTACTCCTCAGAACATCTTAGCTCTATTCATAACTGTGCTTTCAATTGCATGTGTAATTTAGGGTGAATTGCTGACAATTGATCTCCCTGTTCTCTTCTGTAAAGCTAACAGTGTGAGTTCTTTTGTTGTACAGAAATGTAAAGCTTTATGAGCTTCAAATGTTGAAATTAAATGCTTATTTTTGCATTTATTTCCTTCCCTGTTACTTTCATCAATGTATTGAAATTGGAATTCATAAATGTTTGCTTCCTTTACTCTAGTACTTTCAATAGCCTACCCCAAAATTCTGCAATGTATTTCTAAGCAAAGGCTTTAGTACATATTTTTTTTATGTGCAAAATTTCATTTTGACAAGAGAAGCTCAAGTACTTTCCACTCACAAAACCAAACCCTGTAAAAAAGGCTATCAGTATCTATAGAGGACATCCTCAGTGATTCATGCAGAGTACACTGGCACATGCATTAGTATGTCTGAACCTCACTTCCATTAAAACCGATGCATTTTTTTGAGGATTGTCCAGACCTTTCTGAGACAATTTAACTAGATTTTGAATTGGTGTTATGCCCATACATATGCCAAATCTTCTACTAAAGGGTTGTATAAACTTTTAACAATGTGCATCAGTCAAATATTTTAAAAGGTTCTACATGCAGACATAATTAAGCATCTACAAGCCTGATTGACAAGGCGGCAGATGCTCAACCCATTACTGTACCACATATGCTTTTCATCTAACTTCACTGCAATATGAAAACAACTAAGCACATAGGGGTAAGTTTGTCATTAAATGTATCCAGCAGTTCTTTTTCTCTTTACATCCAACAGACAGACTAAATAATTTATCATAGAAATAAATAGGCTTTAAATACAATGAGGAAAATTTGTCTGTAGTCATTTGGAACTCATACTGTTTCTATGATGTTCTTTCCTATAAATAGTATTTTTTTTTCCTCATTTCAAAACAGAAGAAAATCTCAAACTTCCAGAACAGATGAACTTTCTTAACATTCTCTATTGGACTTACAAGCTTATGCCTAAAATTGCATTGTTAAATAGACAATTTATTAAGGCAGTACAATCTTTAGGAAGATGCATATTTTTGGTTTGATGTTTTCCCATAAATATTAAATTAACATAAACTTTAAATTAAAACTAAATTAATTACACTTTCAACATTAGAAATATGGAGAAATTCCCTTCTAAATAGGAAGCCAATGGCTGAGTATTATCTTTCCCAAAATGGCCAGTACTTATATAAACCTAATATGACATTATATTTCTTTCTATCTCAGCAGTCTATGAAACTTTGTAAAAGGAAATCCTAAACTGCCTCTATGCAAAACCCCGTTTCCTTTATGTTAAAATTCTTCCCACACATGTGACAGTCATTAGGACAGATTCATCTCTTCCTTTTAAACTCAGAATAAAATCTAAAACATCACTGAAATCAGAGGTAGCAATTCCATAGGCTTCAGTGTGGTTTAGATCAGATCCAGAAGGCAATAAGTACTGAACATCTGAATTCCCTAATAGCTGATAATGTCATTTTCATGCCAGAGTTTTTAATCCTAAATATCTTTGTTCTTTATGGACTACATTCAGAATGTAGTAGATGCATGAATAACAACTCTACTAAATAAATGGATATATGGCAAACAGAACAAACATTTTAAGGAAGTCTAATCATCAGAGAACACAATTCAGGAAAACATTTCAATGCCTTTCTACTCTTTGTAGTAAATGCAATTTTATCCTTCCCTTAAAGAGAGGAGGTAATATACTTTTTACCAACAATTCATCAGTTCTCTTTTATGACTGTCATTTAAATAGTTAGCACGGTGATAGTGAAGTAGCTGGAAGAAATTTTTTTCAGTTTTTTATTAGCAAGTCTTTCCATGAACTTGAGGTCATCTATAACAAGCAAGGTATTAATAATTGTGTAGATATCTTCAGTGAATTACTTTGCTTTGCATTTATTTGAAAGGAAATGACTTAGATCATCTCACCTATTCTGAGAAAAAAATAAGATCAACTGGTCATACTTTTCTGTGGTCACAGCTCTGAACAGAAAGATTGAACAATTTTCAGTCTATCTGAAAGACTCTAGAAAGTTGTGTAAACATAAGGTTATTTCAGTATTGTTTAAATGGCACACAGTGATGCATATGTTTACATTTTGTTATAAAAAGTGGTATGACATCATAGATTTGAGTTCTAAAAATAACAAAAAAGAGGACTAAAGTCAATATGAAGCTGTTAATCCAATAATAATTTCAGATGGAGACTGAACCAGTTTATAGCTCTTTTCCAAAGATTTCAAGGTTTTATTCTTTAATTTTGCCCTCTTTTATCTCTTATTCCAGTAATGGATAGGATGTTAGCTATTGAAAGTTTATATGGGCATTGATACTACGTTACATATCTTGTCACTGTAAATTACTCTCCTCAGATGTATTCACTTTTGATGAACAATTAGTAAATTATTTAAAAGTTACAAAAGAAGGGCTGTCTGTAAATTAATTTAAGTTTGTCCTCTCTATTAAACAGCAAAAGGCTCTTCTACTCACTTAAACAGAGTTGAATGCTTCCATTTCATATAAAAACTAGTAACAAAAGTTGCTACCAGCAATTGGCAAGTTGAGTTTCAAATAATGAATGTACTATAATGCAAATACTGCAATTAGGTAGAAGTGGTCATCAAACTGTTTTGGCATCTGCATTCTGAATGCAAAAAGGCAAAACCATTTGAGGACATTTGAAAAAAAACCAAACAAGTTATACTAACAGAAGACTGGCAGTCAAACTGAGTCCTTCAGAATCACAGATGCTATTTCTTCAGTGTAATGTTTTATGGTTCTAGAAGACCTATGCAAGACTCATTACCTCTGCTAGGACAGAAAGGCAATCTGCTTATTTGAACAAATATACAGATATAAAAGAGATATTACACTCTCCAAGTTTGTGTGTCTTCTTCCTACAACGTGAAAAATCAAAGTTACCAAAAAAATTTCAAATACCTGAAACGTGGGAACCAGGAGAATTATTGACACAACAAGATTACGTTAGTGTAGACTTTATTAGTCTCTTTAACTAAGCAGGTTTTCCTATGTTTTGTTTCACAATTCTGTATTTCTAGTTAGCCAGAGGGGTATTTTCATACAAGTCCTTTATCAGCACTTCACACCTCTGTTATCACAGCTAGGACTGTGCTGAAGGACAGTGCCATAGTGTCATGACAAGAACAGAGAGCCAGCTGGTTTATCTCATGGAATTTAATTTCCTTTCTTCTTCTGCAAAATTTGTCATCCACCCTGCCTTTGTTAGTCTCACTTCTAAGACTGCTGCCAACCAGTATAGCCTGCTGTTGTTTAGCAGGGCACACTGCATATAGAAGTTTTCCATTTAGGTTGGTTTGCCTGTTTCACATTTTTTTTCTCTTTTCTCTACCTTATCAACAGTGACACTGTGTTGAGGGAGAATAGTGTTCACAGAATCACAGAATTGCAAGGGTTGGAAGCGACCTCGGGAGATCATCTAGTTCAAGAAGATGAAATTGGGCACAAGGCCATGATAACCTGAGGGACCATGAGGAACCCAGGGAACTGTAAAAATGCCTCTTCTAGAAAAGAAAGTCACTGGTATGGAGCAGCAAGGAAAACAGGCTAGATATGAAATTAGAAGAACTATAAAGTTGTAACTGGAGAAGAAGAACACATTGCTTAATAAGAAACTCAAAGCCTAGATGACAACAAAGAGAATTTGCCTTTATGCAATAAGGGAATAATGTAATAAATCTGGATATAGTTGTGGTTGATTGACCTTGGCTGGATGCCAGGTGCTCACCAAAGCTGCTCCATCACTGCTCCTCCTCAGCTGGACAGAGGAGAAAAAATATAATGAGGACAGGGAGACATCATTCACCAATTATGATCATGGGCAAAACAGAATCCACTCGGGGAAATTAATTTAATTTATTACCAAGAAAATCAATGTAGGGTAATGATAAATAAAAACAAATCTTAAAACACCTTTCCCCCACCCATCCCTTCTTCCCAGGCTCAGTTTCACTCCCGATTTTTCTACCTCCTCCACCCAAGCAGCACAGGGGAATGGGGAATGGGGGTTGCAGTAAGTTCATCAATGCTCCTTCTTCCTCACACTCTTCCCCTGCTCTAGCGTGGGGTCCCTCCTACAGGAGAAAGTCTTCCATTAACTTCCATGGGGTGTAGTCCTTCAGGAACAGACTTCTCCAGCATGGGTGCCCCACAGGATGGCAAGTCCTGCAAGCAAATCTGCTCCAGTGCGGGCTTCCCATGGGGTCACAGCCTCCTTTGGGCATGCATCTGCTCTTGTGTGGGGTCCTCCCTGGGCTGCAGGTGGAGATCTGCTCCACCATGGACCTCCATGGGCTGCAGGGGGACAGGCTGCCTCACCATGGGCTGCACCAGGTGCTCAGACACCTGGAGCAGCTCCTCCCCCTCCTTCTGCACTGCCCTTGTCTGCAGGGCTGTTTCTCTCACATATTCTCACTCGTCCCTCTCTGCTGCTTTTGAGCAGCAGTTTTTTTCCCTTCTTAAATGTGTTATCACAGAGAAGCTACCACCGTCACTGATGGGCTCAGCCTTGGCCAGCAGTGGATTTGCCTTGGAGCCAGATGAAACTGGCTCTGTTGGACAGGGAGGAAACTTCTGGTGTCTCCTCATGGAAGCCACCCCTGCAGCCCTCTTGCCTCAAAAACCTTACCACACAAACCCATTACAACAGTCTACTTCAGTACAATCTGGTTTAGTATAGTAAGAATAAAGACTACACTTAAGAAGTTAAAGAGGAGCAGTTTGCTGAAATTTCTTCATTTTTCTTTTAGTATTCTTTAAGTAATAAATATAAAAAATGAAAACAGAGGCATTTAGGAGATTTGGAGATAACCCTTACATCAACAAAACAAAATTAAATCTGAGACAATTTTGCCAGAACACTTTGTGGGTTCACCACAAATTGAAATATGATTTCTACATAATTTTAGGAATTCGTTAACTTAACTCTTTCTTTTCTCTCACTATCTCTTCCTTGACATGCACACAGACATATCCATAGAAGATGTTGAAGCGCACCATTATGTTGGTCCAGTTCTGTAATTTTTGTTTCTCTAGAACAATAAGGTCTCTGTGCCTTTTTATTGTTATATTTAAAAAAATGCTTAAGGATAACCTTTTATCTGACATGAAAAATCTAGTATGTTATGGTTAAATAAATAAATGCAATGAGCAAGGACAAAAATCAGAACTTTTACTCATAACAATGAGACTTGAGACAACTTGGTGTCTCACCAAAGAAGCCAAACACCGAGTCATTTGTGCATGCTCTCAGCTTATCAGGTTTTGGTATCCTCAGATGACATTGAGGCAGACCTGGTTCCCAATTCTTTTACAGCTGCTAAAACACCAACTTTTTTGACATGTTTTCTTCTCAATCACTCTTCTCAATCACTCTCCACTTCTGAGACTGCCCAGCACAACTGATCATAGCTTACAGTTAAGCTTCTACAGCAGTCAGTGCAGCACATTCGAGACACAAAAATTCCTGCAGGGTCTGTAGCAAATACACCACCAGATACCCATCATTAATAAACAAGCAAAGCCCCTGGATGTAATACTGCCTCTTTCTGCGGAAGTGCATGAAGGCCTGTTCAGTTAAGCAAAGTGTGTGCCCCACTAGGCTTCCTTCAATTTTGACTTATGAGCTTGGCTGGATTGAAGCAGAGAATCGGCTGGGATAAACTACCACTTTTCTTCCTGGATGATGTCAGCAAAGTACAGGCTGCAATTCAGAGGAAACAGAGAGAGTGCTAGTCAGTTGTGCCAGCTCAACGGATTACTGGAGCACATGACGGACTTGCTTGGGAAATGGGTCCAAATTAAACAAACAAGCAAATAAATAAATTGTGAAAAACACAGAGAGTTATCTTAGCTTGCAGTAGTTCTCCAGCTTCGTTGCCTGCTTCCTTGCTAAAACTGTAGGCAGGAGCTGTTCACTTCAGTAGTGCAGACCCACTCTCACAACTGCCTGCATCTTCTCTGGTGAAACCCCCTGCCCAGGAAACAGGGGGTTATTGCTGGGCTGAGGGGATGCGGGGAGGGAAGGAAATCCAATTTTAATGTCAGAATATTTAACAGCTCATTTTCTTGGTTCTGTAATTAAGTGTAACTAGGAGGCAAAATGACAGTAGATACTAAAAGCAGATTTATATTTGCTTAGGAGTTGCTAGGCTGTTGGAGGTACTAAAGTGTAATATCAGCAGGATATGCTAGCTGTGACCAGAATTTTTGACTTATCACATAGTCAGTAAGATATCAAGGATGTTTCATTAGAAAGTTTGAATGTAAATGAAAGAATAGTCCATGCCCAGGGATATTCAAATTTCAGTATAATTTGCTTTGTAAATGGATAGGAATCTCTTACATTCAAAATATTTATTAGTCCTTGTTCACACTTATCACAATAGCAACAAGACTAATATAATGGTGGTTTGGGCAAGTGAGAAAGACCAGCTAATTAGTGCCTTACATGTCATGTTAGACAGAGCTGAACCAATATATGCACAAAATAACAGCAGGGATTTCTTAAAAGATCTTCAGTGACCCACTGGACCAGATGGCTCAATTCCCCTTCTCTCTCCTGCTGCAGATGACAGAATTATTATTCTAAAAGACAAAACCAGGAGGAGCTTTCAAGTAGAATAAATCTGGGTTGGGGACACCTCTTCCTCCAGCTCTCTGCTATTTCCAAATGAGATTTCAAAAGTGTACCTGAAGAAAGGGAACGATCGGAAAACACTTTGCTCTGGCAAACACTGGTAGGGGACATTGCTCTGTGGTAGGGATTGCATCTCCTGCACCTGGAGATGTAAGAGTGGGGCTGTCACACATGGTACACTCCTAGGTGTCTGTTGCAAATTGTCCCTGGTGAGCTGCCTCACTTTCCTTTAAGGAAAGGTAGTTATCCATAGCAGCAAATGTAGCACTGGACTTCTGTGCAAACAGAAATCCTACAATTTATATAGAAAAATAATTTTAAATGCAGAGATAGTCAGGTCTCACAACATTGTTTTGACATGGAGCCAGATCTTAGTCCAAAAGCAGCAGGAAGATAGATGTGCATGGAAGAGAAAAAGAACTAGACTGAAGTGGCTGCTGTGTTCTCAGTCTTGTGCATGAGCAGCTGCCACCGGTGAGCCTCTAGTAATGAAGTCTGATTAGCACATATTAAAGTGATTAGATAAAAATCCAATACGTACCAAATATACATATATAAAAAAAAAGCTGAAAACATTAATTATCTGCTTCTTGTTCATTTCTCTGTTGCAGCTGCACAGTCATTCTAGGCACAGAAATAATACAAAGGAAGCTTTGCTTTTTCTTCATCCTCTTTCCTTTCTTGGAAAAATGGTGTGTGATTTATAGTAGGAGTATAACAAATGTTACTCCTAATCACTTGAGCCATATAAGTTACCCAATCTCTTTTAAAGGAAGAACAGATTTCAGCTGTTAAAGGATTTATTTCCAACAAGAACAACATTTTAAGCAAATCTGAGAAGACTGAAAAAGCACATTAAACTATAATTAGAGCCCAAAAGACATTCAAAGGCTCCTGTCATCTTCTTGTTACTCATTTGCAAAGATGAACTAGGAACTGACAAAAAAGGGGCTAAGTCATTACTATAACTTCAGTCTGCTTCCCTGAAACAGTGTCATAGGTCATTTATGTAATGATGTCCAAAGAAAGATAAAAAATTGCAGACGTACTAGAAAGCTATCAATAATCTATTTTATTATTTCATACACACAGTTATACTACAAAGTAATATTTTTCTGTTAAAAAACCCCACAAATATTAAGCAATCTTAATCCCTTTTTTAGAATTTTCATACATGAGGGGCACAGGTTTGTGGGGCACAATTTCATGTCCCTCTCTTCCTCCTACCCCTAAGTATATCTAGTCACAAATGTGATTCTTCCATACAGGGGGAAAAAGCCAGAACTGTTCTAGATAAGAAACAAAATACATAATATTTTGCTTTGGGACTGTTGTAGTCAGGGCTGATCAGGTTTCTTGGAATCTAGAGGATTTGTTCCTTCAAAGGAACAATCCTTCCCTGGAATGGAAAGATTGCCATGGACCCATCAGTGCTCTTTTTGCCCAGAGTCCTTTTCAAAAGAAGTGAGCAGGGTGCTCAAGGATTTTAGTCCCACAGCCTTAACAGCTCTTCTGGTAGAGGTAGTCTTGCTATCAGCCCACAACCCATCTATTACTAATGATACTCAAGCTCACCAAAGCCCCTCTTTAATTTCCTTTGCATGGTAATTTTAAGGTTTTGTGTGTATGAAGTGCATGTAAATATCCTTCTCCAATATTAAGTGAGAATGTTACTCTTAATTTTTTGGGGGTTATGTATGAAAACAATAAACAACATTTAATAACAATTAATGATTTTTATCTGGGACCTAATGGTAAGAGGCATATTTACCAATTTTTAACATCTGGAAAGCCAGACTAACCTTGGCCAGGATTTCCTTTCAGTTTTCATACTTTTATTATAAATTTGTTCATATTACCAAAGAGTACAATAAATAATTCAATAGAAGATTATAAACTAAAAAAAGAAAAAAAATTATCTGAATGGTGCGTTTTGTCCTGTTTTATCTTTAACTCCTGCAAAAATAAGATTTCAAATATTTGCATTGAAATAACTGAAATCAAGTCCTTTCTTTCACACACAAAGTTATAATGCAAATTAGTTAGATATTAAGTGCACAGGCAGTGCTGTGGAACACTGAAGGGTTCTGGAAGGCGGTCATCTATTCTGGGAAATGGTTAGATCCATTCCTAGCAGTTTTGGCCTGAGCTCATTAATACCCTCCCAGCCACAGCTCTGCAGGCAGCATGGGCTAGGCACCACAAGCTCTTTCCATTAAGGAGTTCAGGTATGGTCACACTATTTTGGAGGATCAACGAATTTAGCTACATGGACACAGACCACTCCATGCCACTTGTCTGTAGTCCAAGAAAGCAGTCCCAAACATGTGTGTTTTACTAGTATAGACTGATTTTCTGGATGGGACATTTACTCATCTTTGTCCTTACACTATAGTTTTAGAAAGATGGTTATTACTGTTTGCTTAGGCTGTGTCTGCATTGAAAGATGGCAGCTCAATAACATGGAGGGTCTGCCTGTGCCTGAGGACATTGGAGGCTAACCCATCCTCACCCAGCTGATGCTCACTGGGCCAGCAGAGACTCATTCAATGTCTCATTGGGGATGGTGAGCGTATTAGTGTAATAGCTTACTAGTCCCAGCTATCTACTCCGTGTATTATCAAAAAATACTTGCTTTGTAGTCTTAGACTGTATATGTCCAGCTTGCAAAGTCACTTTGTACATGGTAGAAATTGCCTAACATGGTCCAGGGAGAGAGGGTTACAATACAAAAAGATTTTCTTAACAGACTGGATTTCTGAAGTACTCAGCATCTACCAGTCCCTCCGAAAAAGCAAAGAATGCATGGCACTGTTAAAGAATGGCTTACAAAAAATGAACAAATTAGTATCTGTTCCTAGGCTTCAAGGCAAGTTACTGGGACAACGGTAAGATTTAAACTACTTTGGTTTATATTTTGTAGTCCTTCAAATTCTAGATTTTCATGTCAAATTTATTTTTTTGTATTCACATAGAATTTCTGCTATTCAGTAAACAGACATCTTTTAAGAAATCTATACCCACAGAAACACTGCTGATATTAGTCTTTTAGCACCTAAAGAAACTAATTATTTTAATTTAATTGCTTCAAACTAGGAAAATAGATACTGGTAAATAAAATGTAAGTTACAAATTAAACACATTTCTTAGTGTCAGGTTCTGGAAGGAGAGAGCTGGAAGGGGACTTTTGACATTCATGGATATTTTTCATACTTCCACAAAGACAGAAGCTGTGGTCTTTTCCATATAGTTCTGGAGTTTGCTGTCCTAATATCAGGTTTAGTGCATCTGGTAAAAAAAATAAAATAACCAAAAGTACAAGAAATTCATTAATTAAAGTAACAGCCAAAGTAGCTAGAAATATACAAAATATACTACTCATAACAAAGGGTGCAATAAGACTGATTACTAGTCTAGAATAGAAATTAAACTACATTTTAATGAGAATATTGATGTGTTCAATGATCTTATGCTGTTGCTATTTAATGAGAAAAAATGCTCTAATCAAGCACAAAAACTTAATCAAGACTACAGTAGGTCAAATATACTTAGATGGGAATAATCTGTTTACACAGACTTGGGAAGAAATCATGAGAACCTGTCCTGTGACTTCATCTGTATTCTTCATGAACCCTCATTGCATCTAGGGAACCAGAAAACAAGAAGATTTAAAAAACTGCACCACAACCAAAACACAGTAGAATTTTTGTAAAGGTATCAGAAAAACTTTAAAAAAATATAATCATTTTCAGAAATAGTCACAAAAAAGGTCATACTGTATTTTTCTGAAGATATCAAGAGAGAAAAAATTATTTGGAACAAATAAAGTGACACTAATAAATGAAGATAAATGAGAAATTCATACATAAAGCTCTTCAAATAAAATAAAGATAATAGGAATTAATGTTTTAATTATTAATATGATGGTCATAAGTATTTGATTAGTATTAAAGCAGTCCTGAGCTGACAGTCTCATAACCTGGGTCACCAATGGTTGTCACTTTTCTTCCAGATTGATTCAATCTCTTCACACCCATTATTATGCAGTATTCAGAAACACTCTCAGCTCCTTTTTAAGGATCCAACCCATCATGGGACTTAAGCACTCCTGATATTGACCCTCTGAGTGTTTCTTGGGGATTAGGAAAGACAAGAACCTTTCATTTCTCTAAGTGAACACAACCACTCCAGGTTCCATTTACATGTCAACTTGTGAAGCTATTTCCAGTTTGTGCTGTTTCTTAACCATTCTCATGATAAAAGCTTCTATTGCGATTTGAGTCCTGACTGAGTGTTCTCTAAGAGCAGGAGAAAATCAAGGGGATTTTATTTTGGTTTTTTCTGTGGTTATAATGTTACTGGATAATTGTTATTTATGTAACAATAGACAAAATTAATGAAACTGTATATATATGTGCACATTTCTGAGTGGAATATAGCCAGCGGAGCAGGTCACAGGATACTGTGATCTTTCTCCTGAATTTAGTGAATCACCTTAGCTGTGTGTTATGTGAAAATGTACCCTTGCTGAAGACAGCCCATCTGCGAAAGCCCATATACTGTATTGAAAAATATTTTTATATGAACTTTTTTTGGCTGTTATGCATTCATTAATCTGTGATTGAAAAGAATCTGTTAAGGAAATAGAAAAAAAGGTCTTAGAACTTCACAGAACTGACCAGTTTGTTTTGTTGCCATAGGTGACTAGTGATAATTAATGTACTTTTGATAGATGAGAAACAAAACCACAACTGTTGGCAAAACAATTGAGGTATAGATTCAAACAGGACATTCTTGCAAATGAAAAAAACAATATTACCAAAAAGATCGTCTTTCACTAGAAAACAACTTACAAGCAGAAAAAAGATTGGCTACCATTCATTGAAAGAAATAATTACATCATCTGTATTCTCTTACGATAATATTTCTTTCAGGAGATTATGGGCTGAGAGGGGTGAATTTCCTTTTTATCATTTAAGGTTGTTTTTAAAAATAACCAGAATTAAATCTTCTAAGTGTTTCTCCGGACAAATAGTAACATTCTGGAAAAAACGCTCATTCATACCACAGTGGACTCATCAATTACCAAGTTACACAAGAAAATGAGTTGCCTCTCTGAGGTCTGGTGCCTACCACCGAGGCTTGGGCAGCTTGTTCATTTAGATGTCTTGGAAAATCTTCTCCTTAATCTTGGGAGATTTTTCATAGAAGATACTGTGAATCTCACAGTACTGAAATCCTATGCAACTGTAAGTAGCAGTTGTTTTCAGAAGTAATAAGTAATGGTATTGCTGTAGACTGCAGAAATGTGTTATGATTTCCTCTTTCTTTTTAGATGCCCCCAAACTACTTTTAAAGTTTAAGCACAGAAGGGGACTTTGGGATAATGATCCAGGGCTGAAACAACTCAGACTTTGCCAAATGCTCTACAGCCAATTCCAGTGACAAATAGAACAGATCCTGCACACTACCCCACACACATAATGCTTTTGAATTGCTGGTTGTGCTCACTCGCAGAGGTGAAAAATTCATTTTTTATCTAAACCTTAAGGACATAAATGCATTAGTCTCTCCTGCTCTAATCCAATCAGTGGCACTGTTCCTCTCATGGGTAAATGGTCATGTAGTGCCACTCTCTATCATTATAAACAGGACTTATGAAAGTTCCAGCATTTCTGTTTTTTTCAGAAACCTGCTTTATTGATCCTTAAGAAGCCTGAGCGAGAAATGCATGTTAGGGAAAAGAAGTTCTTCAGAACGGAGGTATTTTTTCTTAATTTCAATTCCTAAGTGTTTGTCTTAAAGCTTCATAAAAGGAATAGAAATAATCAAGTGTGGTCGAAACGACAAAAAACATGTACAAATAACTTCGCAACTAGAACTAGCTGATATGTACTTGGGGTTAGTTTCTCCAGGGTCACTCCCACTTTTCACCTCAGTTTCACACAGAGGTGCCCATTCTTTGTTTACTTTCTGTTCACCACAAGGAAGATGAAAATTGTCCAGATCTAGTATTTGATGGACCAAAAAATACACTTATATGTGTACATTTGTATATTTATATAAGAATTATAAACACCCACGTGTGTGTGTTTTATATGGAAGATGATAGGTTTTCATTGCCTAAAGCAAGCTGTGTAGTTTGAAATATTCCAGGCAATTTTACCTGTCAGATGTTGCTTACTCTTACCCAAAGCTGTCAAAATGTCCTCTGGAAATATTATAGTAGAGAAAAATGACATCAAGGAGCAATCAAGGGGGGAATCTTATACAAGTACTGAAAAAACACGTATATTGTTTGAAATGAAATAATATTTTGATAGGTAACATATCTTTCATAATATTTACTCAGTAAAAGACTATAATCAAAGTTTGAATCCACACCCACTTCTGCAAAATGTCTTTTTTATATAATTGTATCAATACATATATTAATTAATTAAATTTTGGAATATGTTCTATATAAAATAAATTAATAAATCATCTTGTTTTCTTTCACCTGAAAGTATTAAGGCAATAGTTGTGCATTCCGTAAGAATGAACAGCAACTCTGAGCCTAATTCTTATGTTTTTCTTTTTCTTTATAGAGTCATAGAATCACAGAATTGTTTGGGTAGGAAAAGACCCTCAAGATCATTGAGTTTAACCATTAATGTAGCACTGCCACGTCCACTACTAAACCATGTTCCTAAGCACCACATCTACACGCATTTTAAATACCTCCAGGGATGGGGACTCAGGCACTTCCCTGGGCAGCCCGTTGCAGTGCCTGACAACCCTTTCTGTGAAGAAATTTTTCCTAATATCCAGTGTAAACCTCCCTTGGCACAACTTGAGGCCATTTCCCCTCATCCTATCACTTATTATTTGGGAGAAGAGACCTACACCCTCCTTTCAGGCAGTTGTCGAGGGCAATAAGGTCTCCCTTCAGCCTCCTTTTCTCCATGCTGAACAACCCCAGTTCCCTCAGCCGCTCCTCATCAGACTTGTGCTCCAGACCCTTACCAGATTTGTTGCTCCCCTCTGGACATGTTTCAGCACCTCAGTCTTTCTGAACACAGTATTTCAGGTGCGGCCTCACCAGTGCCAATACAGGGGGACAATCACTGATGTCTCATATTTAGACAGCTGGCAACTAAGACCCCCAGGTCCTTCTTTGGAATAAAATAGTATGTATTATATAAAATGATATACCTCCACATACACTACAATTTAATACCATCTGGTCACAGATGTTCTCCAAGCTGGAAAAAAAAAGTAACATATTTGTATATTTTGTTATATGGATATGTATATTTTGTTCAATTTCTTCTGAATAGTACTGCCACACAAGGAACAATTTTGTTCTCCAAACAGGAAATTTTATTGCAAATCTTTCTTCATCATTCACTTTCCTAAGAAGAACAATCTCACTTTCTGCTGCCTTCTGCATTAGAAAGAAATAAAACATAACTAACCTCAAATTATACTCATATTTTCAAATGCATAATTTTATTCCTAGAGGCTCTTCATGATTCATAATGAATGTGACCTGCAAATGAAGCAAAAATTATTTTTGTCTGAAATGAAGATATATTTACATTAATTCTGACTGCTGACTTCAGTGAAAATAAATTTTTCTATATTTTTTTGCAACCTGAATATATTTTCCAACATAATCTATAAAGAAACCATGAGAATACAAACAGACTAGAGAGTCCTCAGGTTTTTCAAGGCCTTTCTTTAGCTACACATCTTTAAATTAATTAACCTCTTTTTTTGTTGTTTTTTAAGAAAATACCTCTCTGTGCTCTGCCTGGTGTAATTTTTTTTTCTTAATGCTTGTAAAAATAAAGAACTAAATATTGGTTTTGTAGTACTAACTAGCTTATTTGTGCAATTCAAGAGATTAAATACAGCATTTTAACAAAAGCTGTTCTTCACCTTTTCTGTGTCAGGAAATGTTCAGAAATCCCCATTCCCCCTTGTTCACAGTAAGGAAACAAAACACAAACAAACCTATAGAGCTTTCCATTTTCTTTTTGTGTAATAGTCATAATCAAAGCCCTGGTGTTTCTTTATGCAAAGATGATAACTCTTTAACACAAAGTCACAAATGAGGACAAAAAGGCAGTTAAAAATTCCTTGCACCTTTCTATTCTACTCTTTCTGGTGCTGTCTTATTGGCATCAGTAATTTCACACAAGCCTTATTCCAGATTTGGCTTTGAGAGGGTTCACATTCTTTAAATTTTCTGCCCAGCATTATCTACTTAACAACTAAACAATGCATTAAAAGTAGAAATATATCATGAAAATCCTAGGTATAACCTTCCCAGTTGTAGTGTAATAACCAAAATAATTAGTTCGTCTTCATTTCATTATACATTTCAGCTGTTTAAGTGTGTTTAAGATAACCTTGCTTTTACATTATGCAGTATTTTAATGCTTCTGAAAGCGAGTGTGCATTACAGGGAATAATAAGTCAAAGCATACTGAAAACAGAATTATAACAGTGTAAATGTTTTCACACCCCTTCTCTGCTAAGTACATATGCCCATGTTTGCTTAATTTCTTGGAGGTGTAAAACTGAAAAATTGATGTGACTGCTTTTATTGTCCAGAATGAAAGCAATTGCTTGTATATCTGTATAAAACAAAAGTTATTGATCACCCTATAGTTAATCTGACAAAAAAAAGAATCTGAACTTCCAAAAGATAAATGATCCCCCCCAAGTTTGCCTATTTTCCTTCCTTTACATACATGATATAACATGCAAGTGAAGCAATGTCTTTATAATGTGATTTTATATTTTTAGTATAAAAACATGTCTGACAAAAATCAGTGAAGATTTGTGGTAGCTTATTAAGAATTTACTAGAAAGTAGTTTTTATTATTGAATATAGATTTTAATGAAGGTAAGAATTTAGAGGTTAACTATGTTACATCATTCCAGGTTATACCTGAAATTTTAGATTTAAGAAAAATTAAATTTGATGTGTGTATCCTTGCCAGAATAAGTAAAGTACAGTAAGAACAAAATACAGCTAAAGAACTGATCAGAGCATGACAGTTATTGGGGCTTTTTATTCAAGGTAGAAATTGAATTATGGTCCTTTTTGTTTCTGAGGGTTACATGAACAGTATATTAATATACAGTAGACTGAATTTGATAGGCCACGTAACCCAAGTTCTAAAGAAGATTGATATAACATACAAAAATAAATGACCATTCTTTTTGAAGTACTTCCTAAAATCTTGATGAATTGCATTACTTTCATCATTCATTTTTAGAGTTAATTGTTGTATATTTTTATTTATATGACACATTGTTTTATGATCTATGCAATAATATAAAATTCTAGCTTACCGGTAAAGGCTTTCTAATCATAGAATCATAGAATGTTTTGGCTTGGAAGGGACCCCTAGAGGTCATCCAGTCCAACCCCCCTGCAGTAAGCAGGGACACTGCTAACTAGATCAGGTTGCTCAGAGCCCCATCCAACCTGGCCTTGAAGGTTTCCAGGGATGGGGCCTCCACTACCTCTCTGGGCAACCTGTTCCAGTGTTTTACCACCCTCATGGTAAAGAATTTCTTGCTTATATCTACTCTGAATCTACCCTCCTTTAGTTTAAAACCATTAGCCCTTGTCCTGACACAGCTGGCCCTGCTAAAAAGATTTTCCCCATCTTTCCTATAGGCCCCCTTTAGGTATTGAAAGGCCACAATCAGGTCTCCCTGCAGCTGCCTTTTCTCCAGGCTGAACAAGCCCAACTCTCTCAGCCTGTCCTCACAGGAGAGGTGCTCCAGCCCTCGGATCATTTTTGTAGCCCTCCTCTGGACCCGCTCCAACAGTTCCATGTCCTTCTTGTGCTGAGGGCTCCAGAGCTGGACGCAGTACTCTAGGTGAGGTCTCACCAGAGCAGAGCAGAGGGGCAGAATCACCTCCCTCGACCTGCTGGCCACGCTCCTCCTGATGCAGCCCAGGGTACGGTTGGCTTTCTGGGCTGCCAGCGCACATTGCCGGTTCATGTCCAGTTTTTCATCCACCAGCACCCCCAAGTCCCTCTTGGTAGGGCTGCTCTCGATCCTTTCTTCCCCCAGCCTGTATGGATACTGGGGGTTACCCCGACCCAGGTGCAGGACCTTGCACTTGGCCTTGTTGAACCTCATGAGGTTCACACATGCCCACCTCTCCAGCCTGTCCAGGTCCCTCTGGATGACATCCCGTCCTTCTGGTGTGTCAACCGCACCACTCAGTTTGGTGTCATCTGCAAACTTGCTGAGGGTGCACTCAATCTCGCTGTCTAAATCATTGATGAAAGCATTAAACAGCACCGGTCCCAGTACAGACCCCTGAGGGACACCACTTGTCACCGGTCTCCATCCAGACATCGAGCCATTGACCACTACCCTCTGGATGTGACCATCCAGCCAGTTCCTTATCCACCAAACAGTCCACCCATCAAATCCATAGCTCTCCAATTTAGAGAGAAGGATGTTGTGGGGGACCGTGTCAAAGGCTTTGCAGAAGTCCAGATAGATCACATCCATTGGTTTTCCTTTGTCCACTGTTGTTGTCACACCCTCACAGAAAGTCACTACGTTTGTCAGGCAGGACTTGCCGTTGGTGAAGCCATGCTGGCTATCTCGAATTACCTCCCTAACAAAGGCTCTTTCCAAGGTTAATTTTATTTCTTCAATTTTTCTAATAAAATGGGAACATGGTATGAAATTCTTTTCCAACAGTCCTATCGAGAACTTTGCCATATACTTCAGCTTCTTCAGATAATTTTGGAGAATTTTGTCCTTGGTTTGTGAGTTCTTTAAAATAACACAGAAAAATACCAAAGCTTGATCAGAGGTAAGATGATAGAAATCAGCTAGCATTTGACTACTACTACAAATTTGAGGTTTATTTTTCTTCTAGAAAGGGTATTTAAGGACACTTTAGATAGCAAAGCCACTACAGAATTTACAATCTCATTGTGAAGGACAAGAACACATAAGACACTTAAAGGAGCAATCTCTGCTGAAGCATTCAAGACTTTAGGGACAGAACTCCTGGAAACAACAAAGGACAATTCTCAATCCATGAATGCATATCCACAATTTACAGAAGTTATGAATCATTTTTACAGTGATAAACTTGTGTTTTTTCAGACTTCCATATCAAGAAGTGAACTTCCTAATACCATTTCCTGTCAATTGATCCTGAAAAGGAAATACAAGTCCTTGCTTTCATAAATGTGAAATGTGTATGGAAAATACTAGGAAAGTTTGTGTATTGGAAGAAAATATTTTATCTTATTTTATAATTTGCAAAATAAAGTTTATTTCAGATTTTTAAGGGTTTTTATTTTTGGCTTCTTTGCTATCGGTTAATGTCCAAACAGTGAAAAAGACAAGTGGTTTTGTTGCATCACTGCACTATAAAAAATTTTGTTTTGAATTCTGCATCCCCATTCTACCCCTCCTCCCTCTCAATCTTATTTATTTATGTGCCTAAGGACTAACATGATTTCCCAATCTTGATTCAGGAAGAAATTTCCCTCCTCTAAAGCAGACTAACATTTTTTTTTGGAGCATTTTAATTTTCTCATGCCGGAAGGAAGGTGTTCATTACTAATTTTAATCTAGGTCTAGAAGCTCCTCTGTAGCTCCTGCTACAGTTATGAATATGTATGGGGATTATGAATATATATTTTACGTGTCGTGCATGAATTCATAATTCCTTGAGTTGATTAGAAATTGAGAGGAACATCTTTCTGATTCTCATAGTGATATTCAAAAGTTCCTTGAGTTTCAGATACGTAAAGATTGTGAAATATGCATATATTCCTCAGCATTCCGCATTTAAAAGTAATCTCTCATAGCTGCTTTCTGAGGGTAAGTGACAAATAACTTCTTCGACCTTAAAAAAAGTAGATGAATTGTTGGGCAACATGAACAGAAAATCTGTACACCTGTGAATGTGTGATACTTAAAACATTTCATGAAGGCCCTTGGAAGCAAGGGAATTTTTTCTCTGATTTTAAATTTCTGTAGGATCTTCAAGATAAAAATACACTGTAAACAACCCACATAGCAATCTCAATTTTGCTTTTGCATTTAAGAGCCTCTTTGTTCTGTGTATTATCTCAGTGAGATAGCATAGCTGTAATTTATTTTCAGCCACTCAGTATTTACAGACATCATGAATAGCTTTTCAAAAGGGGCCAATAGAACTGATTAGAATGTATTGATTTGTGTTTGGTGCTGGAGCTTACTACATGCAACTTATGATTACATAGCATGAACTCCTTCTATTTTTAAATGAGCTGAAGCAAAATTGCCTCCCTCAATAACAGCTTCTTGTATCACTCAATCGCAGCAATCATTTTTCTTGAGGGAAAAAAATTAAGAAACAGAGAAATGTAGGAAGAAAACATAAGCAAATAAACACACTAATAATGCAACGATGTTTATATGCAATACCTCCATAAAAAAGAAGGGAAAGGTAGAAAGGTAAAATCCTTCAAAACTGGGAACTGCCAGAACTAAATAACTGTGTAACATGATGCACATTGCTTAATGGCATGAACTAAAAACTTTTTTGATCTAAAAACCAAGTCAGTGATTTGAATGGACAAACTCCTTCCCCACTAACAAAACCTTTCCATTTACACCAAATGAAGAATACTCTATTAGGTTGATAATGAAGTTACACACGTTGCAGAAAGGGCTGTGATTGCAAGTACTACAACTAATCAGATTTGTGTTGTAAGCAACAGAAGTAATATGTAATCATTTCAGACTGTGGTAAAACATGTGATGGGAATGCAACAGGGTCATCAGCTTTTGCATATTAAATATTTTTAGTCACTTGGAAATGGGACTAAAGAGTATATTAATAACAGTTTACCCAATCACAGTTGAAGTGTTGTGATCAAATACAAAAATAACAATACTGAAGAGGTATGAAAATGATGTGTAAATAAGTGATGATAGAATGAGAGTCCATTTAAATGTGAGTAATCAGTGAATGTAAATTTCTTCCTGTGTGTATAAACTTAAACTCCTTAAAGACAGCACAATACGAAAATAAACCACATGTAGTACCAGTGGAGAAATATTTTTGAAGAACAGTAATAGGTATGAAGATACAGTGGTAACAGACAGAAAATGCAACTGAAGTTTTACCAATGGCCAGGCAGCACTAGGAAAAAAATACCTGGTTTTGAATATACTACATCCCCAGGCTACTAAAAGCAGTGCAATTTGCCTCTTTTCATGTGGCATTGCCTTCCTATCTTCTGGTAGACACTAAGAGCTTGTAGGAAACCAGCATATTTGCACCACCTGATCATCTCCTCCACAAGCCTTATTTGCCTAAAACTGTTATGTGTATTTGAGATAATAAGGCTATCCAGAAGCATAAGGTTCCCCACAACAGTTGCTTGAATGTGAACATCAAAAAACTAGGTGCTGGAGTGCTCAGTGCTGAACTTCTGAATTTCTGTGATATCAACCTCAGAAAAAAACTAGCAAAACCACAGAGAAAACAACTGGATATGAATTTGTTTTCTAAAAGGAGTTTTTGCTGCTTTACAGAGAATTTTTTAGTGAACTATTTTATTCCATGTTAAGTAATGACTTTGTCCAACTATCCTTTGTATTGAAGATTAATTTTTAGTAACTTTGACAGGGAAATAGAGCTTAGTTACATGATTAAATGCAGGATATTCTTTACCAGAATAATTGTTAAATTTCTTACAAATACTCACCCTTTGTGGAATTCACTGATATACCTAGCTGTAGGACATTTTCAAACTATTTGATTGCTCAAGTAACCACTATCTTGAGAACAGAGTGGTTTTTGGCTTGTGTCGGACTGGATAGCAATAGTATTTTTCATCAGATTAAGCCAAAAACACTGCACTCCAAAGGAAAAAAGATTTATGGCTAACTATCTCTGGAACACTGAAGACTTAAAGGACTGAGCAAGGTCTTAGTCATCCTGTTAAATTTGAAATCATTATTAATGGAGACACAAGGTCCTTAATAACCCTCATGGTGCTGCTATGTGCTGTACCTAGATACATATTTTCTGGAAAGATATTACCTATATTTGGCACTGAACATGAAGGGGGGAAAAAAGATTTTTAACACTATATTTGAGAGTTCTAATCATGAGCTAAAGACTTGTTATTACAAATTGTAAACTAGGGCTTGCAGAATACAGAAACATTAAAATTTAATATAAAATTAGGAAGCTACATTTGTCTTGAACATTATCGCTCATTAATAAATATATCACTAGCCTTGTGTACAGTAGGATGATGCTAAGTAAATCCCAAAGTGAGAATGAGAACTGACACAATTAACTGGCACATCTAACAGAATTTGCTCAGAAGAGGACAGCATCTCTTGTACAGATTATTTCAGAAGTGCATTTATCAGTTGATTTATGTTATATGGGAAGGTGTTTCAATTAAACTGAGTAAAGCTGTTTTACTGGATAAACCAGAGTGTCTTCCAAGGAAGCTGTTCTTGCAGCACTTTGTAAACATAACTGCTAAAATTTCTTCATGTAGACAAGCTCAAAGAGAACAGAAGTGCAATTAGCTGCCCCAGGATGAGATCCATAACTCCCAAGATACTCACTTCTCTCCACAGATGCAGCTTTCATTATGCTGCACTATAAATGCTTAATTTGCAAGAAATGTTGAGCTCAAATGATTCCAAGATATCAGCCCAGCTGCAAAGAAGAGCTGGAGTTTCACAAGTGAACCAGGACTAAATGCAGACAGAGGGACTTCACACGTTCTCAAGGAAGACCTAAAGTAAAAGATATAACTGTAGGGATATCCAGCATGGAAATTACAATCTGCACTGTTCTGGTAACTATACTGAGCATGTAATATAAATAAACGGGTTTTTAATACGGAGTGTGGTCCATTAGGAATTAGAATCAGATCAGCAGATCTGATCAGCAGAATCAGACCAGCATAGCCCTGTAAGCAAAAGATTTAGAGAAAAATAAAAAGAAAATGAGAATGCAAAAAAAAATGTCAGGTCTCTCTTTAATCAGACATTAGAATACAGACATTTGCAATGAAGCTTCTGAAGTAGTATGGACTTCTTGTCTTTTACCCTATTTAGATAACCAAGGGACTAGTCTTACACAGTTTCCAGGCAACTGTTTTATTGTTTTTTTCTGTTTCAATTTGAGAGTACTGATTTTTTTTGTCCTCCTTTTGAGCATTGGCAATGCCCATGAGTACCAAAAAACCTGTCATCTCAAACTCTAGCTTCTGTTTGTTTTCACTAATGAAAAATACATTGAATTAATGCAGGCAGTCTGGGGAAAGCTGCTTTTTGTCTGTAACAATCAACTGCCTACATGAAACATTTTCACCCTGTCAGAGAGCACTGAATCTGTAAATATCTGAAATATTAGTACAGTTGGTGGATGGAATTAATTTAAAAGCTTGTATCTGAATTACTGTGGTTGTCATTAACTTACATGTACCTAAATTACAGTCAGTTGCAATAAAGTAAATCAGAGAATTCCCCTTATTGAACTTTATCTGTAGATTTTTATATGGCTATTTTTAGGCTTTAATGTTAGCTCAAAAATATGTATCTCAACAGTTTTCAAAATGCAGCCATGGACATGTGACTTTCTACAAGTATTAAGTTGTTCATGCTTACAGCGCACATGTAATATGAAGAAACTCAGACACAGGTTGTTGATGACACAGCTATGCATCAAGCAAAGGATTTCAAAGCGCTTTTTAATTTTTATATAGAAGGATAGCAGAGGCTAAGGGAAGTCATGCACAGAAAGTCAATTATGAGTTAGGAACACAAGTCAGCTCTTCTGACTCCAAATCCTGTGTTTAACAACTATGCTCTCCATCTCCCAAGTTCCCTGACTTTGTTTAAATTCTTTGCACCAAACAACATGAAAAAAATGTTATCTGCATCAAAACACAGCTGAACTCCAACAGAATAAGAAAAACATCCACTATAATTTGTTTCAGACATTCAGCCCTCTGCCACATGAATTAAAAATAAACCTTACCAGCCCTATTATTGCTGTAATTCCTTCTCCAGGCCCTATGAGGTGATACAAACTCTGCTCAACTAACTTGGTTTTTTTTTTGTTTTTTTTTTTTTACTCAATGGCTTTGACTTAAATGTACAGAAATGATCACCTGAACTTTGCCTAGGAGGTGAATCATCACGTTTATTAGCTTTTGTGAGGAGCAAATTGGCACTTGTATTTAGGGGATGAGAGCCTCATGTCTGCATTTGGAATAGAATTTGAGGAAATACTGGGGAAAGTGAGACTCTGCCATTCAGAGACCTCAAGATATGCATGCAGCCACTAGCAAACCTAAGAGCAGCTGCAGGTCCATGACCCACATAACCCAGCCTTGATAATAGTGGCCACAGTGTGAAACAGTAGGGGTAGCAACTCCCCTTTGCCTAGGCAGCTTTAGTACACTGCTCATAAAAATGGCATTGAAGGTGGTAAAAGCCAGCTATTAAGTTGGATTCTATAGGTTGATGGGATATAGCCTGGGAAATTTTACCATTTTTTTGGTTGCCAAAGTGGCTCAGGCTCTTCAAGCACTTCTATTGCCTCCTTCCCTCCCTATCCTTCTATACTATTCTTTCTTTTTCTACAGTACTTGCATCTTTTCTTTGTTTTACTCACTGGAAGCATTTGACCTCCCCTCTCTTGCAGAGCTATGAAGCTTCTAATATGCTCTTAATTTGCTAGTCCCATATATTTCTCCCAGTTCTTCTCACTTTCTAGCCTATATTTACCATTTGCTTCATATCTATTGCAGATTTATCTTTAAGTGAAAGAATATTTTACCAGCATATATATATATACACCAATAAATATAGGAGAGGAAAAAGGACTGCATTTTAAAAACATGGATTCTAATCTCCTAGAATTCATTATTATTGTGTTCAGTGTAACATATTGGTGTTTTGCCAGTTAACCCTCACTCTGTACAATTTTTGCCAGTTGTAAAACTCACAATTGTTAATTTTTATCTCTCTTACAAGGTGAATTATTTTTATAACCTCCCCTTCCTCTTCTTTCTTTCTATGTTATTTTCTTCCTTTATTCATTTATTTTTGCACAGAGAAAATCTCAGGAACATTTTATCAAAAGCATCTCCCCATTTGTGTCTCATGAGCTGTGTAATATGGTTTAGATACAAGGGAGAAGATAAATAGTTTTCATTTGTAACCCACAGAAAATGGTTTGTTCTGCTCTGGTAACTGGTAAATCTAAAAAATACTCTAACATAAATTCTGTGTTCTTTTTAATAACAATAGTCATATAAGAGGATGGCTGAGCTTGTATAACCTTCCTGTTATGCATCAAGTCAAATCCTATTAAAGTTTTAATGCTACAGACACTTAACATTCAAAAGTTGTCTTACCTGTGGGATAAAAATGTCTGATATGCCCTCAGCTTAAAACAAAGAATTGCAATTACCATAACTGTATATAAACAGGTGCCTGCTATGCTTATCTTTCTGATTGGAAAGCATGTTCTGGTCATTCTGTATGAAGCTGCTGTTATACATCAGGTACTAATTTCATCACTTTAGAAGTTTTTCCTGTCATCCACATCCTTGACACTATACATTTGCAAATTTTTCATTTCCTTGTTTATGAACACTTCTTAGTGTTCATGAATTTATCCTCACAATATACTTCTAAGCACAGAAGTATTAAAAGTCCCTTTACAGATCAGGAACCAAAGCACGGAAGAATTATGTGATTTGCTAAGAATCAAGTCAGATTATAAATCCATCTATTGTGTTTAAGTCCAGTGCCCAAATTTCATTTCAGACTATAATGATAATATATTAAAAAAGGGACACAAATGAGAAGTAATCCTTCACAGTGGTTTAAAAAGAAAAAAATAAGTGTAAGTAGAACCTTTCTACTTATAATATATATTTTTTCTCATCTGGTTAGATTCAGAACTGGTTTTCCAAGTCTTGGAATCTTGAAGATGTTACTAAAGTAGTAGCTTAGGATTTCACAGAATCACAGAATCACAGAATCTCAAGGGTTGGAAGGGACCTCGGAAGATCATCTGGTCCAACCCCCCTGCTAAAGCAGGCTCTCCTAGAGCATGCTAGACAGGACTTCGTCCAGGCGGGCTTTGAATATCTCCAGAGAAGGAGACTCCACAACCCCCCTGGGCAGCCCGTTCCAGTGCTCAGTCACCCTTAGAGTAAAGAAGTTCCTCCTCATATTCAACTGAAACCTCTTATGTTTCAGTTTGCATCCGTTGCCCCTAGTCCTGTCACTGGACACCACTGTAAACAGGCTCCTCCCGTCCTCTTGACTTCCGCCCTTAATATATTTGTAGGTGTTGATGATTTACTAAGAGGCATCCTAATTAATGGACAGGCACATTATAAAACAGAATAATTAGCAATATAAGTGGAATTGAGCTTGGATCAGTTCAAAGAATTCCAGTGAGCTTTCCCAAGAAAATCTGTGGATAAAGACCTTGTGAGAAAAACTGGCAAGTCTTTTTAATGGTTTGACATGGTTGTGGAGGTTTTAGTGTTGTAGGAGACTTTCATTTTTATGAAAGTGAACACAGCTTGACATTAGTATAGAATTTCTGAGGGATATATTGAGTCATGAAGACTGTTGTTAAGGAACATTAAGGACCCAAGATTTCTCATCTTAGGAGGAAGCAAAATTAAGAAGTCCCGACAGAAATTGAGGAAATCCACAGCAGGCAAAATAAAAAAAAAAAAAAAAAAAAAAAAACCAAACAAAAAAACCAAATAAACGAACAAATAACAACAGAAAAAAAGAAAAAGCAGGATGTTGATAAGGAAAAGAGTCAGAAATATATGTTTAGGAAATTTATCCACTTAGTCTTTCCGGCATAAGACACCCTGTTTTCTTCAGAAAGGGAAGAGACAACTAATCTTGATTCTACTCCAAAAAGCTCCAACAAATGTTGTGTGAGAAGATCTCTTCCCACAGACAAAGGAGATATAAGTTGGACTTGTGTTTCCTATGTTCCTTCAAAGTATTCCTCTATATCCTAAGAAAGCAAACTAAAGAGAACAAGGCAAAAAGAAGCCATATTTAACAATAAGAAGCATTTACCTGAAATGAGTAAATTAAGGAGATGAATGAGAGTTTCCTAATTATTTAAAATTCTTATATACAAAAAATATTTCTGTCTACTGTTATGAAAAAAAAAAATAAAATCAGAAGAACTGCCTTAGAGTGGATTGCCAGCTTAAAGTAACTGATAGAAAGCATCTGAAATTACAATAGGTTGGTTTGAGGCAAGACAACATAGGAATTTGAAAACTTTTCTGCATAAAGAGAACAGTTAAAGATACTGAACTATCTGCAGACATAAGCCAGGGTTTTAAGTAATAAAAGTGAGTTTGCAGTAAGTAGGAATTAGTCGCTAAGTAGTGTGCATGTGTGTATCCCAATCTCAGTAATCTCTTTTAACAGGCTGAAGCCATAACTGTAAAAAAAAGAAAACTGGCTGAGTTCCTCAAAATAGCATAAGGAACAATCAATTTCTCACATCCTTCTAGACAGTACAGCACAGCAGAAAACAGTGGTATTTTCCACTCATTTTCAAAAAAAAATTCACAAAAGCTTCTTCAGGGTTCAAACCCCAAAGTATGCAGGTAAGTGTATGACTTTATACTTAGCAAATAAGTATGTTCCAGCAAGCCTGAGAATAGCTGGCCTGTAGTTTTCAATATTCAAACCTGGGAACAAATAATTTCATAAATATCTTAATTATAAGGATAATAAACTTCCACTAAATGTTTCTATGACAGCTGTGATGTCTGAACCATACCAGGGACCACCATTTCTGTGTTCTTGTTATTGTACAAACATACAGGTATTAACTACAATAAAAGGTCCTTCCTCTGACCAGTTTATAGCACACTCAGTAAAGCAATCATCCCCAAAAGACATTATCAAGACATAAAGACTACAAAACTTTCTTTACAGTCAGAGAAAATATGAAGTTGACCAGAAGCTGGTCATTCTTTGCTCAGTGTTGCTCCCCCCTGCTATTCATTTCCTGTGAATGCCAGTTTAATGGCATCTATATATATATGTAACCCTAGATTAACAATTAAGTAATAAATGCTGCCCAAATTTATGGTAAACATCTTAAAGGCACAGAAGTAGTTTCACTGTGAGAAAACAGCTATTGTATAATGTTACTGCACGGAATAGCGAGGAAAACAGTAGGTGGCACAAAGGAGCTAACTGCAAAACTGGTCATGGTGCTCAAGGTGCCAAATATAGATTCAATAAAGATAAAAATCTTTTAAAACCCTGCAGCCAAATTCTGTCCACTTAGTTCTGTAAGAACAGCTCACCTGTATTTAAGAACAGAAAGTCATCCTAATACATTGCATGATTTGATTATGTTGTATTTTCATACTGTCATTAATGTATTTCTAATTTAGTAAATTACAGTAACATCTATATTGACTAAGATTATAAGACAGCTGATTAAATATAAGTTAGTGTTCAAATGTTAACATCCAATACCCACTACTTAGACAGTTGGATTACTGTCACACTTACTAGTTGAGACGCCCATATGTGAGCATGGTAAGTACTCCAAGATAAACTAAATAAGCAATTAAAGTAAGAGATGAAAATCTCAGTGGCTAAAACCTTTAAAGTGATTAGCTTCATATGTTAAATTTATTTCTGAATGGGCTAATACAGCTTAAAATATACCAAATACCACAGTGTTTAAGAAAGCAGTCTGGTGGCTGAGTGGATTATGAGCTCTTTTTACAGGCAAATGAGAAAGTCTGTCTTAGTAACTAGACACTATCTGAAGTTATTTGAATAATTGATGGAGGAGATATGACATATTTTCCAGTTCCATGTGATTCCAAAGTGTTACCCCACTACTACACAACAAATTAGAACTTTTTGTATAGTGAGAGAACCAACTTGTTAGAGCAATTACTATGGTTAAAAAATATTACAAGAAAATAAGGTTTTTTTACTAGCGATTTCAAATAATGAGTTATCATATTTAGACTCAATTAAACAAACAACAGGTGTCTGGGTAGCATTTGAAGACAACTTTGTTAGAAGATTATTAATAAGAGTGAGGACAACCAGTGTCATGGCACTCAATTTGAGAAGACTAATGTATCACCTTCTGTAGATAATGCTCTTTCAAAAGACAGGTTTATTTGTGCCTTCCACATTTCAACAAATATACAGGAAAAAAAAATTTGCTTACAATTATAAAAGATATCCAGTTTGGTTTTTGATATGAAAACTCCATAGATACCTATGTGTTTGCAGAAACTGAATGAGAAGTTTTCCAGTGACCTACAAAATGTTACAACAGGGACTATGGCCATCCCTGTTTGAAGATAAAGCTCTTTGTTTGTACAAATATGAATATGCACAAATATAGATATGGTGAGTTCAGTAACAGTCTAAACAATCAGAAAATCTAACTTAAATATTACTTTAAAAGATTAGTTTCAAACAAACTGAGTGCACAGATGACACTACCAAAACTGAACAAGGTTTGCTGATACAATTGCTTGAAAGTCATATTTATTGTCAGTTCAAGGTTTGTAAACTGTGTAGACAAAATTCAGTTCTGGTGGTGGAGCAGAATAAGACAGTGAAACTGAACTGAAGTTTCTACTTGGGGGGGGGGGGGGGGGGGGGGGAGGCGGTTATAGCTGGAACAGCAGCTAGTTTGGGAGAATGGAAAATTTTGGAGAGAGATGAGAGCCTCCTGGAGATTTTGGATGAAAATGTACTTTTCTTCCCTCCCACAGATCACTCCTCCCTCTGAAGACCTCCTTTCTGTCTTCCCCCATGATTCCCGCTTCTGAGTTGACATCTTTTCCTGGCAACTCCAGTCTCCGAAATCCTTCCTTGTCATTGCCTAACCATAATGCCCATCTGCACCACTTGCACCCCCATGCTGACACTGTGCTCCTCCACTGCTGGCCACCTCATGGGGGCTGCCTATGCAGGCAGCAGGCATGACCCTGTTTGTGCAGAGCCACAGTGCCAATCATTATTGTCTGGCAAAAGCAAAGGACACAGATTTCTGCCTGTAAGAGACTGTTATGTATTTTGGCAATGGCTTGACCTGGCTCAAGTAGAGGATTTCAAATGCATGTTGGCAGTAGCAGTCAATTCTGCAAGGATAGTTAAGGACATACCTTCCAGGGTGGTATAGCATGAAGAAGACTAATAGGCTTCTCTGCTGATCCCCAAAAAGAGCTCAGAGTCTCTATCAACAACCTCTTACTGACCTTAGACACAGAAAATAACATTCTCCCCAGTAGTCATTGCTTATATAGGGTGGTCAAAAGCAATAGCTAGAAACACTGAACAAATCCATAGTTTCAAGGAAAACATCACTGCAAATAAATCCAAGCATTCTAGGAAGTAATTTTCTTTAAAAGGACTACAAATATTTTCAGAGATATACTAGATCAGATCTGCAAGCCCTTGCAGCAACACTAGTTAACACTGTTTTCTCCAAATTTGAAATGGAACAATTGAAAAAGTAATTACTCAATAAATTGGTGAGCCATGCCACAGCAAATAATGTCTCATGCCAATAACTGAGAAGCAAAAATGAAGTTATCTGGTTTTGGAAAGCAATTTGAGATTGCATATTTAGTTTCATAAGCCCAATGCCAGAAACATTGGCTGAAAAATGTGGCAAAAAGATTAAGAAAAAAAATAAATTGAATTATATTTATTCTTTAAAAAAGAAGTAACTTACGAGATCACATTAACACAGTTATACAGTTTTGATAGGAACAGACTGAACATGAACTGCTTAAGGAAAATAGAAGTTTTCTATGTCTCTGAAACAAGGCAGACAATATTCCACCCTCCTTTCTTCATCCATTTTCCTTCCAAACGAAAATTTAAAAAAAACTAGTAAACTGAGACCACAGTGTATTCCTTTGCCTTCCTTGAGAAGAAAAATAATCCCCAAGAATACACTTTTCTCTGAAAAAAAGAGAACTGTTATATTGCAAGGGCTAATACACAAAAGCATTACTGAGTACAAGACTATGAGCCAGTGTTCTTGCAGCATCCATCAGTGAGGAACAAGCCTCCAGCCATATTCAGCAGGGCTACCCAGTCTGAGCTTCACAGCTGGAAAATTTCATCACTAGAGAAATCCGTGCACGCTAGAGAAAACCTATAGACTTCCTTGGAGTCATTCTACTGATACATCTGCATTGCAGCTGAATCTCTAGTTTTACTTGTCAGCTCTGGTCCAAGACAAACAACATGGTTTGAGTTACAAATTAAAACAGTTTTTTGTTTTGTCAGTGTTACAAGAAAAAAAATACTCTTTGTCCCTACTGCTTTGTTATTTCATTAAAACATCTGACAGCTAGAATTGGGCAGATGTTATTGAAGAGATTGCTATGATTCAGGTAATTGCATTATGTGTGCTTTCCAGACTTTAAAAATTGTCTCTTAGGAATCTAAAATCTGAAAGTGGCAAATGTCTCAAAAGGTTTTTCAACTGCTTGTTACTCTGGGGAAATGCAGTTGTATCCCTTCCCAGTTGTAACGTGTATCAAAAATCTTTGGAAGATATAAGGCTATTGGAAAAATTTCAGCATTCTCAAGTAAGAAAAGTGTGCCTTATACACCTTACAAAGGCATCAGCTCGAAGGTGTTGCCTAGACAGAGGACCACTGAGCTCCCATGCCTGCATCCTATTTCCACATCATGGCAAAATCTGCCAATGGTCTTCTTCCTTCCTTGCAGACCTCTTCCCCAGGTCCCACCCACAAGGACAGGTAATCACAAGATGTCAGCAAGAGTTCTGGGAGGCAGGCGCACAGCCTCTGCCCAGTTTCCCAGTTGGGATCATCAGGATCCCAGGACACAGCACAGCCCGTATACCATCCATATGTAACCACTTACCAATACCACCCATCTCCAATAGTCGGAAAAGAAACATAAGTACACACACAGAAGTATTATGTACTTACTGAAAACATTCCTTATCAGCTAACCTCTGCCATATATTAACTGAAGTCTTGAAGGTTAAACAGTTTAGTCTACCACTAAAATTGCTGTTTTATTTTGCTTAACAAACAATATTGCTTTTGTTCTCACTGTACAATCCCATCAGTAGCACCGATCTGTATTATTTGCTTGTCACACTTATTTATGTTAATAGTGATGTGGCAAAAAGCAAACAGAAATTGTGTGACTATGGTGAAACCAATATAAAAATGTATTCTATTTTTTGAATAACGCATTGTACCTCTCTATCTTAAGCTGCTGCAAGACATATGCATATAGTTCCTGTTACTGAAAGGAATGTAAATACTTTTCCTGTTCTGATTGTTAACTTCTCAATAAACAAGTCTCATTCAAGGGAAAAATAAGGGGGGGGGGGGGGGGGCAAAAGGGGCTTTACTAACTACAAATAGAACTAAGTCCTGAAAATTATCCAATAACTAGATTTCTTCCTTGAGAAAAACAAACAAACAAAAGAATACCCCAAAAAACTCAAGAAAAGAATATGAAACCTTCTGGAACAGTACAGCAACAAGCCCACCTTCTCCTTGTACACTGTTACTAAGTAATTGTCACGGTTGCAGCACCAAAACCTATAGACAGAGCAGTTTAACAAAACATAGTGAGGTACATTCTCTGATCCGAAGGATACACAAGCTCAGCAGCACAGTCTCCAGTGGGATCAAAGGAATATTTGACAGAGAAGTGTCTCTTCTGACAATATTGTTTGATCTATGTCTCAAGGACAGAAAAGAAATGTTATTTCTATTTTCATGCTGACATACAAGAGCTTGCTGGAAGGACGTTCTCATAAACAAAGTGCTGCAGACCACGCCATCATCCAGATCGTATTTTTTTCCAGATTTCAGAGTAAGTGTAGCTCATAAAACAGAATGTTTTCTGGTGAGACGAGGGTGTAGAGAAGTCCAGTAAAGTTATAAAACCCACACAACCTTGGGAGATACTCAACAGCTACAGCAACTTGCTACTCCTGAAAAAGCAGGACATTATATTTTTTAACATGCCTGGAAAATATATAAATGTAGCTAGCCTTTACTTTTTATTAGCCATGGGTGGAATCAACTAAGTCTTTGATTTGTAATAATGAACTTTTTGCCTTTCATTTTGATTAGTAATGTGGTATTGATATGATAATTTTCGTAACACATTCAGGGGTGGTTTAATTATTTTGGTTGTTTAAACTAGTAATCGCCCCCCTCCCCTCCAAATTGACCAATCAGCTATATATTTATTTTTGGTCACTTGCATTTTATGACCAGACAGTGTATCATTACCTTTCAATGATGGATGTAATAGAGTCAATCAAATTATTACTTTCTGTTTAAAATTTAATAGTCCATTCAGAGTGGTAAATCAACCAGTGGCTTTGACATGTGGGAGATTCATAGGCAAAATCCCTGCTTTACATTGTTCAGGGCTCATTCTCACTTTCCTCTATCTACCTGAACCTGAGAAGATTCTCCGTATGAAGGTTTCGTTAAAATGATCTCTTTCCACATAAGACTGGTATTTTATTTCAGTAACTGGTATTTTCCATGATAAAAATGTTTTTCTGAAAAATTCCAAGCATCTCTTTACTGGATTTCGGTTAACCAAACTCTCTGATTAAGAATTATGCTTATTAAACTAATCAGACTTTAATAACAAGTGTGCAGATGAACAGGGAGATCTGGGTGAACAAATCAGGGCACACACACAGAGTTGATTAATTTATCTCTTAATTGTTTGTAAATTATTCACAAAGTAGTGTTGATTTTAGAGTTGGGGTCTTTTCATTATTCAGAACTCTACATCAGTTCAGTTGTTAGAAATAACGATCCATCATACAGCTTTCTTGCAAGATATTAGTATTGTCCATCATGGCCAGAAATAATCCTATGCTTTACCCAGATCCTGTTCTATCTTTATTTTTCTAGGAATTAGAGACATGCAAAAAAGACATAAAAATAGAGAGATATTATTTCTGGGGAACAGGGAGATTCTGCACTTTATGGAACAACACAGCTGGGTGTACAACCTTCTCATGGTCTGGAGATCATTCTCCCTCTGTTGTCTCTTGCTGGTTTGTACTACTCCTTGCTGCCTTTCTTTCCTTTTTTGTTATGTTGGGGGGCTTGTTTGGGTTTGTTGTTGTTCTTGTCTTTTGGTATCTGTTCTGCAGTGCTATCCAGAAGACTTCATTACCAGCTGATTCATTTACGAAAATCAAAGTTTGTATATTAAAAGTTAAAGACATATTTCAATGGAAATAAATTATATCCAGCTTGTGCCACACCATCCAACTGTAGAAGGAAGAAAGTCAGGAGATTTTTGTTAAATCTGCTGACTGAAAAACTGTGGCATATAGAAATACATTCCTAATATAATGCCAACAGTGTGACAAACAAGGTTTCCTACATGACACAGCAGGTATCACCATCTAGAGAGATACATGTTAATCACTGATTTGTCATAGGCTTGAAACCAGGTACTCACTCCCCAGTTGTATTTCCAGAATAAGTTACTCCTACTGTGTGCACTTTAATGAAACCTGAGGTACCTACAAACCAGCACATATGAATACATGAGTGCAAGTTGTTGTTTTTTATATATAAAACATAAAACATAACAGAATAATGAAAAAATGTTGGTTTTCACAACCAGAGATTGGCAAAATAATATGTTATACAGACATTGAAAAAATGTTTAGGCAACAGGCTATAAGACTGCTGTACAGTCATCCAAACAGCATGGGCTATGCATGCCACATTTTGGAATTGTTCCAGTAACCAGAGAAGCAAAGTTATTTTTCCACAGACTTTTGTGAGCATAGTCTCATACCCTGCACTGAAATCTCATGTGCTCTCAAACCTCATCACAAAATGATCCTTCACCTACTTTGAAGCATTTGCGTGCCAGATTATTTAAAGTGCTCAGGTATTTGATGTAGCAAGTATCCTATAAGTCCTGTCAAAAGGGAAAGTAAAAAATTATTTTTCAATGCATTCAACATTGCTTGCTTGAACTCAGCGTTCTCAATGGCTTTCCACCTGTTTCCTAGAGGGAAAAATTTATCACAGTGCTATGCCCCCCTTTCAGTGACCACATTAAATTCAAACAATAGGTTCTCTAAGTTATAGTGGGTCTGAAATCTTGGATGGGGACATTGTGCAGAATGTCTTACAAGCTTAGACACAGCAAAGATCAAACTATTCAGAAAACCAAGGAAAAATCCAGTTTGTCAGATATTTGTTCATTTTATGAATGACCTATTAAAGAAATGTCTACAAATAACAATTTACCAATTGGTATAACAAAACAGGGGAAACTGAAAATTCAGCCTAACAATTGAAGACAGTCTGTAGTGCCACAGGAAAATTGAATCAAACCCTAAAATGCCCTTAATCAGTTTTTATTCTTTCCCCTTTTCTTACACAGCTTTCAGCAGGTTTGGTTAGCAAGGGCAACTACCGTTAACAACCTTGTATAAATGTCTTTTTTCCTCTCATAATTCTTCTAGAACCCTGTATTTACCAACAGCAACCTAGGTTGTATTATTCTGTGGCAATTCTGTCACCAGAAGTGCCTTGGCTGTATTTTAGAGGAAGCTCCTGTAAATAATAACCAAGCATATTGGAATTTTGGATATAAAATTCTATTCTCTTTCAGTGGTTAGAAGCATTTTCCCTATCCATCCAGCATCTATGACAATGCTTGTCAACACAGACTCTAGTCCAAGATACATCAATATATGAGGACAGTGAGACACTTCTGGCAAGAATCGTATAGACCTACACAGTTCTCAAGAGTTTGGTTATGATAACAAGGCATGTTGTGTTTCAATGTATTCTTAACTAGTGACAAAAATGCTCTGGGATCAAATTGCAGGACACACTTCAGAAAGAAGAAGGAAGTTGTTACCAGTGGCTCTATGGCTCTACTCACAGAGGATAGCAGAGCAAACTACCAGTGGGAGATTAAGCTTGTGGCTGCTTGTAGTAGCAGTGATTTGTTTGATTTATTAACTAATTAAGCCCCTTAGCAATCCCGTATAAGATTGCTAATCATGTTATCTCCTGTAAAAGCACGGGGGAAGAAAGAAAGTTCCTTCAGGATTTTATTTCTCAGTATCGTTTCACCGGAGTGAAGAAACCCCTAGCCTTTCTCTGCATATGAACAGGGAAAGAAAATCACCATTCAGCCATAGGTGTCCTGGGGACTCATCCTTTAGTCAGCACTTGATGAGAGAAAGCAGACAAAGTTGTCATAGCCTATAGCAAAATTAATTTTGGTCAGTTTACATAAGTGCTTGGCTTGAGGCAAGGAAGGCAGAGGTGCCCTCCTGTATGACCTTATCAACAGGCAATGCTGTCCAGGCAAGGGGCAAGGGAGACAAGATGCATGGCTTCTCTCTCTTTCTGTGAACTGTGCAGGGCAAATCTATCCAGAAAGGTTTGCAGTGTGCTTATGTATGTGGGGACCAAGGATTTTCTCATCAGGCTGGATATCCACAGTGCCAAATATTCTATATTCACGCTGCAACAATCCTGCAGTGTCGTCCTGAGCTAAATGCAAGGAAATTGTCCACTTCCTGAAGCTGTCAGTCCTCACCTTGATATCCATTTATAGGGATAGCAGGGCGGATGTAAATCAAGCCTGGCTTGTAGAAGGAAAAGAGCTTCAAAATGAACTTTTCAAATATGTTTGTACATTGACCTACAAACTGCTGAAAGATAGCTATGACTTGTTGGGTGAGGGGCAAGAGATACTGATGTTTCTGCGGTACTTTCAACACCATGGATTAAGACTGCCACCTATTGTCTCTGATGCTGTACTTGTGCGATCTTGCTGAGTTATTCTGAACAAGTTCACATCTCTCTACAGCTAATATCCAAGGAACAAAGCTCTTTGCATGCGTGATTTTCTTCAGTTTTCAGGCTTTTCTGTAAAAGATATCTAACAGACTAATGTACTGAGGCAGAACATATTCTTGGCACCTGAAATCTTTGTTAATTTTTAAATGCATGCATTCTTTGTAGAACAAAGCTGTACAGGTACCTTTCTTGGGGTGGAGGGTGTATTCTGAACTATATAAAAGTACCAGCAAAGAAAAAGAAGTTAATTTATGTTTCAGTCATCTGTAAAACAGACATGAGGAAAACCATAATCGAGAATTAAATTTTCCCTGTGCATTAATAAGATATTACACATATCATCTCGATTGCTTTAAATGAAACCTGAAAGCTACCAACTCAAAACCCAAACAGCAATTAAAACACAGATTTGGGGGGAAAACATTGCTGATAATTGAGCTCTGCAGTATTCATGTCATGGTCCAGATTTTTTCCTAAGGACTATTCAGAATGAGGGAAAAGATACAAACCATCACTAATTCCTCTTAAACCCTACTTGCAGGTGAGCATCTAGCTAAGCAAGGGGACAGAGCACAGGAGACTTGGCCACTGCTAGTCCCTCTACAACTACTTTATGGATGGCTGAATTGCACCTACCAGCTCGGTGAGAGACTTTTGACAGGGAGTTTTTCCCAGAAAAAGAGGTCATACCACGCTCTGTGAGAGTGCCAACCAGGGCAAGAATTCCTGTTGGCTCCTGTATAACCTATTAATCTCAGTGGTTTCATCTACTATGTAGTCTAATGCAGGTATTTCGCCAAAGTGTCATGAGCTTGAAATATCTATCCTTCCTTTATAATTAGGCACTAACATGAAACACTACTTAGCTGTGAAATAGCCAGTTACATGGCACAAGAATGTAGCATTTAGCATTATCGGCCAGGTTCTTTGGTGTGTGTCAGCATACTTCTGCTGAAACCTGTGGGCTTACAGACAATATCTGAGGACTTGGCTCAGTATTTTGTGATCAAAAATAATGCCACTTATCCAACTGACTATGTTACAAGTTTAATTAAACATTGTCAGAGAGTGTATAACTATGTATTCTGTATGGACAATATTCTGTGTGCAAGGCACACAGTGGGTTTGTATGACAGGGACAGATACCAACTAGATTAAAATTGTCAGCTTACTCATACCTGTAAAAAAATCACATAGCAAGGGTCAGTTCTTGCTTCTGCCTCAGACATCAGGGATAGTATCTGAAAGCAGAAGAATTTCTATGTTTTGATTAAAAAAGGTTCTGCCTGCATAAACCCCCAAGTTTTTTGTGTAAGCAGTGCTTAGCATTCAGTTTTATTTCACTCATTATTTGTGCTATATAGAACAAAGCACAACATACAGAATCCCTAGGTATGGCCCAGGGTCCCACTGTGTTGACTACAGAAAGGACAATTCTTGTACACAAATGCATACAACCTATGTAGAAGATGAAAGATGATGTGTAGGTGCAAGGGAAAAGTTAAGGGTAGTGAAAGTGACTTCATAACAAGTACCATTGGTACAACTTTGTTCTTGGTGGACTTTGAGAAAAAAGGCTGTACAGTCTCATTTCCAGCATGAAGACACTTTTCTTGCAGTTTTAAGTTCCAGATATTCAAATACTTACACAAGTGAATAACATAAATCACATGAATAATCACGCTATAAGAAACATGACTACATTAATTGTTAGACTAATTTTTCATCTTTTCAAAACCAGAACAGGAAGAAATACAGCAAGACCAGATGAGCGTGCAGTGTGTGTAGGTGATTAGTAGCACAGAGCTGTCCATTTGCTGATATATAATGACAGACATTGTGGTAAAATACATTGCATATACAAGACCAACATGAACTTTGTTTTGGAAAAACTGAGAGTTAAAACCTTTTTGTATTGGCTTTGTCAACAGAATTTTAAGGTAATTACCCTGTTTATGTTTGTTACTTGCAATTATCATTGAAGTCAATGAAAACAGTGAAATCTATTCTAAGATTTTCCATTATAACACATACTTGTCAGTTTATAACTTTATTATGCATGCATTTCTCTTGCTGAAATTAATCTCTGCCTAAAGTTTAATTTGTTTGTCTATATTTTGGCAGTTACAGCAAAGTGATTCTGTCATTATCAGAACATTTCTGTGTGTTTACAAAACTTTAGGGTGGCAATGGCCATGGTGGGTTGGTTAGAATCTTGTAAAGAATTCTCTGGTGTAACTATTGGCACTGGTTGTGGTTCTTGCCAGTACAGTACCTAAAAACTGTCCATCCATGCATGCACCATTTCCACACAGCAATCAAGTACTTTCCATTACAGAACTGCAAAAAAGAGCATGACTTTTCTGTAACTTAATCCTACAATCTACCAATTAGTAAGCTAAATATCAGACCCAGAAACAGTGATCCCAACTTTCCTGTGCTCCTATTATCCCCTCTCCCTGCATTCAGTCAACATGAACAAGATCTTGCAGTGAAAAATGGAGCCAGAAATTGGGCTGTGGGTCAGATTAATTCAGCTTGGATAAATTAAAAACATTTATTATTTTGATTTATTTTGGTTTGTTTGTTGTTTTTTCTTTGATTAGTCACTGTACAACATTTTATGGAGAGTCACAGTTAGTCCAGGAAAAAAAAAAGAGTTATAAGTCATCATTATTTGTCAAACTCAAAAGAGTTTTTATCGATGCAGAAAACAGTGATGAGTCATACTTGCTTTACTTTGTTATGAAGCACTTCTTTGTGTTTTTAACTTAACATTTTAGCCAATACAATAAATAAGAGCCAGAGGAAATGGCACACACATGCACACAAAGTCTTTAAATAGAATTCTACCCCTTATTTTATCTACTTTATACCTATATTCATACTCCAACCGTTATTACCCATATATGGTCAGCACATAAGAATGTTCCATGGATGGAATAATAACTAATTTACACTTACAAGAAATCTATCTCAACAGTTTTAACCCTGAGACCATAGCTAAATTATTATTACAGCTTAACCTTCCAGGTGGATTATAAAAATGCCTGGTTACAAAACAATGCTGATATCTTATCTACACATTTAAACCTAACATGCTATTTTATTTTTATACTCTATTCCGCAATTAGCAATACACTTTTCAAGGTAAAAAAAGAATGGCTGTAGCTGAGTTCATTTACTTATAGTGAACAGAGAAGCTTCTAATTAACTAGCTCCCTTAAGAATCCATTTTTCCCTATCTCTTTTTCAATACAAATACCCTTAATGTGTCCAGGAATAGGAAGCAAGCACCAAGGAGGGTGGGAGGAAGTAGAAAAAGAAGCTGTGGTCAAGAAGGAAATCAGACAGGGGCCAGAGAAGAGGAAAAGGAAGCAAGGTAGCTTTCTCCTGCAGCGACAAGGCAAGGACTGGCTGGGAATCCATCTCAGGTCTCTTCAGTGGTCTATAATCAAGTTCAATAAAACATGGAATCCTGAATGAGCTGGCACATAGTCATTCAAAATTAAATGAAATTCAAATGAAAATACAAGGAATAAATAACTTGCTTCTGTGCAAAAATTCTTTAGTATATGTCTGGAAGGGGCTTGACATGCACATGATATAAATCAGTATAACTTATTGAATTATTCTAAGTTTCTATTTTTTTATTTTTGGAATGAGTCACCCTACCTGCTAATGACTTCTAGAATCAAAACTTTCACTTGTAAAGTGACTTTTTTAGTCTGTAAAGATATAGTGTTTTCATTTCCTTAACATTTATGTCACAAAAGCACTCAGAAGCAACTTTTATCCAAGATCCATTATGGTTAGTAGTAGGCAAGGCTACCATAAATGCCTCTGCTCTGAAGAGATTATTCAATATTTGCAATTTAAGTGAGGCCCCTTTTGTACCAATAATTCATGTTTGTTCTTTCCTGGGAGCATGTTTTAGCTTTCTTATTCCCTCAGAATAATATTTTAAGCTACTACACGGGCACTAATTTAAGAATGTATTTGATTTTAATCACTTACAAAGTGTTCATACTGTGTTTCTGGTTTGCATGTGTATTTTCTAATGTCATCTTTTAATAGAAAGCTAATAATTTTAACAGTGCTGGTTGAAATACTCTGGACAAAATATTAATTCTCAAAATCAACAATAGTCAACCATTACACAGAGAGATACAATCTTTGACAGAGACCATGGTGTTTTAATTTATATGAAAAACAACCATGATAATTTTAATAGTATTCTTTTTAAATTATTTTGTTTAGTTTTCTGTGTTTCTTTGTCATTAAAATAAAGAATAAAAATAAAAATGTGTAATTTCTGCCCTATGTTATCATCTTTAGCAATGGAAATAAATATTAGTATATACGCCATCATTTCTCCAGCATTGCAAAAATGTGAGCCAGATCTTCCCACATCAACAATATTTGCCACGGCAATTTGGAGAATTAGGAGTTGATTGCACACACATTTTTTCTTTGTCTCTAACTTTATCAGCAATGAACTTATAAAATACTTATTCTCAATCAATTGTGGTTAACAGAAAAATAAATCTATTATTTTCCCTTGAAAAGCTGATCTCATTGTGTAGATAGACATTTTCCCTAGCAAGTGATTGCTTTTTCTTTATTTAAGTTCTTGCAATTTCATTTTTTCTATGGGTTTTGATTTTTATGTGTGCATGTGTATAGCTGCAGAAATGTAAACACAGACTTTGTTCTACAGCAAAATCAATGAAAGGAAAGCAACTACACAAACATGAAGCCTATGCTGAAGAAACAAAGAATGGCAGAAAAAAACCCACCAAATCATTGCTAGAAAGCAGGCATCAAAATTCAGGGCCATGGAAGAGTGCCTCCAAAGTCAGCTAACGGAGCTCTTGCAGGAATGCTTGGAGGGGACCACTTCAGTGCCTATTGGAGGTTTTTGTGTGCCATAGAGAATCTTTATTAGAAATTCCATCTTTTGTAGTACACAAGGGGATTGGTGGACAAAGGATGCATTTAACATTGTTCTGACCCATCCTGTGACTGCTGGGACATCTCAGCTGACACTAAGCCCAGCATAGGCAGAACTGGTGCATCTCCCTTTCCCTCAGCCCGTGAAGAGTTTGGCTTCTCAAGACCTATTTGCCCTGCAGTACAATTAATCTATTCTGGTGTCATGGTTTAAACCGGCTGGCAACTAAGCACCACGCAGCCACTCACTCCCTCCCCTTCTCCCTCAGTGGGGTGGGGGAGAGAATCAGGAAGAAAGAAAATAAGGTTAGAGCCGTGGGTTGAGATAGAGACAGTTTAATAAGAGAAAATAATAACAATAGTATTGTATACAAAATATACAAAACGAATGATGCACAAAACAATTGCTCACTACCCACCGACCAATGCCCAGCCCGTCCCAAGCAGCGATCAGTCCCCAAGCAGAGATCACTCCCTGAGCTGCGATCACTCTCCCCGCAACCAACTGACTAACTCCCCCCAAGCACGATGTTATATGGTATGGAATAGCTCTTTGGTCAGTTTGGGTTAGCTGTCCTAGCTGTGCTCCCTCCCAGCTTGTTATGCACCTGGCCGAGCAGGAGAAGCTCAAAAAGTCCTTGAGTAGTCTGAGCACTACTTGGCAACAATTAAAAACATCAATGTGTTATCAACATTCTTCTAGTACTAAATCCAAACCACAGCACTATGCTAGCTACTATGAAGAAAATTAACTCTATCCCAGCCGAAACCAGGACATCTGGGAACAAACATTCATATTGCAATCTACTTAACATGAATCAGAACCTTTTGTGTAAAATATTTAAAAAAATACAAACAAACTCTACAATGACAACATATAAAAAATCCTTTCTCCAGTTTGAATTACAAGTCACAGTGTAATCATCAACTGTACCAAACTGCCACCTAGGACTTCGTACACAGTCCATATGTATTATAAACTACAATACCTTGGACTGTGGTACCAGGAACTCAAACAGTAGGTGCCCTAACCATTAGTTATTTATCTCCCACTAGTGTTTTAATAGAAAAGATAGTTTGTTAATATTTAGTTACACATGTCTACTGGAATAACTCACACAGGCTATTCACAAAGGTTAATTTTTGGGTTAAAATCCCCATACTCTCTCTGTAATCACTGAATCATATTAGCTTCATTAGAGGTTAATTCAAGCAGAATCCTAAATTTTGTGGCCTGTAACACATTTGGGGGAGCTTCTTACTGAAGGAGCAAGGTTAGTATTTATGAATATTCTCAATTATTTTAATGCAGTATAAGATAATGGACTTTGTAGGGAGAAAAAAAACAACACTGCAAGACAGAGTGGGAGAATGGAATTCTCATTTTCTTCACTTCTTCCTCTTTTCATGCCTGCCACACTTTTATCTTTTTCTTTTTTTTTTTTTTTTTATTTTACATTATTCATATTAACAGATGGATTGCCTCAAGTTTTACTTTTTCTATTCTTGTTGTATTTCTGGATTAGTTTTAATACTAGCTATATGGAAAAGAGGAAAGGAAAGGAAAGGAAAGGAAAGGAAAGGAAAGGAAAGGAAAGGAAAGGAAAGGAAA